>VXAB01003460.1:268781-460158 GCA_013399175.1 Odontophorus gujanensis | reverse complement strand
GAGCATTAACTCTTTAACTCCCAATACACCACATGATGTTGTGATGTGGAATATCAGTAATACAACAAAAATCATAAAACCATAACAAATAGCAAGAGTCAGAGAACAAGGGTGCCATCAATGGGTACAGTGTACCTGCAATAGCAGGGAACCAGTTGGATTTGCTTTCTCAGAAAATCCTGAAACTAAGAAAAAAAAGTAGATTGCATCTACAGNCTCAAGCACACTGGCAGAAGAGAGACTGTAAAAGATCAAGCAGTGCTGACCTCAATGGCAGCACAGACCAGAGTTTGTCTGAATAATGATCCACTCTGCTCCACACAGACTCTTTCCCCTTCAACCATTTCAGAACATACAGTTGATGAGATTTTCTGATTCTTTACCTTTTTTTTTTCTTTTTTTGTACTTATATTGTAATCAATTATATAGATCTTATAGTAATGCTGTTGCCTAAGAAATTGTAATTTCAGTTATCTCTGCCACTGTCAAACTTTGGTCCTTAAGCCTTCTCCATTAAAAAAAGTATTCTTGCATCAACATACACTACACTTGCATACAGCATATCCCTTGCTGAAGGAGGATCTCTTGCATGCATTCAAAGATGTAACATGAACATATCACAGTTCAATTTTAATTACAATGGAAAAAGATATTCCCTGTGGTCTCTAGCAATCTAAATATTACAGAGCAGAGACTTAGCTAAGAGCAAATAAGATTTAAAAAAGAAACAAATAGCCACTTGTTTGCAAGTTTCTGTTTTAAGCATCCATAAGATAGCAATATGCTGTAAAATATTTTATTTCCTTGGGGTTGCTTTTTATCCATTTAAACAAAAATCTCATTTTACATTTTTAATAATAAACCTCAAGCATCCCTATGAACTGCTCTAAGAGATTCCATATAGATATACCAATAATTAAACATTATCATACGCATGTAACTGCTTGTATAAACTGTGATGGCCTACAGTAAACAAAACAAGAAGAGAAATGAAATTCTCACACTAATACAAATACAACTTGGCAGCTTCTCATTCATAAATTATACCATGTATTTATCAAAGTGATATTTTCACACAAAGGAAAATGTTATTTCCTACAGTACCATCTCTTCTTAGCTGGTTTACAGTTCTGAAATCAAAGTACTGCTGTAATATGATTTTCTAACTTCTTAACTTAGCCTAAAAATCTTTAATTGCACAGCATTAAGTTCTGAATCCTGCTGTTCAATCTTCTTTAAGAAAAGAGAACAAACATTGCTGGCCATCCTTTCCAGCCTGTTAAATATCTTTTATATAACCAATAGTTATAATGGACACTGCTGTTAACTGCAGAATTTCTGATAGGAGTTGTATCAAATCCAGTGCCACTCCAGAAATAGAGCCTTTGTAGTGCTCACAAAACTGCTGCACTATTCCCTCCAACAAACAGACTTCAAAACGTAGTAGCTGTCCACCTTGTCTCAAGTCTCTAAAATCAACAGAATCCTAGCTGCTACATAAGCTTTTTACTCACACCATGTGATATTGCAGGCACCTGTAAAGGAAATACTGTCAGCTGAGAACTCTTACAGGGAGATTTCTTCCTGGACATCCACTTCTGTGATTGCATCCATGAAGAAGATGTGTGCTATGACTCATTGGCAATCATATTCTCTCACTGCATTCTCTCAACCACATCTGATGGAATCATCCAGGGGAACAGCTAATTGCTAAGTGTAGTGTCTAAAATTCAGTTCATGTGAACCTGAGATGATATTGATGGAACCAAAGAAAACAAATATCAAAATCCAGCAAATTCAACTCATCTTTAGAGGCGTATGCCTCAAGTGTCTATTACACACCAAGACTGTGTTTGAACATTCAAATGGAAAGCAAGTAGCCACATTCTTTTTTGCATCCACAGATTGTCTATTCTTCATGGTCACATTTACCATAGATGCAAAACTTCCCATCATCCCACAACAATCTTCAGAAGTAAACTAGAATAATAGAAGAGATAAATCTAATGTGAAATAGTGTCAACGGTTTGCGGGACAGTTTGACCCGGTTCCGTGACAACTGAGGCAGGGGACCCACGGGCCCACACCCCAGGAAAGGGGAAGGGGAAAAGGGAAAAAAAGGAGAAGGGATATGGGCCTAGGAACAAAACAGCGACAATGATCTAAGGAGGAAAGCTAATTTACCAAGTAAGATATCAGAAAGGAAAATGACACAATATAATACAATATATTTGGAATTGAGGCTAATGAATCAAATAAAATGGGCAAGAGAGGAGAGAGTGTCCGATAAACCAAAGGCCTTATGCTAATGCTGAAGGTGGACTGCTGCAACAAACACCCACTGCCGAGCTCGATCCCAAAGGGAAGAGAGTGTCCTGTGACCACAAAGAGTTTTTATCTTTCCCTCTTAATGTAAATACGTAAAACGCAAAGCATTGCACAGTCCTCTGGGGAATGTAGTTCTACTCTTCTGAGACAGGTACACCCAGAACTATCGATGATCCATGGAGCTAGAGCATTAACTCTTTAACTCCCAATACACCACATGATGTTGTGATGTGGAATATCAGTAATACAACAAAAATCATAAAACCATAACAAATAGCAAGAGTCAGAGAACAAGGGTGCCATCAATGGGTACAGTGTACCTGCAATAGCAGGGAACCAGTTGGATTTGCTTTCTCAGAAAATCCTGAAACTAAGAAAAAAAAGTAGATTGCATCTACAGTGGAAAAATAAATAAATAAAAAGACATTCCTTTATGTTCTGTTGGCTCCTCATATGTAAGCAGCAGAACACTTGAAGACTATCTAGCACTTGTCTAATGTAATCATGGTACAGACACACAAGCAAAATGTTCCTTTCCTCAATCCTAAGAAAAAAAGACAGCTAAAAAAGAAGCAACTCAAAGCTCTTGCTATAGCCTCACCTCTACCTGTAAGAATAATTCTTCCATAAACACATTGAATGTCATCTTGAAAAAAAAATCACACACAAACTGGATCTTGGTAAGACAAAATGGCCACATACTGCAGATGTAGCTCTGTCTGATTCAACTCAGCACTGGGATCAGGATGTTGAGGCGACTCAGGAACTGGTTAGCCTGGAGAAGACTGAGAGGGGATCTTACCAACGCTTATAAATATCTAAATGGTAGGTGTCAAGAGGAAGGGGTCAGACTCTTTTGGTGGTGCCCAGCATCAGAAAAAGGAGCAATGGGCACAAACTCTAACACCAGAAGTTCCATGTGAACACAAGAAAGAAGTTTTTTTAGTTTGAGGATGACTGAGCACTGGAACAGGCTGTCCAGAGAGGTTGTGAAGTCTCCTTCTCTGGAGATATTCAGAACTTTGCTTGGACACTTTATTCTGCAGCCTACTTAAGGGAACCTGCCTTAATGGGGGAGAGTAGATTAGATTATCTCCAGAGGTCCATTCCAACCCCTGTAATTCTGTGATTCTGTGAACAGTACAGTTTAGTCTGACAAAGAGCAGTGGAGCTACCAAACCTCACCAGAAGTGAGCAGCTCACGAGGCCAGCCCTGCCATCCTGTTTGGTAGTCTGGGCAAATAATATGCTAATAGTTGTGTCACTGGCATTGTAATCCTACACCAGGACACAAGATGCAGTTACCTTCCTCCTTTGGCTCTTAGAATCATAGAATCATAAAATCAGAGAATGTTTTTGACTAGTAGGGGCTTTAAAGGTCATTGAACTCCAACCCCCCTGCTGTGGGCAGAGCTGCCACCCACGAGCTCACACTGCCCAGAGCTCCATCCAACCTGGCCTTGAACACTTCCAGGGATGGGGCACCCACAACCTCTCTGGGCAACCTGTGTCAGTGCCTCACCACCCTCTGAGTGAAAAATTTCCTACTAACATCTAACCTAAATCTCGTCTCTCTTAGTTTAGAACCATTCACTCCTGTCCAATCACTATTTTCCCAACCTTTTTCACAATCGGCAGCAGCTGCTTACCTCCAATTATCATCCTTCTCTGCCTTCTCTGGAGGAGAAGAGCCAGCTGGCGGACCCTGAACAATGCTGTAAATACCAAACCAAGCAGGAGAGATGACTTATGTTCAGGTTAGTAAATTAAAGCCCTCACCCTCTTCCTCAAGGCACAAACCAATGCAGCTTCCAGCATGCTGCTTTTTATTGTGTAGATGGTTCACAGTGAACATATCTTACAGCAGCAGACACACGCTTCAGTAAATCTAGGAACTGCAGCATCCCACTTGCAATTGTTTCTGTGCCCTTTTAAGCTAGCCATCCTTTCTTAATTTCTGCATGTGCACACAAAAAACACATGGAAACCAAAAACATCTCCCTGCTGCTTTGCAGTTTTAATTTGCTTGCAGAAAGTAACAATAGGTCCATGAGTTGTGAACGCAGAATTAGGGTGGTGCTGTTTAGATTAATTCAGCTCTCACTTCATAGCCAGCTCCTTGGCATGAAGAAATCAAAGCCAGCTAACATTTTTGAAACAGCATGCTTCTTCCTCACCCATTTCAAGATCAGATTAGTCTTTGTGTATGTTTCCTCAGAAAGAAAAAGCTGACATTAAGTCTTCAAACCCTCTAATTGCTAGCCTTCTTAAAAACACCAGAAAGGTAGGTCAATGCATTCACCTTCTTCCACAGAAACACTCGAAAATTCTGGTTTTATTTTGTGATCTAGTCCATGAAGAGCTGCTCTGGAGAATATCTGAAATGTTGGGTCTCTACCTCCATAGGTCACAAAAGAGCCAATGCTAATAGAAGAACATAACCAGGTGCTTTTTACAGAGGTGCATGCACACGCACTCATTATCTTGTTATTTACAAGAAAACCCACATTATGAGTCTGCTATCCCATAATCCTTTTCTTTAATATTACATATCATTTAAAAAGTGGAGGTCCTCCTTGAAGTATTTGAAGTTGAATTTATTGAAAGAAGTAGTGTTAAATCTACTCAGTCCAAAGGAAGAATGTCTTGTAAGAGCAGATTCCAGCCCCAACTGTTCATGTACTACTGGAGAGGGGAAACTGTAAAATAAGTTTTTAACCACAGTAGGTTAAGATTCACATGAAATGTAGTCATATCTCTCAAAACAAATCAGTATTTCCTCTCATTTTCAAAAAGCAAACTGATACTGAACAGTGGACATGACAGCTAATAAGATGCAGAGACAGAAATTACTGAGATAGAAGTAAAATCCAAAAAGCTTATTGCTGTCAAGTCTGGGTGGTGGAATAATCTTAATCACGGAACACCAAGAGAACATGAAATTGAAAGTCTGATGGCATGGATATTAAATAAATCCATCAAATGAGGAGTAGTATATGACTTAAGAAAACCAAACTGGTGCCTACACTTGAGAAGAAAGACAGGGAGAAGAAAGACTTTTTGGTAGAACAGACACATCAGTCATTCAGAGATTACACACAGAACTTCCAGAAAAATCCTCAGGAAAATATAGAAAAACAAAAGGAAATCAAATGATTTACAGAAGACAGATTGTGTCACATTAGTTCAAAATCTTCCTTGTCTGATTTATTCCCATGAAAAATGCTATAAATATGAACTATCCAGATTTTAATAAATTATTTGCTGAAGCACTACATAAACTACTCTGGAAAAAGTGGAAAAAGTCAGTAAAGGTATAAGAGGTATAAATCAGCTGTAGGGAAAGAAAGAGTAAGTGGAAATTATCATGCAGAAAGCTACTGACTGAACATGTTCCTTCAGGACCATGAAGTTGAGCATCATAGTGAAAGAGCATTACAGCATACAGAAGAGTAGATTTCAGTGCCTGTAAGAGCTGTGAAACGCACAGTGCAGTGTGTTTCAACACTATCAGCGTGGGTTGGCCACAAGACCAGGAAAGCGTAGACATGAGAAGAGGCAAATGCAGCTGATGGTGCCTTCAGAGTTCCTTTGCAGAAGGGCAAAACTTTGAGGTGGATTGTGTCAAAATGAGCTTTCTGAAGAATTAGAAGAATAAAGTCTTCAACCTTAAGAAGACTAGGTCCTATCAGAAAACAAACAAACATAAAAGCTAGAAGTCTCAGAGTAGGGAAGAAAATAGAAATAGAAAAGATCTGTACTCTAGGCCTCCCTTGCCCACTGAAACCCTCCAAGAGTAGCTCTCTTCTTCCAGACTTGATTCTTCAGTGACTTTCTGGATTGTAAAAAACTCCGCACAGTTCCTTTCTAGGACACTGCAGCCTTCTCTTGCCTCATCTACTGACTGCATCCACACAGCAGTTCCTGTGCCTGGCCATGACCGCAGCCCCTAGCAAAGGAGCAGACAGCTCTTCTCTTTGTCAAGGTGGAATGCTCCTCTGACCTTCCTCATCTGCTTGCCATTTGATGGAGGCAAGCAGACGAGAACCAGGTACTGTACATCACAGACAGCAACAGGATGACTCCGGCAACATCACTGGGCACGTGGAGTGGTTTAGCTATAGACTGTGAATGATGAGGGCCAGACCACTGCAAGGAAATAAACTCAGACAAGTGCAGAGAAACACTAGGACACTCACATGATTGTGGGGGATATCTGAGAGGGAAAACCTAAAATAGGGTTCTTTCAGTCCCCTTAAAATCCTGGGCAGTGCAGCTAAGCAAGCACAAGCAGCTAATTCCATCCAAGAAACTACTTGAGCATTATACCTGTTACCTCGCACTGACTTTTACACTGTGGTGACTGTGATGCTAGCAGCCTGAGACCTAGTGAGCTCAGAGGTATTTCAGGTATGTCCACAGAGGCACATCTGCAACAGCTCCAATATAAAACATGTTCAGGAGGTGAAAGCTTTGCTTTTTCATGCAAAACTACCAGGATTTGCCTAAGTCAAAATGAGGAAAAAAAATCATCATTTAAACATAAGAACATTTGTAATTCATAGAATCATAGAATGGTTTGGGTTCAAAGGGACCTTACAAAACTCTAGCTCCACTCCCCTGCCATGGGCAGGGCTGCTCCCCATCAGATCAGGCTGTGCAGGGCCCCATCCAACCTGGCCTTGAGGACCACCTAACATAATTTTTGACAAAGTCTCAAGGCTTTAACAGAGATATTTAGAAGCAATGCAGCAACAGATGAAGCGGTGGCTTAAAAGAGGTCAGCAGGATCCACACTTGTGATCAGTGAAAACATTGTCTCATGTGGTAGCTCCACTGGATGCTCAACTGGCTGAGCTTTTAGATCACACAATTTGTATTCATTGCCTTCTGTATAAAACTAGCAAAACCCACACTACAAAATCCATAAAATAAATTTTTAATCAAAACCCTTTGAAGGAATAATAATAATAATAATAATAAACTTCAAGACTAATCTGTACCTTAAATGTTCTTGTTTTGGATAACTTTGATCCCAATTAAACCATATCTCATGTGCATGTCTACAAATAATAACGTTTTCCTCAGATTGCAAGAACAGAGTAAAAATATACATATAATCAGAGCTCAGACAAGGTACACATGAACATTTTACCAGACAGAAACTGTAAACATTCTCTCCACTTCAGTGCCAACAGACATTTATCTCTGTGTGAAAGAACTCCAAGTGCAAATGCAGTGGCAGCATTCGTGTTAAGCAGACAAGTAGAAATCAAAGTGTAAAGCATGGCACTCAGCCCCTGCTCCACAGGCAGAATGTAGGCTCTCCTGGGGATCCCTCTGTCATGCTTGTGTAGCTCCTTGTAGAAACCAGAGAGGGATGAAGGTTGCAGATGTAAAAGCATACCTGAAGGAGAAGCTTCCATTTCTGTTTCAGGGCACCATCAACCTCAGCCTGCAGCCAGAGGAAACTGCTCAGAAAAGTCTTTCTAAGCTGCCCACAGCCCTGGGATGCAACTTGCTTGCTCAACAAGGATGGGGCATCAACTCTCTAATTGCACAGAGATGACAGGTAAGCTTTCAGAATTTCATTACTGGTACATACTTATCAAAGACTTTCAAACTTGGCAAGAATTAAATAGAAGCATAAAAAATAATCTTTTAAAAATGCAGACTCCTGCCAAATTCTACTCTACAAAGCCCATAGTGCTGTAGAGCTGAAGGGATCTATGCAAGAGACAAAACAATACCTTTTTTTTCCGCATTTTTTTTTCTTAAAAGGAATTCTAAATATTTTGATGAGACAACAAATAAAAAAAGGCAGCTAGCATAAGAAAATTCTATCTAATGCTCAAGATTTCACTCTATTTTAATGGGAAGGAGCTTGCAGGACAATTAGGAAAACAGTATTCTCAGTTCAATAAGCAACATGTTTAAATGCCTCAAGTCCCTTGTTAAACACTCATTCCAAAAAATAGAGCAAAATACATTTACTGCAGTAGAAATATCAGAGAGCATTCTGAATTAAAAAAGCTTCATGGATACGGCATTCATCATAAATTTAGAAAGAATGGGTAAGGGGGAGCTTCAGTCAGCAGAAACGCTAACTCTTTTGTATTTAATTAAATAAACTAATTAAAAGAAAGAACATTGACTAAGATGTAAAGATAAGGCTTAAAGTCCAGCTGAGTACAGAAAGCCAACTAACAGCACATGCTGATACCAAGCAGACTGGTTCTGCTGCAGGTCATTGTAACACACTGAACATGTCACCCTAACCAAACTGTGACACAGCAAGGACAATGCCTTTTGTATGGGTCAATGCAAGATGATTCCTGTTTATTCTAAAAATCAATTTATGAGGGGATGGATTTCTCTGATTTTATCTGGTTAGGCAGTGTAATGGTAAAAGTGAGGGCATAATGGCCCATGCTAATGCTGGAGGTGAGTCAGCACTGAAGCAGTTTACAAAGCCCCAGCACTGAAGAGAAAGGTACTGGCAGAGAATGGGAGAACAGTGGACATCTGACGAGCAAATGACACTGTAGGAAAGGAGGCTTTGTGACTCAGATATTGTTCTGGTTTCAGCCAAAGCAGAGTTAGTATCATACTGATGTTTGATTGTTGCTGAGTGATGGGAGCGGGGCCAGGGCTGGGGCTGTGCCACTCGGTGGGGCAGAGCCACTGCCATGATGGCATGGGTGCGGAAGGGGCAGAGCCAGCAGGAATCAGGCACAGGGTTGTTCCATACTGCATGACACCATGCAGAAGGCTGCAAGGCTGTGGGCAGTTGGCTGGGGGGCAGCCACTGCTCGGGGGCTGCTGGGCACCAGTTGGCGGTGGTGAGATCTTGTTCTGTTAGCAGGGCATCGCTTGGCAGGCAGTTGTGTTGTTGCTGAGTGTCAGATGATGAGTAATTGCATTGAGGCTCTATGTATGTTGTTAACACTGCATTTTTCTTTCCATGTTCCTCTTCTGACTTGGCAAACAGCTTTTATCTCAAACCACAGTTTTATTTTGTTTCCAGTTCCCTCTCTTATCTCACCTGGAGTGAGGGCACAGCCGTGTGGTGCTGAGCTGCTGCCAGGGTACACCACAACAGGATATTCACAACTTATAGGATTCTATTTATTGTGTTTATGTTGCATTCAACCCAACGCCATTGCAGTGAGGGGCAAGGAGAGAGGGGAGAAAGAGGCACACCACCACACTGTATCCCACTCTGAAAGTTTCTGATCCCAGCCCCTGCTACTCACACACTGCATTTCCCATCTTCTCTCTTCTCCATGATGCAGCTTCATACAAGTGTGAGAAAAATAAAGCTTCTGGAGCACACAGGTGGGACTCTCACGTCCAATATCTTCTCCAACATTACTGCAAATCCCTTGCTATTCTCTCTAGAGGCATCTTACCCCACTTCTTATTTCATTTCCTGTTTGTTCCATTCTAGCAGTTTTGTTTTATTTAATTTCATGCAGTTTGGCAGAACAGCAGCAAGCAATTAATATGAAGCACACATAACACTCAGAAAAATACTACAGAAGTCTCCCGTGTTCTCTTCACTGTTAGAATTAATTCTTGTTTCATGGATACAGGCCTACAATGCCTCTTTCCCTCTGCACTTCACTCCCATTTGCAGGCATTACCACTAAGTTATATAATTGAGTCAATATTCATCAGTAAAACATCTAATTACCCACCAGTTTTACACTCTTGATGTCTCATATGATAGAGTCAGCCCCACAATGGCTGGAGTCCTGAGGCAGGAGACTTGGAGCAGCAGGAATGAGACAACATCTTGGCAGGTTTCAGAGCGCACACAATCACGCATTAGGTTTTCACTCACTGTAGAAATTGCCAGAGCAGTCGCTCCTGCAGTGCACAACCTCACCAAAACCTAAGCTCTAATTCGAAAACAGAGCACATTTCCTGCTCTCATAGTTGTGAAATCACTGACGTGAACCAAATGAAATCCAACGCAATATCATCCTCCTCACTCTGGAGACAGCCCGAGCAAATCTGAAAAGTGAAGAATTGAGCAGTTCATCTAATCAAGTCGATTCAGAGACCTAAACAAGGAGGCGGGGAGGTCTTAATCAATTTTGTGTCCCTGATGAGGTTCTTAGGAACATCCAGTTAAAATTTTCAATCTAAATTCCAGACTGCTGTAGTGCTGACTGTCCTTCATGAGGCTATAAAAAGTCCAAATTCTTTCTAGCTCGTCTTCCAAAATTCAACGATGTTGTTAAGTAGTGTCAATATAAAAGCATATCATCTTGGCAACGGAACGTGCAGAAAAACTGCACAAAACACAGCTCAGTTCATAAAATAAGTCTTGGGCATCTGTTTACATCCTGCACGCCTCTTTCTAATTATATATCTTGTTTTTCATTTTGAAACAGTTAAATGGTTTCTAGCTTGTTGCAAAATGAGACCAGGATATAGCTGGTACCCTTTACTGTGTCTTTGCATCTTTTCTGCATCTTTGCAACCCAATCTTAGTGCTCCAAATACCTTACTATGAGGAAAACTCCACTGTGAGCCTGAGATGTCCAGCAACCATACAGCAAAGCACAGTCTCTCGACTCTGTGCTCCAGAATGCGACGTGTTTGTTCACTCAGTCCTCACAGAAGCACAGTTGAAACATACACAAGAAGTTTAATTTCTGAAGCCTCTAATACAGCCCTCTGTAACTCCACATCACAAGGGGCACCACATGCACCACACTATTTCAGCACCAATTAGCACACTGTTTGAGAGTGAATTCTCAAAACCAGCAGCGCATTATATCATGGAAGTCTTCCTCTTGTTCTAGTGAGAACAGAACAGGAAATCTGCAGAACAAATCCTGCACTGGTGCAGCTCCATCCACTCCAGTTGAGCTCTCAGCCTTGCTGGTTTTCATTCTTTCCACTGTCATTGCTGCACGTGAGTCTTTACTTCTAAAATCATGGTCTAGAAGTTAAAGCAGTTTCCTGAATATTTGCATTATCACTCTCATTTCCACTGTGTGAAAGCACACGCTTTGTACTGGTTAGCTACCTCTCTCCCCAATTTCAGGATAACCAGCTCTTCCCATCATGCAGCTTCACAAAATCCAGCCATTCTTCATCAGCCCAGCAACCAATAAATACAGTGAATGTAATCATTTGCACTTTTCCAGTACTGCTCCCTAAAACAGGATAGCATCCTAACTTCAAGTTTATTTGCAGTTCTTATGCAGCTTAAAGAAGTTGGAAGTTTGCTATTCTGCCCTGCCTCAGCCACATTCTAGGTGCTTTATTTTCAGCTGTAACCACGGATTCATCCTTGCTTCCTTTCATAATACATTTCAAACCAAATAACCATCAACCTTCACATATGGTCTTAAGCATACATCTGACTTTGTTTTTGTTTTCCTCTGTTCCAACACCTCCTCAGATTACTCAGCTTAATTCACTCATACCAAACACCCATTAGCAATCAGTCTTGCTTTATTTACTACCTCCTCCTGGGTTTCACCCACTTCAGAGCTCCCTTATGGTTCTTCAAACCAGGAGCTTTATAGCACCAAGCACAGGCTGCCTATTTTCCCTGTATTGAAAATTCATGCTACAAGCATCAGTGTGACTCACAACTCCAAAGTAGCATTAAAACTGTACTGGCATTAATTGTTAGTTATTTCTGACAGCCCTGGGGAGTCTTAACGTTAAGAAATGGTCTCTTGAAACCATTTTAAGTTTGTTCCCCCTTTACATAGCAACGAAACGCCAAAATCAGAGGAAACAAGAAGGCATGCACTAGAAATGCACATTATCAAAGGCTACAAAGAAGTCAAATATTATGCCATTCTTTATTACATTTTAAAAGAAAATGGACAGTGTCAGTGAAACTATCATAAACTGAGAAGATGCTGCTCTGCTTAAAAAAAAAATCACTGAATTCCAAATTCATAGTCCCTGTGTTCCTATAGCTCACCGTTAAGAATAAAACAAAACTCATTTACACTGAATATGAAACATTCCTCATCACTGTGTTTTTAAGTAGAAGATATACTTAAATATTTTAGAAATATAAGTCCATCTGTATCCAACAGTGGCACGAAAAACCTTCCTTCAGGGCTGATTATCCAGTAACTAGTGACAGCAGCTTGTCTGAGGCCTTCCAGAGGCACCAGCTTCTAATTAACATCAGAAATTGCGTGTTGATCCAAACCACAGCACCAAAGCCTGGAGTCAACCCTAATAACTCAGGAGCACTGAGTGAAGCAGCGGTACTTCTTTCCCAGGTGATGAACCTTGCTGTTATGAACGCTTGTGACACTGGTTCTTTATTGCCTTATTTCAGCCTATTAGTCAGAAATATACTGCTTTTCTCCAAGTAAACAGTGCAGCACTCCACTAGATTTTCTAGAAATAGAAGTTGAAAAGTAGAAATGATGTTGAAATGAGCTTCACATCAGTGCCGTGACAGACAAATAAATAAAAACCATCATAAAGTAGCTAGGATGAAGAAAAAATGCTTTAAAAATAAATATCCATGTTGGCTTATAAAGAAATATGCACACATACCGATTTAAACAACATTATTAAAAGATATGTATTGCTTTTGCTTTATTTCATATGAAATGTAGCTGTTTCTTCTTTCAGTTTTAAGTGGCAATGGCCATCACCATTAATAAGCAAATGAAAGATTAAAACAGTCTGTACAATGTAGGGAAGAATCAGAAAAGGGCAGGAAGAGGTCTTTGAGTATACTGTCAAATAGCAATGCCTACAGAGCACCTGAACCATCCGTCAGAACTTTCAGCAACACCCCAGAAGCATTCCCTCAAGGCTTTACACTCCATCTACCCCCACAGCAGTGTTGTGCCTTCTTTGGCTGGAGAGCAGGCCCAGCAAGGCTCAGCAGCCAAGGCTAGCATCCAGTGCTGGGTTCTGTAAGTCTCCCCGTCTCCATGTGCTAAGGATGGTTCTTAAGCTAGCCACTGTAGGAAGGCAGCCACACAGCTCCAAGAGCTGCACTCATTAGTCGGGGTTTGTGGGCCCCCTTCAGCTAAAGCATGATTGGAAATATTCACCACTGACTAGCAGTGTATGCACTTGTCGAGCAAACCCTGGGCCTGTCCTTTGAAGAGCAGCTGAGGGAATTGGAATTGTTCAGTCTGGAGAAGAGGAGGATCAGGGGAGATCTTATCACTCCTTACAATTACCTAAAAGGTGGTTGTAGTGAAATGGACATTGGCCTCTTCTCCCCAGTAACAGCAGTAGGATGAGACGTAATGGCTTTGAGTTGTGCTAGGGGAGTTTCGGGATATTAGGAAAAATCTCTTCTTTGAAACAGTGGTTGGGCACTGGCACGGGCTGCCCAGGGAGGTGGTGGAGTCACTGCCCCTGGAGGTGCTCCAGAACCGTGTGGATGTGGCACTGAGGGACATGGTCAGTGGGCACGCTGGGGATGGGCTGATGGTTGGACTGGATGATCTCAGTGGCCTTTCCTAACCTCAGTGATTCTTTGATTCTGCTACACGCATACGTTCACACATTTCTTCTGGATGCTTCCACAGCATACAGGAGCACCAATCCTTAAATTTCTCCTTGTGCCACACCTGTGGTAGTATTACAGAAACATCTCAAAAACCTCTCCCACTCAGACTGCTGTTACAGGATAGCAGCTGATGAAGATCATTTTTAACATTACCTAAGCAGCCTACTCCCTCCTTCACTTCTTGGCTCTTCACTGGGTATTAAGTTCACTTATCCGTGGCAGCTGCTTGGGTATTTTTCCCTTTCTGACCATCTTTCCATCACACTATGTTCTGCAGAAGCCAGTCCTCCCTCCAGGACCCAAAGCCACACAGCCCACAGCACCCAGTGACTGCAGACCCAAGCACAAACGTCTCACTCTGCCTGCACTAAACCCTCTTCACTCAAAAGCACCGTTGGAGACAAAACATCTTGTGAAGCTGAAGCTGCTGTAGCACAAGGGAAAGGGGATGCTGCTCTGAGAATGTGCTCAGCTGTACTCTTAACAGGCTCTGAAGCCAAAAAGATGAGAAAACAGCGAGACAGAGGGTTTAAAAGTCCACCGTTCCTTTCACTTCTGTTTCCACTCCTATTGACCAGGGGCAAATAGGAAACTTGGCTATTGTTGAAGGTATAAACAAAGTAAAAATAGCTCAGGCTCCAGCAGATACCTCAAGCAGCAGCCACGTAGAACAATTCAGGTCACAGTTTCTCACCCTGTATAATTAGCTTACAGGTCATCTACCTTTATTCTGGATATCAGCTCTGTACGTTAGTTTCTACCACACTGGTAACTCCTTTAAACCCACAGAGAACAGCCTGACCTGGCTGTCCAACAGGGGAAAGCGGCTGTGCAGACGGGCTTGTGCTAACGCTGCGGGGTCTGTGAGGCACTTAGATGTCCCTCAGCATCCAAGCGCTGCGGTCACCCCCAGCCATCCCCATGGGCGCTGCGGGACCCCAGGCTGCCTCGGGGGGCTGCCGGCGGGAGCGGCGGAGCGCGGGGCCGAGCCCACGCGGGGCTGGGCTGCCCCCTGCTGCCGCCAGCGGGGATCGCCCGCGGCGGGAGCGAAAAGGCCGAACCCTTCCTGGGTTATTTTTGAAGCCCACCGGCGTTTGACCCCTTAAAGCGTCGCCCCCTCAGGGAAGCTGAAGTTGCAGCAGACGCCGGCTGCGTGGCCCCGCTCCCCTGCTGCTTGCTGCAGCACTGACAGGAAAACCCAACTGGTGGCTGAGACGAATGTGTGGATAGGAAGGTCTGTTTATGCTCAGCCTTGGGGTGATGGAGTGGGTGCTCATTGAAAGAAGCATTTCAAGGACCTGGAGGGCTCCTGTGATTGAATCCTCAGCGCTGTGACTCAGTGTGTGGCAAGGGCTGTAAATCCTCTGAGTGCTGTTTTCCTTCCTACGTGCACTCAGCAACAGTGGCAAGAAACGTGGCTGTCCTTCCTCCTGCAGCTGGAGCCAGCTGCTGCCAGCCAAGTCCTGAGCTTGTGTTGCTCTCTAGCAATTTCCTAGGAAGAGTGAAGGCCAGAAAAGCAGCCTCAATGCAGAAAAATACAAACCAGCTGAACAGCTGTACAAGGGAGGCATGAGAGGGATTGGTTTCTTCGAGCATATTAGTTGAGAGGAACTGCTGCAGTAGTAGCTAAGATTTTCTCTTTGATTGCAGAGCAGCTTCAAGGTCCTCATCTTCACAGGGTGAAGCAGGTTAATTGTTAGGCATTGCCAGGTTTCCTCTTTCCTTGCTGTGGATGCAGTCTGTGATCAGCAAGGACAGCCAGGTGGCCGCAGCTTGGATCCTGCAGGACACTGACCTGAGGGCAGGCTCTCTCTGCAGCAAAGCTTCCACCCACAGGGGAAGCTGTCTGCCCAGCAACATCATGTCACCACTTCCTGATGCAGAAAGACAAACTTCCACGCTCCTACTCAGTAATTTGCCCATTAACTCTTGATACTGGTGGCTCACAAGGGAGAGCAGAGGGGCATCACTGACCTCTGCTCTCTGACAGCTACAGGGCCCGAGGGAACAGCATGGAGCTGTGTCAGGGGAGGGGCAGCTGGGGGTTAGGAAGATATGCTTCACCAGATGGTGGTTAGGCACTGGCACAGGCTCCCCAAGGTAGTGGGCATGGCCCCAAGCTGCCAGAGTTCAAGAAGCATCTGGACAACATTGCCTGACATACGGTCAGATTTTTGGGTGGTCCCATGTGGAGCCAGGAGCTGGACTTTGTGATCCTTGTGGGTTCCTCCCAACTCAGGATATTCTATGAGAGACTAAACCAGTATATAGACACACCAGTTGCAGGCAGAATAAATCAATGGTGCAGCCTAAGTTCTAGAGTTGTAATGTTTTGGTTTCTTCTTGAACCGCGTGTGAGCTTTTGGCAAAGACAGCTGTTAGGTGGTGAAGAGACTGATGTCGTTTCTGCAAGCATAAAAGCCTTAGCCATCACTGGGAGTTAAATAGAAACAACCTACCAATACCCTTGCCCAGTGTGAGGGAACTGTTCCATGAAGTTTGCCACACAGCTGCCGCTTCCTCAAACAAGACAGAAACACAAGTGGGCTGCCTTGAACACTGAGATAAAGGCACACACTGTGTGAAACACCTGGGAGATCAGCATCACTTCCACACTTCCAATTAACTACTTGAAATGTAAACGAGTATCTTTCAACCTTACAAAGATATGAGTGGGAAAAAAAAATGTATGGATACTTCAATTTCTGATAGTTCCAAAATGCATGGAGCAGCTTTGAGGGCACCAGCACCCTTGCATGCTTGTAGCTGATGGCCCCACCAGCATCACTTTTGTGATTGTTTGCCCAATCACAAGTGTAGAAAGGAACCTTTAGGAAGACCAAAACCGAGCAAAATAAACAGCAAAATGAAAACGGCTTTGGCAGTTACAAAATTGCAATTGTGGTATCACTGTAGGAGAACACTTGTCTATCACATTTGGGCTTTCTGTCACTTCAGAATAACACAGGGCCATCCGCATGTGTCACTGAAGAGCTGTTAGCTCCCTGCATCATCCCGTTGTTCTTCTCAGTTTTGTCTTCTCTGTTCTGAAGCATCGATGTAACCATGGAAACCTGCAGTGTCACAGATTAGCAATGTGAGCTCAGATTACAGAAGCAAACTTTGATTAATGAAGCAAGCTCAGACAAATGGTGCGAACTGGACCCTCAGGTGCAGGCATTGCTTTTGACTTTGAATGCTATCATAGTTATAAGTCTATTTCATTTAAATTCAGCCTCAAATTTAAGCATTACTGACTTCTCTTGTCAAGAGGACAGCAGTCAGTAACACAATTACTACAGGACAAATCCTGCGAAGTTGTGTAATATTAGAAACTTCAAATTTGAGAGACTAAGTAGCAACAAAAGTGCTGACCCTTAAAGCGTGAGATATGCCATCAGGCAGATGGATAACAAACTACATCAGTGTGTTTTGACTGATGAAGTCCATAAATGACGACTGGAAAAGCATAAATGCAGAACTGCTGCTGAGTTTAGAAGCAATAAAATTGGGGAGATGATTCAATGTATGTTGGGGTTTGGTTTCTTTTCATCTGTGTTTTTGCTACAGCAAAACCAGTAAGATAGGATCTATGGAAATCAGCAATGAGTTGATATACTTAGCCCAAAACTTTCCAAGAACCATCCTTTTTACTTGCACTGTTTTTGGTTGGCCAGACCTAGGCCCTATGAAAACACAGAGAACATTTCAGAAAACACAGCTTGCCCTGTCTTCGTAATTACAAAAAATATCTCCAGGTATTATATGCACCTCCAGTGAGAAAGCTCTGGTTGTTCAGTCATTCTGTTAAGCAGTGTCACAGACTACACAGAGTACTAATGTTTATTTATAGTGCTAATTTTTAAAAATGAATTCTGACACTTTTCTGCTCTGTATTAGCTAATATACATTTTTATAACCTGTTAAGGCACTTGTATGTAAATAGCTCGTATAGAAAATTGTGTTCTCTTCTCATGCGTCCTTTTCTCTGTGTAATTTATTTCCACAACCATTACTCACAGTACAAATAGGGATGAAAAAAGAAAATAAATCAGAACTATCATCCTTGCAAAATAATAGGCTGAAAAAAATATCGTCTCCCAGTAATTTCTATACAGAGAACTTTGTACTATAAGAAATGGGATGGGCACCACAGTAACTTTCAGCAACACCAGCGTTGGTATTTTTAACTAGAATGAGAGGAGAGACGATGAATTCAAGAGGGACAGAGAGCTGAAAGCACCACCACCAGCACTGCAACCTATGCCTATCAGAACCAAGGGAGAAGAGAGAACAGCATTCTGCTGACAGTTTGTCCAAATAAAGGCATAACATTTTCTGCTTGAGTTTAGATGTAATTAAAGTACCAATGGTGTTAATGAATAAATATATCAGTCCATGCATCTCTCCCTTTTGCTTTAGCTTTCAGTTGCCCAAATCCAGCTGCAGAGAGAACTCAGAAGTCTCTGCAGGCTCAGGGGAGGCTTCTAAGCTTACTCACAGCTTTGAGCTGTCTTCTCCATAGACTAGAAAGCACAGATAGCAACTGTGTTCTGACATTTCACGTGTTGCAGTTCGGAATTTTCACTTTTGCCTTTCTGGGCTGATAGATTATCTTTGCAAATGCACAGAATGCTTAAGATTTTTTCCATAGTTTGCTGTTAGAGAATTTATTAATCATCATTCCCCAGCTGCACTGCAAGACGTAATATGAGATTGCCATACTGAGTCAGACCAGGTGCAGTTCCTGACACAGCAGTGACCAGACAGGTGTGAGTATGCTGCTGGGGCAAGTAAAGAGCAGCACATCCACCAGTCTTAGACACCCAGATCTATCAGAGCTATTGTCTTTATAACCACATAATCCTTGACCATTTTGCCTCTTAAGTCTTAGTATCCATGGTATCAGCGAGCAAGCAAATCTACAGGTTGGTGACAGCCCACAAAGCATTTCTTTCCTTTTCATACATCTTGGTCCTACAGAAGGGGCAGTGAGCAACTTGCATGTTCATCATTGCTATGTGTGTGTGAACAGCACAGTTCACCTGTCAGGCAGTGGTGGGTTGCTGCCAGGAAGTAACTGCTACTCTGGAATGTTAACTTATTCTCATAGAAACGCAATCTGCTATCAAATATATCAAATACGTTATCAAAGCCCAAATATCTTGAAACTGCAAACACAACTCCCATCACAATTCATATGGGCATGACAGAGAATGGAATCATTAAAAAAAATAAAATAAAAAAAATCCATACATTAAATATTATGATGCAGGATCTCCAGCTCACCAACAGCTTAGGCGACGAGGTTATTCTTCCACCCTGAACATCTGCTTGAGCATTATTTTTAGCTGTGAACACGATCTCTCTGTCATGATTCTAATAACTTCCAAGCTGGAAGGAGGAAGAGTACATCTGTTCTTTACTCCAAATCATGAGGCAATACAAACATTTTTGTGAAAAGAACTTCATGAGTAAGGTGAAGCCAGAGAGGAAGCAGTCATTTACACATCCTTTGGGACAGGATTTTGGCTGCTACGAGGTAGCAAGACCACAGGATTAAACGATCATCTTTAAAAAATAGGTTGCCACAATATTTTGATTGAAAAAGTTAAAACAAGCTTTATTTTAACATACAAATCAGATCTGTGTACAAGGCAAAACATCCCCCCTATAGCGGTAGCGTACTACATCTCCTCACAGCGCGTTCGGCCACTTGTGCTACCCTAATCCTGAGATACGGAAAATAAACCCTACAGTATTGAGAAAGGTCAAAACGTAGCCTTCCAATCACTGTTGCTATGTTTGTCTCAGTTTGGAAACTTAGATAAACATTACCCAGTTCTGAGTCAAGAAAACAAAGTATCTACACGCCAAATACCCTAGATACTCTCTCATTCCCTGCTGTCATCTGGGTATACCAGCAAGAGCACTTGGGGAAGAAACCAAGAGATGCAACTAAGCAAGGTTACTCGTTAACACTGCAAAATATGTTGAAAAACGTAACATTTTTGATACCTTCAACTCCTATTGTCTTCATAAACTGTGGTTAATGGGTTGACTAAACTTATATAACCTATAAATTAGTATTATTTTTTAAGTTCTCTACATTGCATTAAATTACAAAAACAAAAGCTCAATCTATTCCACGTCCTTTCACTGTGAAGTTATGGTAACAGAAATACATTTAAAAGCTTATGAAAGGCAACAGCAGTAAGACTGCAGACATACAAAGTCCTGTCTGCAGTACTGAAGACTACTTGAACACACTCATTTTGTTACGAGGTTTTATTTGTCATTAACTGACATTAAAAAATAACTTCTAAAAAGAAGTTAAGACAGTGGAAAGATATAGTTGGTTTTTTACTTAGTTTTAATACATTTAAAAATAAGTTACATTATATATTATGGCTTTCTCATTTAGTGGAAGAGTGCCACCATGACTTTAAGCACTTGATGTTTCACCTAATTAACTCACCACATTTGCAGACTTCCCTTGTTTGAGATTTAATGATTTCACGAAAAGAAACCACAAAATATTAGTGAGAAAATTAAGAAGGCTTCAGACAATTTAAACAGAAAAAAGCACTTACCTAGAAGAGATTTTTCAGAGGAAATTTTTAAATGAAATTAAATTGACATTTTAATTGAATTCAATCTCTTGGCAGAAAAAAAAAAGGCCAAGATAAATTTCCTATGAACTTCAGCAGTCAGGATTTGATACTGAGCGTCACTTCAGTGCACTTACATACAACTATGATAACATTACTAAACTGGCGTAATAATTTCCCCTCAATGCCACTTGTTATGTGAATCATACAGTTAAGACACTAGTTAAGTTTGGTTTGCAGCTGGCCTCAAAGAAAAAGGCTGCAATAATGCTAAATCACAGTCCAAACCGTAACACAACTGCTTCATAGTAAGTATGGGCCTCAATGTATAAGAAAACCGGGAGGGGGAGGTGCTTAAATCACTGAAAGACTACATTCACACAGTGTTACATCATATGGCTGAATATACATTGCTTTTGAAGTCTAAGGTTGCATTCAAACTGAGCAATCTATGACAATATCCATGTGTGAGTAAAAACAGATTTCTAGACTCGTAGCTGAAGTCATAAAACTGAAAACCTCATTATGCAGTTGAAGTAGTGTTTGCAACAACAAAGTTCGTGGCAGACAAACACAGATTTCAGAGTTAAAATGTAACAAGTAAGAGGATGGGCACCAAATTTCAGAATATTTTCAAACTTGGTTTTTACTCAGGACTGAAGAGGTGCCAGTTGAGTAAGATTAACAAAATACCGCAGGCTCTGTGTCATGCAGAAGATGAGCTTTCTCTCTCCTCCTCCAAGAACCTGAAAGGCAAGCTACAGTGATTGTTTCTGACAGCAATAAAATACAGAAACAGATAGAAAAGTCGGTGTATCAAAAAATTCTTATACAAAATGCATCCGTCCTATTTTGGTTTTGCTTGTAGAAAGGCACTTCACATATCGCTACAACTCTGATAAAGCAGTTACCCTTTCAGCTTCTCTATTCGAACGATGTATTTCAAGACTCTAAACATGCCTAGGCAAACTTTCTCTGTACGGTGTTCATCTGTTACAAATCTTATCATTACATATAGTATCCTATACCATTTAGAAAAGATTCACGTTGAAGATAATAGCAGGTCTTCATACGATACGTCAGCGATGACGGATGGTCTGTCACAAGCAACACACCACACATAGCAAGTTCATGCTAACAAAGTCAGCAGTGGGAGTCTTTCAGAAGTGAGTCCTCAGTCTTTTGTTTTCCTCTCGTAGTCTCTCAATTTCAGCTACTAAGCTTTCATTTACAGAATATCTTTCAAGTAAGGCATGCATTTCATTCTAGAGAAAAGAAAAAAAGCCTCAGTAAGAAGCTATACAGGATTTTTCTTCCCATCTGCTTTCATAATACTGTTTTTAAACTTCTGATAAGAAAAGTAAATTTTTTTTCTTTTTTTCTTTTTTTTGTTTTTTTTTTTTTTTTACATACAGTATTTTGATTATTAATACAGTAGTGAATATTTTATCAAAGTCTACTTTGCATTTCTTTAGGATGAGAATCTACGAATGCAGGTTCCATTAAAATGTTCAGTACTGAAACAAGGTCTTTTCAATGCAGATCAAAAGAACAAAGTTTCATAGAAAGGAGAAGGTAAAGGATACAGAACACAGCGCAGCACGCATATGGAATCTCTAAGTAAAGCACTCTATATAACTCCACTATCTCCTACCTACCCCAGCTCTTGGTCCTTTACGAAGGACAGATAACTTTGATTCCCTTTTGTCATAACTCCTGAAATATGGAATTTAGGACACCTACCCAACACATACATTAACTTATTAAGCACAAAACAGTTTAACAGATCCCATTTCATAATGTTTTCTCCCTTCTTCACATCCCATCTTCACTTTCTTGTTCTTAATAAGCAAAAACTGATTTCCAGTATTGACAGAATAGCCATCATGCCTTGGTATTATGAGAATTGAAAACTGTTAATATGCTCTTTATACACACCAACTGCATATGGAATTGTTTGATCATCTCCACTTGCAAATTCACAATATCTCGATGGCACGCTTCTCTGGGGAAAGAATTACAGAAGGATAATGCTTAATTTTATTTAGGAAGCAGCAATTATCTCCAATCCTGAGTAACCAGAGCTCTACTTCTTTACCTCAATGACATTATGAAACATCAGCCTATAAACATTTACACTGCACAACAGACTCCTCCAGCAAGTTATTTTCTGGAAGATTTTAACTTCATTTAGGAAATTTTCCATTAAGAAACAGAAATATAAACATGGTAATATCAAGATGGCTTTTTCACCTGCAAGTTGTTAACTTCTAACCCTCATTTTTACCAAGCGAAGCAGATTTCCAGTTCACAAGCACCACGGGGAGATATTTATCTGGTACTATAAAGTTGTAGCTTCAGTTCATCTTCCAAAAAAAGAAAAGAAATACAAAACCAGGCAAGTTCATAAGCTCTTCCTGAAGATTGGCAGTGCCAATTCCCAATAATAAGTACTGTGCTACTGGTGTCACTGGTTGACAAAGTAATGTACTTCTTAAGTAGTCACGAATGGATCATTCTCCTTTCCTAAAATATATAGCATACCCAAAAGGGAATATGATCTTCAATTTCAATTTCCACATTTATTGTGCTGCAGAACTCCTACTAGAGGCAAAACATTTTTCTCATGTATATTAAGCAGAGATGCCAGCTTAGAGCCCAGAAACGTTGGTTGTCTCCCAAAAGCACAAAGCTCGAGAGATGTGTGATTTTTTTGATTCAAATACATTGTTAGAATCCTAGACATTGTAAGTACAAATATAATAATTTATTTTCCAATAGTGAGTTGCTGAAAAACAAACTGTAAGGAGAAAGGAAACACAATCCCCATAGGCTGCATTTTAAACCATGAGAAAGTTTTAAAATCAGATGTGCAATTACAGCCAAAAATCCCCAGCAGAGTTTTACAACATGATATTCTTATTCAAAGACAGTTAGCAACATTCAAGTTATTCTTCTGTTGGCAGATACAGACATCCATAGCATATGGACCTCCCAGGATTGTTTTGTGTTGCTTCTTGTCATCAAGACAGCAATACCTCCCCTGCCCAGAAACCCTCTCCACTCTCTTTCTGTTTGCTATATGTTTTAGGAAAAGAGAGTGACTCCATGATTCTTACAGAGCCCTTCTAACTCAGGATATTCTATGAATCTATGATTTACAGCACAAAAATCTTTTTAAGCAAAGCTCTGCCAATAGAAATATATGAAGTGATTTACCTTGCACATGCAAAGCAAACAACAATCAATCAAAGCCAACACAAATCAACTGTCCAACAAATCAACTGTGCTCTTCACAGTATCAACTTTAAGAGATTTGTCCTGCTAATACAACAGGGGAGGGAAAGAAGTCAGCACAGGGCTGCACGAATGCAGCGAGGACCTCATTATGCAGATAAATTTACTGTTTGAGAAGTATTCAAACAGTCACTGTGGAAATTTATTAGCAAAGCCATGCACATAAAAAAAAAATAAAACAAACCTTCAGAGACATCAATCTAATTAGGCTCTCAAGCTGTTCAAAATAAAGTCTCATACCTAGATTTTCAAGATTAAGGTTATTCATGGTGTCATCTCCTAACGTAAGAAATACGCTAAAGCAAACGTTAAAATATCTTACTAAGAAAACACGTAATTGAAAACACAGTGTTCTGCATAAATATCAGTACCTGAAATCATCCAGTGTTTCTTGTATCATATTCTGAATGAAGTTTATTTGGATTGATGTCAGAGGTGCATTTAGTCTGCTACTCCCAATGGTTTCAACTATTTTTTCTGACAGTGAGTTGGCAACTCCTGTAGTGACAGGTGAAGTTATCTTTGGACCTTTACAATTAACAGGAAATATATAAAAACACAGAATTAGAGCAAGTTTTTTTCATGGGCAAATAGAGACATTCTAAGAGTGCTAACTGAATTTACAGAAGAATCCAGACAGTGTTCTGTTTTAATGTTAACTCCATTTTGTCACGTGTTTCACATCAGTTCACAACCAACCACAACTACAGCTGAGCTAAAAAACCAAACACAAGAAAACCAATCAACTTACTTGTTGAGGTAGTACCATTTACTGCTAGATCATATGCAGGATGGGCCTGAATATTCTTCACTAGTCGCTCATTTGTTTCAAGAGTCTTTACAGCAGTAGATGCTGGTGGAGGACTTAGAGTTCCAGATTCTGCATTGACTGAGCTCAACTTTGAAAACTGAAAATCAAAATCAAAAACACAATCCTACCTATTATAATCCTCTAATTGCATTTGAAAACTAAGTTTTCAAGAATGCATCGCTTTCAAATAATTTTGGTTATATAAAACTACTGTTAAATAAATGCTTTTTTTCTGCTTGTAACACATCTTAAACGTTGATTGCTTAAATGTCTCAAAATTGCCTCAAATGCAAACACAGAAAAAGGAGGGCAAAAAGACCGGCACTCCTAACGTTTACATCAAATATCTTGAGCCGAAGTTCTAAATATCATTCCCAGTAAACTCAGCTTAAAATCAAAACAGAAGGAGTCTAAGCAGTTGCATGTCAAAGGTATCTCATAAGAAGAATTTTGGCAGAGAGAATAGGGAGAGAAGCTACTGGACTTGACCTGATAAACAATAAAGAAACATACTGATGCAATGTATTAATGATGTTTTTGCTGTTTTTAGAAAAATCGAAGTTATTCTAAAAGTTAGCCCAGTTTTGTTTCACATAAACTTTTGTAATCTGAGTTTAATAAGAATATAAGAAAATTTTGCATTGCAGAAGGCCAACATACTTCAAACTGAACATTTCATAGGTTGTGTCAGTGAGAAAAGAACTGAAAAAGACCAGCTGGGATGCTTAAGAAGTTTTCTTTCAAGTTGAAGTATACTGTCAGATCCTAAAAAGAGCACTCATAACGAGAATTAGTACAGTATACCTGTTTTATGGCTTCTTTAGTTTCTTGTTTTCCAAGATTTGTTTTTTTAATGTCAGTCTCTGGATGTTCTTGCTCTTCTTTAATTGGAGATCCCACTAGTGCATGCAGCAGGCTAGACTGTATCGCTTGTGTGCTACTGCCCACTGGGCTTCTTTTTACTGGAAGGACAGTGGTGAGAGGTGGGAGAAAATCCAAACCTGAAAGGTAGGACTGAAAATCCAGACCTAAAATGAGAAGAGGACAGTGAAACACACAAATTTTAAAAGAGAAAAAAGAAAAAAAAAAGTCACAATCACATAAAGAAATGATTAAAAAAAACAAGCCCACACATCCACAAGAAAGAAAGAGCTCACCCAAAACACAACCCACCAAAACAATGAATTCCCAAATTCTCCTTATGCTGTCACTGTCCATATGAAAGTAACAAAATAAGAGACGCCTCCATACACCACTACCAATCTCCTAAAAGGAAGACAAAATCACTTTAAGACTGTATTAGTGATTTCCCATTAACACGTGTTGTGTCTTCACTCCTCAGCACATTAGACAAGTTCATTTGTTTCACTGCTTGCTTGCATTACTTGGTAGCACTCTTTGTTATGACAAAGACAGCAGAGAAGAACAAGTGTAGGCTTCCAGCAACCACACAGAAAGAAAAACATACTGAAAATATCTTTACCATCTCCTTTTCCTGGAAGATCTTTGTTTCCTTTAGATGCAATAATATCTAAAAAACAGCAGAACATACAGTTCTTTAATTAAATGAATATCTATGAAGTTTTCATATAATCGTGTTCAGTTAATAATTAAAGAAAGTAAGAGACCAAGTAAGTACACACAAGCCAAAATGTAATGCAATGCAGATTAATATTTTTTTTTTTAAGCAAATTTCAGTATTAGCAACTTACCTTCTCTGACGGGAGAAAACAAATCTCCTAAACTACTTCGACCCAAGTCATCAAAACTATTTAAATCTGTACTTTTCCCATTATCTGTTTCTTTAGATGGAATCACATCCAAGCTGGAGCTATGGGGAAGACCTTGAAAGGACAATAATGCTCAGTTAGTAATTGACAGTGATCACATTCAGAGTACCAGCATTTTCGGTCTGGTCACTATGGGAAATTCCATGAAGTATCTACCCTAAAGCTTACCTAATGGTGGGATGCTGTCTGCTTATTTCTAGTATGAGGAAATAGTGTGACAAAAGTGGGATTGCAGATGCACACAAAAGAAATTTTCACGAGTCCCACCCCAATCCAGGAGAGAAAGTTATTTATGAGACACATAGTAGCATGGACAGTTGTCTGCAGAACAGAGGCATATCTTAAAACAAAAATGAAAAATAAACAGCATAGGGTAACTATTCAAACTACAGTTTTTAAATCGGGACTTCATGGAGAAGTGAACTGAACTGCTAATGTAACCACCCAAATAATTGTCACCATTTCCTACTCTTTTAAACTAGATTGGGAGTATAAGCAAGATGCAACTCCACCCTCACTGAACTCTTATCTCTAACAGTGTCCTTATTTTGCTTGAGACCTATGCAAAACACACTAGTCAATACAATAATAAATCTCCTATGAATAAACTGAGTATAAATACAAAAGCTTTATTTAGTGCCTACTTTATTAAAATTAAAGCAGTTCATAAACCCACAGTCACACCTCAAAACAGGATTACTTGTTCAAGTGATCCAAATATAACTGTGTGGATGACTACAATTAATCACATTCAAACATATGCATAAACTGGGACCTGAGTCACATTTAAGAAAACTTTCTTAAATACAATATATTACATTTTCCACTCCACATGTGACAGTTGTGAGGCATGTATTGGATGGCATTTCTTAGTTAATTTCTTAGTAATTTTCTTCACAAGCACTATGAGTCAAACTAGAAGTTCAATATCAACTCATGTCCCAATGTACAGATTTACATGCATGGAAAAAGCTTAATAAAATGGGAAGGTATCTTTTGTGTATGCTTACTAGTTCACTGACATCCAAATGCAGGAATTAGCTAAAGTGGAGGATGGCCATTCAATTGAAGCTCATGGGAAGTCTGCTCAAAGCATATACAAACATCACACTCTGAATTAATTTATACTTTTGGACTCTGCGACACACTGAATACGTTTTGGAATCTGTGACATAAAGCATCAGTCCATTTTTAAGTTGTACAAACAGGTGGTTGTTTTTGTTTTGTTTTAATTTACATATGCTATTAGACCACTTCATTGAATACTCCGTATCTCTACAAAGCTGAATTCTATCTTCTTGGCTTAGGTTTTCCACAGAAAGAAAAAAAAAAATGCTGTTTGTGGTCTCATCCAATCCCATTTTGAAGTCTGAAGACCACATCTTCCTAAGCATACTTCCTTTGCTTTCCAAGCTGAATATTTCATTTCAGAAAACGTCTTATTTGACAAACCTTTATTTTCTTAAAACATTAACTTGTTATGAATGTTCCTAATTAAGGGTAACGGCCACCACGCTTTCAACATGTAATGACAATAAGAGATAATAAGACATGATTTTTTTTACATTAAATAAAATTTTCCACCCTACACAGTAATGTTGATTAGCAACTCTTCTTGAGTACATAGGAATCGTTCTACTTCACCTCACAATTCATCGTGTGCCCAAGGGAGGTCATTAATACACATCCCTGTGGACTGCAGTGGCTTATTGCCTAATTAGTGTTGCTAAATGTATTTCTTCTTATTTAAAAAGTGAGGAAAAAGTGCTGTTGCTTTAAAACAGCTTTAAGGAGTCTCCAAGAATCAAACTGTTACTGATGTGACCATATTTTAAGAACTCCTGAATTAACTGAAATTAAGAGCACATTTCACACAGTGGTAGAATTTTAGAATAACGCTTAGAATTCTTACCAAAAATACCTGTTAATTTCTGAAGCAAAAATAGCAAGTACAGTTACACAACTAATCATACTTGCAACTGTATTTAACATTTTCCCGTTGTGTGACTTAGGAATAATACAGCGCAGTTCTCACTCGGGTTTTTGTTTTGTGGGTTTGTTTTGCTTTTCCTGTGCATGCACTTAGTATAGTTCTTTGATGAGGTCTGTTCCCCCAGTTTATTAATAGAATTGCAAATCATTAGTTTTGCATTCCATACAGACTTTGTGACACAAGACACATCATGAACATAAGGATAATTTGCAAGAAAGCAAAACAGAAGAGTCCCACCATAGAACCTTCTCCTTTAATATTTACATACATACAACTAGTCTAAAATCCTGGACTTGAAGCAAGAGTTTCTAAAGCAGGATCTGATTCATCTCCCAGAGTCTCAAACCTGCCCAATGCAGTAGGGGAAGCTGAAGAATGCACAGATGTGCATATATACACATCTCTGAAATAAATGCCCCTCCCTCAGTGTAATTTTTCTATCGTAATGGACAAAGCATGAATTATTCCTCCCGTCTTCCATGTTACAGCAAATACATAAGAGTAGGAAGAAGACACTACCTGTTTTATCCTGAAAAACCTCTCCCCCTTTACTCTCATTTGTCAGCGTCACATTAGAGGAAATAGCTGCTGATGCCTGAGAAGCTGGATTTTTGATGCCAGTATTTGGAATTCCTGCAAGATTACTACCACCTTTGACTTCTGTTCTTTTGGATACAGGTTTACTTGAAGACCCTTTAAGGTTAGCCTGAGGAAAAAAAAGAACAAAGAGAAGTTATTACCTGTTCAATTAGAAATAAAATAGAATATTGGCTTAGTTCTGTTTCAAAAACTAAAATCAGTTCAACGTGCAAAATTTACCCAGGAGATATGCCTTTACAAATAAAAATATACATATATCTTAATGTAATTTCAAAGAATATGGGAAACTTCTGCATTATTATATGAATGCTGTACGGATCTGCAAGAGAGTAGCAATGGAACTGAAGGTGACAATGAACTGGTACTAGCCAATTTTGATCCTAGGCTCAAACATAGGAGAAACAAGAAATTACATTATTAGCAAGTAGAAATTGCAATGGGATAGTCGAGCACCAGCAGCTAGGAAGCTGGAAGAAGAAGAAAGTCTTGGAGCAGTTAAAAAAAAAAAAAATACACTTCAAACATACTCCCCCACCTCCAGTGAATTGGCATTTGTGTTTTTTGGATCAAGTAGAGCCTCCTTGGGTCTTGGAAGGACCTCTTAAGCCTTCTATACTATTTAATCAAATTCTCCACAGGCAAAATACTTCAAGCTGGGCTGCTGTGTGTCTTCCCCTTAAGTAAAAGGGGTTAGTACAGATCTTTGTGCTACTGTCTGCAAATCCATTTAAGATGCCACAGACTGATCTGCAATGGCAACATATTCACACCAGGAAGTGTAAGATTAAAGTTGCACTCATTTCTATGCTGAAAATTAGGAGAAAAAAAAAAGTCACTAACATTCCCTTGCTCACACGAGACTGAGCCATTTATGAAGTTCTCATTTCCACGTTGTATGAATCACCTTTGCTGGTATTTACAATGCTCAGAAATTCATTACTAACATTTCTGAGATCTAAAGCTTACATTTTGCTTCTATTAATCTACACATTGAATAATAAAAAGGAAAATTTTTGGTTTGGGTTCTTGTTGGGTTTTTTTTGTTGTTTTTTACCTTGGAAAAAGTGCTACTGAACTGAAGACGTATGCATGCCACACAGCCTTTGTGAGCAACAACTGTTTTCACCGGTGATGTCAGTTTCCTCAAGTCATACTGGCAGATTCTTCCCCGGGAACTTCCTATAGTCAAAGTAGTACCATCAGGCATGAAGTTCACTGTTGTCAGAGGATATTCTGCTACTATTGTTGTCAGCAATCTTCAAACAGAAGAGAGAAGAGGAGAAAAGCTTTCAGACTTCTTCATCACAACGTTGATGTTTATGATTAGACTTTTCAAGAGTGTCTATTAAAAAATAGCTTTAAGAATTCAACAGGGTCAGTGGTTCCACTTCTCCAGTGCCAAGTAAATTCAGTTAAATGCTTTAGGGAACAGTGGTTTAGACACTAAGTGTTGAAGTTTAATCAATGACAAACTGCACGTGCTCCAAAAGATTTCATCTTCGTAGCAACAGTTTTGACACAAAGGTTTACTGCAATCATCACTTCCAGCAGCAACAACACTGCATATATCCATTTGCTACCCCATCCTTTTACTTCACAGCCCCATCACCTGCTTTTTCGTCCAATACCCTGTCCATATTTAAGGCTCAGCACCTCAGTGCACCTTACAACAGCTATGTCTTGTATTGCAAACAAGAACAGGCAAGCTAAGCCCAGGTGGCTGCAGGTCCTCACAGGCTGTACTGGCCACCACAGAAGCCAACTGCGCTCCATCAATAAGAAAAGCCCACACTTAAGCACTTGCAAGTGGTCACTCATGCAGCACTTCAATTAGCTCCCATTTTAATTGAAACAAAAGGCAGGAACAGGTTCTCCAACAGTAATACGTCAACCACTTCAACCACTCTGAACACGGCCTGAATTAAATACTTAATGCCATAGTTGCACGTGCTTTTTCAGCTCGTAAAACGTTCACGTCCAACAAAAATCAAAGGTCTTTAATGTACTCACTTTTTACTTGAAGTATCATAGAGATTAATTCTTTTATCCAAACCTACAGTTACAAGGAGCAACTCATTTACTGGAGAAAAGCAGATTTCTGAAGCTGGTGCTTTATGAGTGTTTTCAAAATTACGATACGGGTTCTGAGTATTTACATCCCACAGAGTTACATTTCCACTGTCAGAAACACTGCCCAGCAAGGATTTCTTAAAGGATGAGTATTTCAAATGTCGAATAGGCTGTAAAGCAAACACAATTATTAATACCACCATTAGACATCACTAAATTACTTTAAGCACACATATTAGAAATACAGATGTTAAGCTAGATTACTCTACAAAGGCTGGCCTCTCTATACACACAAATGGAAAGTTCATTTTGCATTATGATTCCATTTTTACTGTCCGGGGGCAGTGCGTCCTGATCAGCAAAATAATGGACCAGAAAATACGGAAAACTGGAAAAGTTTCCTGATTTTGAGTACATAAGAGGTCAACATATACATCACCACAAAAAAAAAATAAATAAAATAAAGTTAAGTTTAATTCCCCCCTCCACTGATTATGCAAGTATGAAGGTCCTGCACAAGAAGAGATTTCACCCTATGAGCTAGAACCTTGAAACAGCATAGTATGTCTGGCTTGATCACATGCAGCCTTGCTACCACCAGATAATGTAATATAAGAACTTACATGTATTTCAGAAGCAGTTCTATTTTTCATATCATAACCACCACTGAACATACTGAACAACATCCTGAACATTTCCTAATGATACCCAAATCAAAACAATTCCTTCAATATTACCTACCGTTTTCTTTCATAGAGTCAATTTCTTACCCATCCCTATTCTTCTTCTAACTTCCATCTTCTCAAATATTTTCACAAAAGGCACAAATTCAAGTGCTTCACTCAAGTCCAGACAGATGAGAGCCATCAGCTTGTCTGACAGTGCTCTCACAAAAAGAGTTATCCTACTTTCTAGCATAATCTTCATCACATTGCACTGTACTAGACATTAACTTATTTTTCTCTTCATTTTACCAGAGATATTTATTGGATTGAATGCCTCCAACATAATTCCTAGCACTTGTATTGTATGTCTCACTGGAAGCCTAGGAGCTGAACAGAGAAGTGCTGCCCTCAGCCGTGTGTTCAAGTAGGACAGAATATGACTTGATATAGTTAACATGAACCACTAGCAGGCATGATGGAGACATTTTTAATCAGCATATTTCAATTTATCTCTGCAGAGTAAATAAATTACACGATCTACATGAGAAACATCTCCATCCCTCACTTAAAAATCCCTTCCTGACTGCCCTAGCATCTGTTCATGTTGCATGTTCACCTTCTTCCATCCTCCAGCCCGCCAGTTTTACTCTCTCAGCTCTCCTCAAATCTTGTTCTCCTTGTTACCTTTCAAGTCTCCCATTTTCTTTTCTCATTTTCCTTCTCCTCAGGCCCAGTTCTTATGCCTTTCATATGACATACCCCTCCCACATTACCTCTACTCCACACTTCTCATTAAAGTCCTACTTCCTCAGAGCAGTTTCAGTTCAACTTTTGTTGACAGCAGACATGTGAGGTGGGAGAAAAGCTCCCATTCACTCCTCACTATCACGGATCACGTCAGCCTCTCTGGAGTTAATGCAACTGCTAAATCACACTCAAGGAAACAGGAGGCTTAAATCTGCGGCTGAAACTCAAACACACTTAAGTATATCACTGAATAGAAGTGGGTGTCTGTTTTCTAAGCTAGCAGGAAAAATCATTTCAAGATTATTTAGAAAGCTGCAATTATTTGTTAAGAGCCACTTTCGGTGTGAAACCTGCCAAGGCTACAAGGAAAGGAGCAGATATGAAGAAAGCTTCACCACACCTCAAGTACAGCTCCCGGGGATTCCCGGGAATTCTGCACGCACAGAACCTCCAGAAACGTTTTTAGCACGAGGTGTTGAACTGGCAAAGACAAAACAAAGCCCTCTTCACAACACTCCACCAGCCACTGCAGCACAAACCACGTGCATCTGTTTGCCTTAGCTGTGACTGAAGTAGGTTTTCTGTAGGAAACGAAAGTGCCTTTTACCTTCACACTTCACAGTAAAACAGCCAGACTAGGAAAAGCACGCTTCACAAAATGGTTGGCCCATCGCTGAGGATTGCCTGCACTCAGGGTTTTCCACTGCTGGAAAACAAATGACATGCTCAAATCCAAACACAAAATAGTCCAGTGTTATCGACTATCTCATTTAAAGATAAAGAACCTACACTATCTCCTTTCACCTTAGTGAGCCTTACAAGCGAGAAGGCGGCTGTAAACCCAATTGATAGTTTAAAAAGCTGAAGGCTATTTCATTATACGAGGTGACCAAAACTCATCACATCTCTTTACAAATCAGCCAGCTGTTCAAACAGCTCAAGTAAATCCTGTTGCTAGGAGAACAGCACAAGGCACAGAAGACTTGAGCAATCGTTACGCTTCAAAACAAACTTTAATTCAACCTCACAACAGCGAGCAGATAAGAATCTGGTAGTCTTAATGAATACCAACAGCAAAGACAAATTATGGGATCTGCAAACAACTCAGTGTAAGGACTGAACTCAAAGAAAGCACAAAGATGTTTCTAAATCAAAATCAATTAATAGAATATAGGCCAATACTCATTTGAAAAGAGTATTGTTTAAAGTCACAGAAAGCACTGCAACCTTGGGCTATTCTACTACTTGTAGAGTCTATACAATTACAGAAATAAACTGGCAAGGCAACTACATTCCATCACTCGGAATCAAACAGAGACAAGCACAATTTTATAAGGTTAGTCTGACCTCACATTCCCCAATTGTAAAAAAGTTACTAAGGAGTGGTGACCCTGACTAAGCCAGGCAGCTTGGCCAAGATCAAGCAGAACAATACACCGTGTATCTATTCAAGCTCACTCTCAGAAAACTGTGCCCCCAGACTATAAATCAAGTAGAGGCTTTTTAAATTTCTTTAACAGAACTACCCACGTCTTCACGTATTTGTTTCCCTGAGCAATTAATCCTGCAATCCCCTGCAAGTATCAATTAAATTCCCCAACCAAACTAAAACTTTTTGGCACAAAAGAACGGAGATCATTATTAGCACACAAGACAAGCTGATAAACCGGGACACCCAAGTAGTCATCACATTACAAAATTACAACTCAATTCCATTTTAAATTAAGACTGCAATCAAATAACTGTCCCGGTTTAAAACATGTTAGAGGCCCTTTAGAAAGCGAACAGTAGCTCTGTGCTCGCAATTACTTTGATTTAACACTTCAGAGATCTTTAGCCATCTTAAAAGGTCACTCAGCTTTGCAGTAGGACTCTTGATTTCATCTGCCAAAATAGCTATTCACTGCATCACTTACTCCTAATCACTTCTTGGTGGAAAGAGTAGAATCTATCAAACAGGTTGATGCAAATCATCCTCACCAGAACTTCTTTAATTTTCCAACTAACTAGCAGAGCAATCCCCACTCCAGATATTCACCTCAGCCTTTCAATCCACACATGGATATTCCTGCAGTCCCCGTCTCACATCCGTGTTTTTCACAGCAACAATCAAATCAGAAAAATGAAGTGACTAGACAGACGGATTTTTAAGATCAAGTCAAGCATGAAGTACAATTTTGCTTCAATATAAGAATAAGACTATGGTGATGGATCAAAGATGCTGCAGCACCTGAAAGTAGGGCTTGAATTTAATGGAGATTTTTCAACAGGAATACGCCACAATCTTTGTGATGCTGTAAAGCCATAAGGCATTCCTCATCAAGTTATATTGTTCAGGCTAGATAAGAGAAAAATCATCCATCTGCAATCTCAGACTAAAAAATGCTGTTGCAGTAATAGAAAACTATGGCACAACCGCAGTATTCCCCACTACAGAGGTGCCCACCCGAGGCAGTTCCTAGTTCTATGAAAGTGACTCAATAAAAAAAAGAAAAATAATGTCCAGAGCACAAGATTTTCACCATTCCTGAGTTAAATGTCACTGACAGAACTCATTTTGGAACACCAAGTGGGACAACAGAGCTCCTTCACTACTGCAGAAGCCTTGATACCAAGCCTTGACACCCTAATGATACTAGTTCTGCAATATTTTTTGAGACTGCAAAAAGGAACTGCAGTAGAAACCCTACTGAGGCCCTTCAATAGTACATCTACTTTGTATTTGTCTTTCATAGTTTTCCTTCAAACTAGTCATTCAAAAAAATCACACTTAAGTACCTAGAGTAGGTACTATAAAATCCCATTGCTCTTACTCTGTGAGCAGCTGTGCAATATTAATCTCCAGATTAAATAAACGTATTATTTTCAAACATTGGCTTACATTGTCCTCTCCTGTACAGATGGTTCTGTTCAGATGCAAATCTAATCAATTTGGATAAATCACAAACCAGCTACCTAGCCTGATCACAGCAACAACACATTGAGTAGAATAGTGAAATCCTGCTTTGGTATGTAACACTGACTATTTTTTGTTCAGTCTTAAGATGCACAGAAGTTCATTCTCAAGGCAGCAGAGCCTATAAAATAGAATTTGCTGAAATTGGTATAAAAGTAAATGTACCTCCTGTGTGGAAAAATACAGATCGTGGCCTGAACGGGTGACTGGCCCATGAGAAAGAGCTCATGTTAGCTTGAGAATGCAAGCAAACTGCCTCCAGCTTGTGCACATGGCTAGAAGAAACTTGTTTGTGAAGAACTGCTCTGTAGCTGTAAACATGCCTCCCTGCTTTCTATGAATGACCTTGCTTATTCTGATACATGATGCTTTATTGTCTCCTGCTGCTATAACATAGCCACAGCACTGAGGGGCTGTGCAGACCCTTGCTGGCCTGCTGTCACTGCTGTCTGCAGGGGGAGATTTGGTGGAGACCCCACCAGCCAACTGCCCTCAGACATATGAGCACCCTTCCACGAAACTGCTGGCTGCTCACCTGCTTCCGTGTACTGCCTTTGGGATCTATATACATCAAGCACTGGAGCTCCTGTATTATGATGGCGTCCCAAGGAAGTGGGCAGTCCCAAGGAAAATAACACGGGCAAGGGGGAGGGAATTCCTCTGCCAGAGGGAATCCCAGGTCTGCAGGGCATAATCCCAGGGTTTAAACAGAATTCCATATCGTATGCAGCCATCCAGCTAAGTAATAGAGAAACTGAGACCATTGCAAGAGGACAATGATGCCTGGGAAATCGCTGCAGTTCTAGAAACCAATAAGATATCAGCAGTTGAGAAAGGAGGACACTGAACCAGACCTGACTCAGGAAGGGCAGACCTGTGCTAAGGAAAACTAGCAATCTGGCATTACAGCTCTTAAATTTACAATTCCATGATACCAATCACTTAAGTGATACACACAGATCTGCTTTTTTCCTTCCCGTGAAGGCACTCTTACATTTAAAAGAAAAAAAGAAAACCCACCATTCTGGCAACTCTTTCAAAAGTACAACAGTTCTTGATACACGCTTCAAATTTCAAAACACTACCTGCAAATTAAAGCTTCACACACAACAGTAAGTGATTACAGAACCTACCTGACTGCTGTTATAACCAAAGGGAGTACTGGACAAATTGGTGGTAACACTGTGTAGGATTATTTCACCACTCAAAGATCCAGAAGCAATGTAGCAATCATTCCAATTATATGCAACACATGTAACTTCATCTTTATGATCCTGTGGGAAAGGGTAGGAGGAAAAGGGTTAAGTCATTCAGAACAAAGCATAGTTTTTGTTTTTAAATCACAGCTGTGCTATAGCATTGTTAACAACAGTCCTAAATGAAGGCAAACCTTCTACTGAAGGGATCATGGAAATACATGTGCAATTGAATATTGTAATTTTTTTACATTATAGAAGTATTTAGAAAATTCATATTGGTTAAAAAGAGACAACCAGCCCTCAGTTTAGTATATGCATTTTCACATAACGTGTCATGCTTCACATCAGCTCTACTACAGAATGCTACAAATAGTGACAGGACAACAGTTTTAAACTAAAAGAGGGGAGATTCAGGTTACATGTTAGGGTGGAAATTCTCAGCTGCCAAGAGAGCTGTGCGTGCCCATCCCTGGAGTCATCAAGCCCAGGTTGGATGAGGCACTGCAAGCAGCCTGAGCTGGTGGGGTTGGAGTAGATGAGCTTTAAAGTCCCTTCCAGCTTAAGTCATCATGTGATTCTATGAAATAGAGAAGCATCTTTTTGGTTTGAAGTATCAGAATCAGCAATTATCCAAAATACAGCCCTTGGAAAAGCACCAGAGATCATCAGTTCAAGTTCTCAAAATAAGACTATTCAGAAAAATATTTAAATATAAGTTAATATAGACACATACCTTGAAGTCATCAAGTTAAGCATGATTATTAAGTTTGCAATTTACCACATGTAAAGAACAGAAAGTTAAATGAGACACACAGACACGATAGCTCCTACCCATGAACTTGATCCTACAGATACATGACAGAGAAAGTATATTACTGCAAGAGGCAACAAATTCTGGACATCCTGTAAGCTCCAGTAACTCCTCAGCCAAGCTTACCTTAAGGCTACGGTGAACCCTCCTGGATTTAAGATCCCAAATATTAACGGTGCTATCAAGGCCCCCACTGGCAACATACAAAGAACTGGAACTTAAGCTCACACACGTCTGTTTCGCCTGACAGAGAAGGAAGAAAAAATTGTATGTTAATTAAGAGACTCATTCAAATCTGCTTATAAGCACAATGATGGTGTTTTCAACTTCATGAATCCACAAAGCCCCACTGACTGATGGGACTACTGGTACACCACAGTCATTGTCAAACATGAAACATTCCAAATCCATCCCAGTTTGGACATATGTTTAATATACGTTGATGTTTAAATATGCTAAGTAATCAACTCTCCAATGTTACATTGTCCTATTCCCATTTTAAATTATTTGAGAATCTTTTCCTTGGAAATGCATTTTCCCTTTCAATTAGAGCTCTCTGAAGTACAGTCATAGACTTCCATTCTGGTACAGACTCTTTAAAAGAAATTGCTAAGTCTAAGGAAAAAAAAAAACCTTAGAATATTAAGAAGTTGTCTAAGTCACGTACTTCACATTCCCGAAACATGACAAAGAATATTAAAGCAGCAAACCTCCTCAGTCCACAAAGTGCTTCTTTTTAACATAATCAGCTTTTGAAAAAAAAATGTCAATCTCAGCGATGGACCTACAGCAAGGACAAATTATTCAGTTCTATCATGCTGAAAATTCACTTTTAAGTTCCTGAGATTTGAAGAAATACACACACACACACGTGTGCGCGTCCATCTAATTATTGACATGGTTAAACTGAAAATGATCGCATTGGGTTCGCATCAGATTTGGTGGAATCTCTGTGACAAACTCTCCACCTCTGTAAGGATTTGCTCTGCACACCTGCCAGAACTTCCAGTGTAAATGAGAGTTCCAGTAGCTACCTGAGGAGAACGATTAGAAGGGCTTAGAATGCAAACAAGTCATTGCAGTAATGCTGACAAAACCAAGTCTGGCTTTCTGAAAAGTTACAGTGCCACAGGTTCACCCTACAAATGCTTCAGAACTTTTAATTCTACTGAAATTAAACTGATAATCAGTGTGCAGAAGAGATGAGATGCAAACAGTATGCAAGGTGGGTTGGGCACACACACACGCGTCATACTTACTCCTTCAGCTACTTCAAAAAGTGGAACGGGTTTACTTTTGCAGCTTGACACAACGATTTTATCCCCAGCAGCTGATGCACTGACCAGGAAGCTATCTTAGGGACAAGTTATGGACAATAATCATAGCATACTTTCAATTAGTACAAGCAACAGCGAGTCTTCCTTACTGAGCAGGTGACAGATGGGCTAAACAATCTGAAGTACTTCACCTCGAAGGGGCCTAGAAATAGAAACATAAGGCTATTTAATGAGCTTCTGCTAAGCTCTCACAGTGTATGCAGCCCTTGCTTCCCAAAACAAAGGAACGCAGTTTCTTCTGGAGGAGAAATATCTGGCAGATATTGTTTAACAGCTCCTTCCTGCTAAGGCAGCTTCCCCAGCCTGCGTTCCTTTTTAACCCCACCACCCCAAGTACAAGCTCCTTCATCACTGGAGTTCAAAGGGATGGCTGCTGCTGCTAGCAGAACAAACTGAAAGGGCAAAAGAATTGAATGAGAAGTCCTGCTCATGATAAACATTAATTAAACCAGTCTGTCATATTGTTCTTGGAGTACAATGAATACGTTTGCTAGTTTGTCTCTCTCTGTATGGAGGGGGGTGAGGAAACAGAAAGAAAATACCTTTTATTACACTAAGTAGGACAAAGTTCTAAGGAAAGCCTTTAGTATACAAATGCAGAGTAAGGAAACTGGCTCTGCACCCTACTCCAAACTATTTGGGTAATCACTCAGATCTGCATCCCCTGTGTCTTCAGGCTAATGCCCCTTGTGATTCTATATTTGTTTATTAAGAACACAGCTTATTGGGCTGCACTAACACCACAGAATCATTAAGTTGGAAGAGATCACTAAGGTTCTCTAGTCCAAGCATAAGGATGGTATGCAGAGTGGTGACTACTGCTTCATTACTTCAAGACATTTTAGCTTACAGAACTACGCAGAATTTAACTCCACTCGTTACACATGACAAGCATATGGAATAGGATGCTCTGTTCAGCTTTGGAGGCAGAGGTAAAGTGAAGAACAAAGCAGAATAAAACAGAGTGTCTATAGCTCAAGTTTACTTAACAGTAGACAGATAGAGAAGCATGTGTATATAAACACAGTACAAATACATACACACATGCACCTGTATGCATAAAAATACAAAGACCTTGTTTCCCTCCCCTTCCTGCTATGCTTAACTACTGCCTAAAGAGTAAGAGGTGAGAGTAGATTACAGTCACAACATGCTTTCTCTCTACACATAGAATTTGACCACACCATCAAATGAGGTTTTTTCAGCCTTGTCAATAAATAAGTGCTGTCTTGAAAGTTAAAACTGTAATCAACTCACGGAAAAAAAAAAAAAAGAAGAAGTTTTACAGTTGATTGGCAATCCAGGCATATTACCATCATTAAATGTGTGTTAACCTCCTAAAGGAGGACACGCTTCTCCAGAAGCCTTTAGCAGCATGAGTTTATTTTGTAAATCATTTCAGCACAGAGATGAATAGCATAAAAAAGCTTTTTTTTCCAGTTTGGTCCAACATCAGGCCTGTCATTTACAGATACTGTACGACAAAAGAAATGCTGTGCCATTTTGCAGAACACCCACAGAACTGCAGCTGAAGCTGTAAAGGATACTATTGCTGGCCCAGCAAAGGGAGCTGACGGGGTGTGGAGAGGTATGTGGGTTGAACTGCTCAATCACAGTTAGAGATGAAGAATCCCATATCTTAATGTCATCTCCTGAGGAAGCAAAACGCACGCTTTCTTGCATGGCTGCACCTAATTGGCAAAATAATAATAATTAATTAAAAAAATGCAAGAGGTCACTTTCCAAGTCGAGACCAACCCCACCTATACCATTCAATGCTGCTTCCCTGAGAACAAGTTAATTTACTCGGAGCGTGGCACTACGAGCTTCTTTTCAAGACAGTTTATGATAGAAAAAAAGAAAGAAACCCGAGTGCAGCTGAGCTGGGCTGCCGCTGGGAGCCACAGCCCTGTGAAGTTTACTCCCGCTTCTTTGCCAGCCGGGTAACTTCAAGCAGCAGCAGCAGCACGCACGCACCCTAAGAGGCCTCCAGCCGGGAGCTCTCCCTGGATAATCCCACGCGGCTTCAGCTCACCGCTCCTCCGTCACTCAGAAGAAGCTGACCGGTTACCTCCAGGCCCACAGCCCTCAGGACCCGCTCAGGCCCCAGCCGCCGCCCCGCTGCCCACCTGCTCCGCCCGGCCCGGCCCGGCCCGGCCCGGCCCGCCAGAGCCTCCTCAGGGCCCGGCCCGGCACCAGGCGCCGGCCGCGCCGATTGGCTCAGGAGCCTCCACTCGCGGTTCTCTCCGCGGTCCGGCGCTCACTGCCGACCAATCAGCGCCGCTCGGCCGCGCGGGCCGACTTTCCGCCCCGCGCCCAACTTCACAGCCCGTCCCAACAGCCCCCGCGCGCCCCCGCCTCCCGCCGCCGCTACGGTGGCCCGGAGGGGCCGACGGCCTGCTCGTCACGACCGCTCGGCTGTTGGCAGTAGTTATGGTTCAGCACGTTCGTTACTCCCAGAGTGTACAAATGAACTCAGAATTGGGAAAGTTACATCAGTGTTTAATAAAATACCCGTCTTTCCCTACAGTAATTAGATCACATCATTATTGCGTCAGGTCATCCACGTTAACCAATAACTTGCTCTGTTTTTTATCATCTGTCCCCTCGTCTTCTCAGATGTCTGTGGCGGGGCACCCGCAGCACTCTTAGTCTCCTATCCCCAGCCCACCTTTCTGCCTTCAGATGCCGTTAAGCTGCCCGTACTTGGGTTCTAAAGCCCCTTCTCGTTGTTCTGCTGTGCGCGCAGCGAGGAGAACCCATGACTGCCAAGGAGCAGGGAGATTTGTCTGTGAACCTTTTACTTTGGCTGCTGAAACGTCCTATGTGGCCCTGGATGTGCACCCGGGAGTTCCACCAGCCCCAAAATTGCCCTGACTTTCACGTTCCACCCAGCTGCGCTGGGCACAGCCCAAGCAGACCTCAGAACCTGATCGCTGATCTTGTCATGATTCCTTCAATGGCACGTTCTGTTCTTTCTCTGTGTCAGGGAGGTTTATGCTCTAATTCACTTCAACGCATACTTTTATTTCTTTTCACATTAAGTAGAATACTAAATCACGCTGATGTGGTAGACAAATGAGAATAATTCTAATTATCTCTGCTGTTTCAAAGTGGAAAATTAAATTGCACTGGTAAATATTTCATTTCTGCACTTGGTTCTGGACCCTTTCACCCGCTCTGTTTTAGAGATAAACCTTTGCTTTATGTTTTCATTTCTCTCATTTGATGATATACTCAGTATCTGTTACACAAAGAGGATCTTTGGCAAACATAAATGGAACTCTTTGCCGGCTTAATTAGTTCAGCATATTACCCTGTAATTCCAACAATTAATTCTAGTTCCATCATTATTCATGTTTAAAATCTTTATTCTTGGATTTGACTAAAAGCTGTTTTGGAAACAAATGACTCTCCCTTTTACACTGCATCTCAATTTCATAATAACTTCAATTCACCGCCTCTTTAATGCAAGGATCTGAAAATATTTTCCAGATGTAGATGCAGAAAGCTTCAAAATACACAGCGATGAGGGGATTACTGTTATCTTGCAATAAAGAAACTGAGGCATAGAGCGGCTCATTACCAGGATTATTCTGTTAGATTGATGTCTTCCAAAAACTGGGTATAATGCTGATGCCAAACAAAACATGAAAGTGAGCCGGAGCTGTAGTGGAAATTAAAAACCAATCACATGTGAGTGAATAAATCTGTGTGAAATTACTCATTTCCACATCATAAAATGAATTTAACCAGAAATAATTCCAAGTTGCTGGATATTTGTAGGTGTGAGACAGATCCCACGGATGCCTTGAATGTGCAGGTGGCAATATCATTTTAAATAAATCAAAACAGAATATGAAAAAGATCAAATAGTTTTTTGTTTTGTTTTTTTTTAAAAAAAAACACCTTTGGAATTGTCAGTGTGAAGCTCGCTGTTCAGTTTCAGCCTGAGCCCCACCACAGTCTGGGATGTGCAGTTATTTGTCACAGGACCAGTAGCTGTTTTCAGTCTCTGGTTGCTTACTACATTCAGCTCACAAAACAGAAAATACCGAAGGAATGAAAAGAAAAAGCTGCTTTCACTTTCCTTCGGTTCCCTGTAGGATTCATTCTGTGCATCATCCAGGGGATGCATGGCAGATAAAATGCTATGCATTTTGCAGTCCATTCAGCTCGTCCCCACTGTACTCTCTCTTCCCTTGCCCTGTCCCACAACTTATCAGATCGGAAAATACTATCAATTCCTTTTACAGATGTGGAGCTGAGATATCTTTCAGCTACAATAAAAAGAATTCACAGACAGGACAAAGCTTCCAAAAGTGGTAAGCAGCCCTTCCACAGGGATGCATGAGGCAAACCTGGGGGAGCAGGCCTTGGGCAGCAGAGGGGCCCCTGACCTCTGTGGCTTGAAAACAACCAGGTGCCTTCCCTCTCCTACTTTATGCTTTTGGAGACAGTGAAGCAGAGAAGTACTCTGTTGAAATTTAACTGAGCACAACGTTGACACATTTATTCTATTCTAATGCATTGAAAACTTCCACACGTGCATTCAGCGCTAAGGACAAACCCACCTACTGTAATAGACAAAAACAAGAAACAATTTACTTTGCTATTAGCTTTATACTTCTTTTTTTCTGTGTAATTACTGGAGAAGTTTAAATGCAAGCTTTCTTCCTTACAAGCAGATTATAAACAAAGAGTTTAATTCTATGCTTAAAGAAAAATATATTCTCCAATATTTCCTTTTGAAACCTGCATCGAATACTTAATCCTGTGTTTCTGAGAGTAAAAGCTGCTGCTATGGATACAGTGAGGTCAACTTTTCATCATTATTTTACTGTGCAGTGTTAGAGGAGATGGTAAGATAACATTTTTGTTTCCAGAAAAATATCTTAAAGTGTGACATATTATAAAAGCATGTTTAAAGCATTTCAATTAATATTCCTCCTTTTAATATGAACCTAGGAATTAGAACAAGGTCCAGACTGACAGCACTGAAAGAAACACCTTGTCTGCACTAGGACATTACTTCCATTTTCACCTGACGCTCCTGCAGTGTTTTACGAATACTCATTAAGCTGCACAAAAGTCCTATGATAATCCTCACAGTGACTACAAAATAAAAAAAAAAAAGAAGAAAGGTTTTTTTTTGCTTTTTACACAGCACAAGGAGCTTTTTGAAAGAGCCGCAAATTTCGACTTTGTTTCTTGCAAAAGAAAAATGAGTAATGCCAATTTTTATCTTTCTTGCTTTTTTTAAGAACTCCAGAACTAGAAATTCTTTTAATTGAAAGGCTAAAGCTGAGGAAAATCTCCTCCAAATTGGCTGTTAGGCGGTTGAGTTAAATAACCATTCAAACTCAGTTTTAAAATTGTCTCACAGAAATACCTTCCCTTTCCATTACTTCATTTTTTCACTTCCTTTTTATCATGTTATCTCAATCCTTCTAATTTTTCAGCTATCCACAAGATTACAGAAAAGGGGAGACAAAAATAGCACAGAGTTTTGAAAGTCACACGCAGCACAAATGTATCCAGACATTTCTCTTTTATAGGAATAAAAACAAACTGTGGAAGATGTAGCTCTGTTTCTGTTTTCTCCTGGTACTGAACACATTTAAGATATTCATTGTGTTGAATCTTCTCTCTCTCTCCCCCTCTCTCTCTCCTCTCCCTTACCACTCCCCCCCATGTTACTGCACTTTCTTATTCAGCCTTGTTCAACTGTTTTGTAACAGATTCCCCATCTGGGACAAATATATATCCTCCGGTGGTTGTTGATAAAACTCATTAAGGTTTCTTCAGTGCTTTAAAATTATATTAAAAATACTGACAAGAGGATTTGTTAGCATTTTAAAATGATGCCTAAATTGTTGTTTATAGTACCATTATACTTATTTTTTAAAACTGGCCTGTATCAGACCAAGGAAGTTATGGAGACATCTGAATGATCATTTTCACCCTCAACAATATGCAGTGTGTTTTTCTTTCGCATAAGATAGAGAAGTCTCAAATACTAGTTTCCATGTGGAAATGTAACAGAATAAATACAGTGATGATTTTAGGCAAAAAAAAAAAAAATCATAGAATCATAGAATAGAGTCTTAGAATCGTTTGTGTCAGAAGGAACCCTTAAAGGACATCTAGTCCAACTTCACTGCCATGAACAGGGACAGCCACAGCTAATCAGGGTGCTCAGAGCCTCCCCAGCCTGACCTTGGATGTCTCTGGGGATGAGGCATCCACGACCTCTCTGGGCCAGCCTGTGCAAGTGCCTCACCACCTTTATGGTAAAAAAAAACTTCCTTACGTCCAGTCTAAATCTTCCCTCTATTAGTTTGAAACCATTTACCCTTATCCTTTCACAACAGACCCTGCCAAAGTGTCTGTCACCTTCTTTCCTGGAGCTCCCCTTCAGATACTGAAAGGTTGCTCTCAGTTCTCTCTGGAGCCTTCTCTTCTCCAGGCTGAACAGCCCCATCTATCTCAGCCTGTCCTCACAGAAGAGGTGCTCCATCCCTTGGATCATTTTTATGGCCCTCCTTGGACACACTCCAGCAGGTCTATGTCTCTCCAGACCTGAAGACTCCACATGTGGATGCAGTACTCCAGGTGAGGCCTCACCAGCACAGAGCAGAGGGGTGGATCACCTCCCTCACCCTGCTGGCCATGCTCCTTTTGATGCAGACAAGAGTACAGTTGGCTTTCTGGGCTGCCAGGGCACACTGCTGGCCCATGTCCAGCTGCCATCCACCAATATCCCCAACTCCTTTTCAGCAGGGCTGTGTTCAATCCTTGTCTCCATTCAGACATTTTAAAATTGCTCACAATGCACTCTCCCCGAAGGTGTTTAAGACCAGGTTGGATGGGGCCCTGGGCAATCTGATCTACTACTTGATCTAGTGGTTGGCATTCCTGCCTGCAGCCGGGGGGGTTGAAACTTGATGATCCCTGGGGTCCCTTCCAACTCAAGCCATTCTGTGATTCTATGAAAATAAAACTCCAGGAAAAAGCAATATCTGTTAACAGATGCTAGAATGCTACAAGCCTATCTACCTTTTCTAATCAAAAAGAAATTTTTGAAAAGCTAGAAAATCCCCAACAAGCATACTCACAGTTTCTTAATGTTCTCTTTAAGAAAGTACCTTTAGTACATTTAATTCCTAAAAGCACATTTTAATTTTTAGAATTTAATTTTCAAATAGTTGAAAATAACCTAAAAATGAAAAAGATAAAACACACTAGAAACCAAATGAAGTTGTTTTGTTAACACCAAAGTCAAAATATGTAACAGCCAGCAATTGATTAAGTTATTGCCAAAACAAAATTTAGTGGAAAAGAGAAACAATCCAACTGAAAAGACTTTCTTCAGTTATTGTGCATCCATTTGCAAGATCAAACATATCTTCCAAAGTTGCAATTGATTGCAAAGTAATGTCAAATGGGATCTGAAAAACAGGAAAATAAATACCCAATAAATAACTTCATTAAGTGTATAGCTATGGGAACGTACACATATATAACACACATAACATTCAGATATCTCATATTAAAGAACTACGACCAAATAAATAGTTAGCACTGCTTATTGCCTCAGTATAAGTTTGTGGTTAATGACATTTATTCCTTGAAACTAGAAGCTTGGGATTAAGAGGAGGAAATTTCTAGCTCACGAAGTTTCTTTTGATCATCTGTAGGTAAAATGAAAATATCAGAAAAAGGGCAGAAGGTATTATTAGCTATTTGGAAGGTTTTTTTCCAAGAAATTGGAAGAATCGAACTAGCTGTAACCAGTGAAACTGAGCACTCATAAGTTATTTTGTGTGCCCACCAGACATGGAGAAGAGCTATTTAGCTGATTTTACAACAAAAATGATTATTAAGATATTAAGAAAAACTAACTGTAGGAAGAGAAACACTGGAAGAGGCTATCTGGGGAGGTTAATTTTTAATGCAATTATTTTACTGAGAAATTTGCCTTAAACATTTAAAATTGAAACTCCCAAGCATAATACTTCATTATCTCCCTCAAGGACATTGCTATTCATTAACTAGCTTTAAAAACAAGCCAGTGAATCAATTTTTATTCTTAGAACATGAACAGTCAAATAATTTTAAATGAATAATTCAATGAAAAGGCACGTTTTCCCCTTAGAAACGTAACTCAGTGCTGAATCAAAAGCACCAGAAGACACATGAAGAGAAAAAAAGAGAATCAAAGAGGGTAAACTGGAAACATGACAGAAGTTAAAGTGTGACAGCTGAGAAAATGAGAAAACAAATATCACAAATTAGAACCAACTTTGCCCAATTAATTCACAGAACATGAGCAACAACAACAACAAAAAAAGAAGTGTGCAGTGTGGAAAAACTGATGTAAAACTGCATATAAGCAATGTTTTTTCTGTTTTTTTCCCTTGTGTTTGAAAACAAAGGGCACTACAGCATACATATCCCCATGCTGAGGTTTCCACCCTTTGCAAAGAAGGCTGGGTAATGTATACACTCAACTTATTTTTAAGTTTGTTAATAGTACGTAGAAATATTCTATTGCTAACAAAATTCTAAGGAATCTACTACTTCTGCTGGCTTCAGAGAAGAATGAAGATACTCTTTCTTTAGTGATTCTTTAGTGATAGGGCTTCACTCGCTCGGTCAAATCCCCTATGTGTAATAGGCTGTAGTTTGAAGAACCTGACTGACACTTGTTAGTGAAAAACCAATTGTTTCATTTATTCAAACATTTTAGTTTGTTGTAGCATTAAGACAGATTAAAACAAAGCACTTAACACCATGTCCTTACTGGAAGGACACTGCTAAATCTTGCTCTCTCCTTTTCATTATAGACCCACAGAAAGAAGCTAAGTGAAGAATGATTCATGAGAATTTACAACAGGTCTGGGAGGTCTGTGGGGTTCTAAGGAAGCTCAGCTGCACCTTTGCCTAGGTTTCTGTCAAATCCATTCCATGGAAGGTATTTCAGTGGAACCATGGAAAGTATAGCTTTGCAGAATGAATGGGCATGTATGTGCTGACTTGGGTGAGCAGAGTGATATGAAGGTCTGGGAGTCAGTTGGGAGAAACCTTCAGGACATAAAATACCAAGAATGGGGCAATACATATAACAGGGGAATAGAAAGTTTGCAGAACTAGCCTGCAGGTTGTACAGAGCAGCATTACTGATTTTCTCTTCAATAACAGGCCACTAGCCAAATTCTATAAACAACTGGGTATTTACTTTTGGTAAAAAAAAAACAAAGAGCTACCTGACTAGAAAGGAGTATAGTTGAAACCTTATCTATTATCATTCTATTGTGAACAATTACAGGCAAGATATTTGAGGATTACTCAGGTGGGATCATACATTATGGATTCAAAAATCTTCCCTGGTGTTCCTTGAGCCCTGACAGCTCTGCTCCTCTACTGCTGCACTGTGATGGCCGAGAACATGGAGTAAAATTGTTGCCTGCTATGGGCCAGGTCACCTTTTCATGTGGACTACTCTGGGACACTCAAGTAACAATATGAACTCAACAGAATGGACAAAAAATGGCATGCTGTCTCTAAGGACATATCATCAAAGAGGAAAAAAAAAAACAAAAACAGAGAAAATAGATGTAAAATCTGAATAACTGCAAAAACATAGGAATGGAAGTAAATTGCATCGAGCAATTGCATCATGGAAATTCAATGGACTCCATGTAAACAATGAGGAGAGAATAGTGGATAAACTAGATAAATTCATTGTGAGTGAGATTAATTTCGAATGTGTTTTTGTATGTATAAAAAGGTGATTTTAATGGTGAAGATATTCACAGTTGGTAATCATGCACATTTATATTTTATTTGTAAAGATAGAGGAAGAGCAGAAAGCCCAACAATGTATGAGAAAAGAATTGAAAGATGCTTACTGGTAAAAAAAATGTTTCAGCCTAGCTGAATAATTGTTTTTACTTTAGAAAACACATTTTTACTATTATTGGGAATAGCATACCTCAGTTAATGGCAAGGTCAGGACTGGAACAGCAGAGAGCAGAGCTTTGACTTCAGATAAGCACCTTATAGCCATTTCCTAATGGAATAAACAAGAAAAAAAATGGCTGTACTATCTGTCTTCTCTGCTAAGCTAACAGATGGTTTGGCTCTACAAAAATTTTCAGAACAATCAAGATTTACCTTATTCTAGTTTAATTAACAGAAATAATGTATGTATATATACATTATATAGAGATATATGTGTTGTTCAAAGACAAGTGCCCAAACCTAACTGTTTTTACTCAGGAAAAATTGCCGCTGGCTCAGATATTAAATCCATACTTTCGCTACACGTTTGCCAAAGATGTTTTAAACACTCTGACATTATTCATACATGTCTAATACATGGCATGTCAATCTTATTAGTATTTGAAATGTTGCTTCTCCAATTACTGACATATATTAATGAAAGATTGAGCAAAAACCTTTAGGTAGTCAAAAATTCCCACTAAAAGACAGCTCTGTCTAGTCTCCCGAAAACACTATATGCTGTGATTGGCCAAAACATCATTTGTTCTCCAAGCTGGTAAAAATACAGCTTCGTAATAATGGCACAGTGCACAATTGTCGCTGTTTCACAGCATCCATCAGACCAAATGACAGCTTCTACATCATTAATCATCTCATATAATAGATATAAAGAGAATCCTGTCACATGATAAATGTCTCTCACTTTGAAAATAAACGTCTATTTTGCCTTGGCATTTATCAAACAGCAGTTATGCTGTGGCAACATTCTGTTCCATTGACATTATCTCAAAGAGACCACATGGAAAATTCTGAAATTAAATCTTTTGTGTATGTATGTTGGGGGAGTTATTTGGTTGCAGACAACATTCAACCTTTTTAATAATAAAAAAAGAGGAAGGTGGCATAGAGAAAATGAAAATAAATTCAATGCCAGTTGTACTTCACTCTCAGTAGTGTTATTACAAGGTTCCTATTTCAGAAACCATCACTGCCCATTTTTGCATTGAAGATGCGTAACTGATTTTTAAAAAGCACTTTTGGGTTGATCTCCGTGCTAATTTAGCACTGTGCCAAGCATTTTCAAATGTAAATTGTTCTAAATTAGGCATCGATTTTCCAATTTCTGTGCCTGAAGATGTAGCCTGGATTTTCAAGGGGAAGGCTGAACACGCCTGGTATTTCTGTAAAGCACCCAGCAATATGTAAGGAGGAGAAAAAGTAAAATAGTAAATGAAAAGTGAAAATATTTCAACATTTCTTGAAAAGAGTGAGGCAAATTTAATCTTCTGTGTTCCAAGTTACCTGTCATTCATTTTCCCAAAATAGACATTTTAAATAAAACTGTCAGACATATTTAAGAGCAGAAAACTTCTCACATACTTCTGTTTTTTCATCGAGATGCACTTTTGCAATATTCATTTCAGCCTTTTCTGAAGGAGTTATTTTCAGGGTTTCATTTTGTTCAAGAAAACTTGTAGGTTCTGCAGCTGAAGAGTTTCCCGAACTTTGCATCAGCATTTCAACTTGATGTTTCAGTTCAGATAATTTCTCTCTTAAAGAACTAATTCTGAAATACAAGATTTTTTTATTTGTTGTTATCAATCAATGGGTTGTAATTAAACTGGCTTAGCTTTAATTATGCATTGGTTACATTCTAGGCTATCTTTCAAGATTGATCTCAAAATTCTACAATAAAATTTCCATTAAAGGGAGTGGAAATATGGAACATGTTAAACATATTAAAATGGTAAGAAGCAGCATTTTAAGAAAGCCTCTCTAAGAATAAAGCAACCTCATTCAATCAGCAAAAGCTGGGTTGGCAGAGGGTTGGCTAGGTGGCAGAGGCTGCAGTTAATTCTTGTCCCATTAGTCCTTCCTCTCCATCTGATGAACAGTTCCAAAAGTGAAATGAATGACAAGGAAGAGGTCATGAAAAATGCCATCAGATATTAAATAAGGGCTGAATATGGGGCTACGACAGAGAAAAATTCTTGCAGACTGAGAGTTGAGTGGGAAAAAGAGAGTAGCTGATCCTTTGAGAGAATGATAGCAACTGCTTAGACTGGTTCTTAAATTTACTAACATTTTCTTCAGCTGCTATGGCAGTGTAATATAATTAACATATGTTACTTGATTCCTTAAGAAACCAAACTAGAAGACTAGAATAGTCTGATGACACATTTGGACAGGTTTAATGCAGCGTGCATCTTACGGTTTTTATAGAGAAAATCTCCAAAAAGCTGAAATGAATGCTTTTAAAAGACTTAACAGCTCTTCAATATTTTGTATTTTATCTTCTCTAGTCCTAAGTGGTTGTCTGATATTTAATATGGCATGAAATATCAGGACAAAGTCAGTGATTACTTACCTAGCTAATGGAATCCACAACTGACCTGAAAACACAGACATTGAACTGAAAAACGTGACATTGCTGATCTTGACAGGCTTTGTATTATAAGCATAAAGCAGCAAAATCTGTAAAAGAGATGGAATAGGTAACCTATGATGTAGTATAGTGTAGTAGACCTGAGCTATTTCAGTGATATTGGATCATAATTACTATCAAATTCAGCATACTGATAAAGATTTAGATAACTGACTTTCAAAAAAAGCCAGTGTCTGAGATCCTCTGAATTTTGTTCTACACTCAGTTTTTATAGATGTTAAAGCAATTTATTAAGGGATATAATTTATATGGCTTCGAAAATGAGTTGTACTCTATAGAGTCACCATTAAAATCTCAATCCACTCCTGATCCTAGTCAATCAATCCTACTTACATTCAGTTCAAAAGTTCCTGCTTCAAGTAGGCTGAACAGAGATCTTTTACTGAGTTTCCAAAGGACAATTATTTATGTTTCCCATATGACCTTGTGCATGGCTGTCATCATACTAAAATTAAATCCATGAACTGCACATAACTCACCAGCCTAATACAGCAGTATCAATAGCAGAGCACAAGATGATGAACTAGAATGTTCTATTCTTTCACTGAACTAATCTTTTGTATGATTAAATGTATGCTCCTAACAGTAGCTGAATATATTGGCTATATGGAGAGTGTCAAGAACATGGCATTCATAAACAAGGTATTTTCAGAAGTTGTCTCTCAGTCTCTACTGACCTGTAGGGCCCAAGTAACCTAGAAAACTATATGGAATAGGACATTTTTTGCATAACTTCACATGGCTTTATTAGCTTTCTAGCAGATACGAATAAGATCTAGTAGAAATTTTGACAGTGATCTGCTAAGCCAAAATGTTTGGAGATTGTGAGTATCAGAAATTGTATCTACATGCAGTTCCCTTGTTTAAAGACAACACAACTTCCCTCTCCCAGTCTCTCACTTCCACATGAACCTGCAGTTCCTCTTGTCTTTCATTTTGAATCTGATTTCTTAGGGAAATGAGGTTCAAGAAACCCTATTTTCTCTGTATACGTGTACATTGGCTTTTCTGCCAGCCTCCCATCAAACACTGCTGTTTGAATATCTTTAACCTTCAATCAAATTTCACAGAGGGGTGGTGTCAACCAGATTTAACAAAGTGGAGGTCTTAAAGTCTTCAACGTCTTGCAAAAGGCAAGAACAGAATATGGCCTGGAGGCTCTACCTCAACCCTGCGGCCTGTCACCAAAAGACTGTCAGGGCATTCTGTGTCCTGCATATCAGTTTCGTGTCAGAGTAAATTAATAGCTCCCTGCTGTCCAGCTTGACAATTGACATAGGGATAATTCAGTTAAAAAGCTGATCGGTCATGGCACAATATTGATTGGAATGAGACTTAATTTGTCCTAATACATACGGTACTGCTTTGGTGTAGTGATACCTTAGTCTCTGTATCGTTGGTTGGCTTTGCCAGAGAAGGAATATACCACTGAATGCTGATTTCTTTATTTGAAGCATTTGCTGCCCTACTCTCTGTGTGACTGTCTGCTTCTGTGATGACAGAAACCAGAGAGGATATCTTCACACGTGAGACCTTCGGTGAAATTCCAGAATTTTCAAGAGACATCTGAAACACACACATACAACATAATAACAATAACAATAATAATTTTTTGGTGTAACATTTATTTGTTTATAATAATCTACTGTTTCTAAGAATCAGTATGACTTTCAGTCCTGCACAAATATATGCTTATTTAGATAAGCAGGTAATTTTAAAAGGTGTCCATTTTACCAAGCGAAAGCTTTGTAGAGTTCACATGAAGAGATATTTCTAATGGCAATACAAAAGAACTCTGGGTTGACTTAAACAGCTGTAGTATCTGTGATTGTTACATTTGACTTGTTTTCCTCATCGTTTTATCCATTTAAATAAAAAAGTAAGATTTGATACACTCACCATACAAGAGTTATTGCTGAGAAGGAAATTGGGCTGCTATACATGTTGATAATTAAAATACTGGTCTGAATACCAGACTCATGTTTTATTTATGTTTAACTTTTTTTTCATTAGCTGTACAACTAACAAAGCCATTCAATTTGTGAAGATTTTTCATATATATTATCTACCAAGATACATGTGGAAGATTAGTAGACATCATTTTTTGGACATCATTTACCAAGGAAGCAACTTGGAGGAAAACTGTCAACCAACATTCATTTATGAATAAAAGCCTTTAAAAATTGCTGAAGATTTTATTTAAAGGCTGCACAGTGCCATTTCTTGTTTTTAATGCATTCTGCAGATTTGCAAAGAATAGAAGAGGCTAAAAAATGACATTCTGGGGGAACACTGATATCTTTGGAGACATAGTGTCACCATCATTGATTCCAAAATATGAAAACACGTGCCTGGGGCATTAGTCCTGTTTTTTGAACACTTTGAATATTCATTGCTGAAAAAGCCTGGAGAAGTTTCCCCAACTCATTTTCAGAAAACGCAGCTCATGACTGACATAAGGCAATACATCTAAATGAGTGGAAGATGGATTTTTCACACTGACCTAATCTTAACTGATGTGGCTTTTTGAAGTGAAGATTAAGATGGAGATATGCATGCTAAAGTCATGCATTTGAGCACACAGATGTACCTTCATTATGGCATTATACAGCTAACTGGGGCTGATCCATGCCACACAGACTGAGAATACTAAGGCAGTGATAACAGTGGCCACATCCTATAGCCTACCATGAGTAGTGCTAAGAACACCTAGAACAAGAATAATTTGTACCTAGGATCTTAGATTTTAGTTTTGGCAATGACTCACCCATGATCCTGCTAACATAGGAAGTGAATAAAATTATAAGGAATAGACATACATCTATATGGAGGTGAAACAATATCGTCTATGACATACCCCTCAAAATTCTTGGAAATTCATTTTATGATACACATTTCTTTCTGAAATGTGTGGCAGACTTCCTTTTTTCACAGAACTGCGTCTTTTGTTATTTATATCAGACTCACTCTTTATGAGGAAAGGTATTCTAAGTTCTCTTGTCAAACTGGAGGGTTGCTGAATTGCATACATTTATCCATTCAACCCCCTTGAAAGTCTGAGAACAGCAAGCTGACTTACTTTAAGTGTTTCCATTCCTACATGCTATCATGGAGTGGAGGAACAAAAAAAAAAAGTATGTAAAATGCCACAGGCACACAATTTCAATTGTAAACATCTTAACATTCTGTGTTCATTAGAAGTGAAAAAACAGTTTGAGTCAAAAACAGTTACAAGACACATGTAAGTGAAACAATTTTGTACATAAAATTTATTCTTCCAAAAATTACTTGTATTGTTAAAAATACCAGTATCAAATTACAGTAACATTTAAAAAAAAAGCAAAAACTTCTACAGTTTTCTGAATAGTTAAAGCTTCTAAAAATATTGTGATCAAAATCAATGAAGCTTAGAATTTAAAAAAAGTCAGAGCTTTATGCTTGTTAGCTGTCTGCAGCAGTGAAGCTAACACACGATTATGCAGCTTGCACCTGTCACGAACATGACAGCGAGCTCTGAAGCTTATTATTCCAGGACAGTGTAATACTAATTATGTCAAAAGAAGAGCAGACAGAGTAAAATAATTTTTGATATACGACGGCTGTTACAAATGTCACATACCATATATTTACAATTTATTCAGTGGCATAGTCAGCTCTTTGTTGGGGAATGAGTAATGATATGCTGTCCCGCACTGCAGAAAGTTCACCAACTCTAGAAGAGTTACTTTCAAAAAGCATTTAAATTCATTTTGATAAAGTAAAAAGTGCTCAATCTGCAAGGCTCCCCTGCCTCCATCTAACCCTGAGCACAGTCTGCAGAAAATAAACCATGGAGAGTAACCTGCCATTTAATTTTTTTTATTATTAAGAGACTTATTAATATGAGAAGTGGAATGGAGAAACTTGGAAGATTCAGTTTAAAAATAATCTTTTTCCAAGTCTTTTCTCATTCAGTGTTCAATACATATGCCATGGTCAGCATAGACTGCAGAATTTCAATTTGATATTTCACTCAGTGGCATAGTCTGGGTTGCTTGTATATTTGAACACTGATAGGCTGTTTGCAAGCCAGAAAAGACTGATTTTTTCAGCCCACTGATAGTCAGTGAAAAAATTCAAACATGAAATAAATTTGAGATACAGGGCTCCACCAAATTTTGAGAAAATATACCTTCTGGACAATGAATTTCTTTCCTCAGTATTGCTGCCATAAATATCACCATTGGAACTTGCAAGAATCTGAACAGTTACAAAATGCAATTGTAACACATACTTTTGAAAAATCCATGAGAACAGCAAATACCTTTGAAGAATCAGGTGGACAACCATGTGACACATCTCGTAGCTGTTCTGGGGATTTCTCAAGACAACATAGTGAATATTCAAATAAATGTTTTTTGAGAAAGGAATGCATTTCTGCGATGCGTAGAACAATCCATGAGTCAAAAGGAGAATTAAAGTGTCCATCCTTTCTGGAAAATGATCCGAGACCTGATTTATGGGCAGCTTTGAAAAGAGATTATTTTTATTATGTTACCATTTGCCATTTACAAGTAAATTTTTAAAAAGTAAATTCACACCTTTTGAAATACAGTAAAATATATAAATTATATAAATCAATTCAATAGCAAATAAACACATTTCCAACAATTATACTGATTGTCTTTGAGTATCACCATAGTTTTCATACTGCAGATTTTCACTGGAGACTTGATAATGAACGAAGCTCTGTCTAGATACAACAAGGTAGTGTAAAGAGGGACATGCATATTTGAGGTTTAGCAACCTGAATTTAGACGTGTAAGCATGAGTATGTTCGCTAGACTTCTAAGCACTAACTACAATAAAGGCATACTTAGTCAAGACCATGAAAAGATGATCTTTTGCTCACTCAGATTCAGACAGCTGGTGGTTGATGAGCGACTCTTTAGGCTGCATCAACAGTAGCTGCAGATAAGATATATGCTTACTGTCCTTACAGTTCTGTAGTGAGGTATAATACTTTCACATGGTGCTACAAGAAAAAAAATTCCAGCCCTTCCTGTGATGATTAGTTCAGAGTTGCTAAGTTTCTCTCCAGAGGAAGTCTACTACAGAAGCCTCAAGCAAGTCCCTGTACGTACAGTCTAGTTTGATTCTTGGTTATCAAAGCATCACTTCTATATCCAGCCCTGAAAGTAATAGATTTTTACTCTGTTTAAAAGTTTCTGTCTAGGTTTGTAATGAAATAAGGCAAATACATAACATCTGGGCTGCTAGCTCAAATGCTCAGTAATGTTCAGCATTCAGTTTAAACTACAATCAGTTCCCATCTTCACCAAGGGACCTCCAAACTGAACAGCTCTATTTCTGATCTGAATTAAGTCTCACATACCTAGAAATAAAATAATACACAGTTTATGATTTTTTTTTTAAATGCTCCAGAGATAGTAATAGAAGTTTAAGTTTTGAGGGATGCTCTTCGTGGTATCATTAAGGTCTGTGAATAACTATTAAAAAAGGTACTGATAGCTTCAACTACAACACTTGTAAACTGATATAAATCACGACTTCAGTGAAGACTTTTCAGTTTTGCACAAGGAACTAAAAATGAGACTATCTCAGATTACTGATTTATAATCTGATAATTTAGACCCACAAGAACAGTATGTCATCTACAGCAGTTTTATAGAAGGAAGAAAAAAAAAACATACCAAATAGAAGGTTTGTGTGACAAAGCCCTTTAATATAATTGTGGTAGTGAATTAAGTGAACCCATGTTATTATCTCTTTCTTCTGGCTGGAGCTGGTATCAAGACATTCTGCTCCTTCCTTTTGGTTCTGCTCCTTCTGTGTGATTTGTTCATTTTCAGTAGAAGATGCTACATGACTTCCACAGACAACATTGGATCCATCTACAAATCCAGTAACAATTGAAAAACAGATATTAAGCCAAAGGTTGCAATTCAAAACCTGCTTCTGAATTGTGTTGGAACTGACTGTCTGTAACTAAAAAAGCAACTTGTGAACTTGTTTGTGTTTTTCATAAGAGGAAAATTTTTCATATTCTGTTTCAGCACTTTTTGAACATGGTAAAGAAAATATTTCTCTGATCGTGGCCAAGAATCTGAGTGATCCTGGCAAAAAAGACAGAAGGGCAAGGAAAGTGGCTTTCCTCCCTCTCTCTCTGAGCTATGGAAAAGCCAAGAAAATGCAGAAATCACAGTGCTTTGTCTCCAGTTTGTGGGGCACACAGACATCCAACTGCAACGCTGTGTTCTGATTCATTAGTGATATAGCTATACATCATGTTTAGTTCTATTAACAAATCTTTGTTAATTACAACATTAAATAAACCATTTAACTTAATTTGAGATCTGTGTCTATTCTCTGCTATCTAACACTTACCCTGATTCCTCAAAATCCATGGCAAAATGCAATCCTACTCTCCTGTACTAGTAGAAGAAAAAAGGTCAAATTAATTACACTACGTGCTCCCCAGTGTAACTGGAGCCTGGCACCACAAGTGATGTTCAGACAGAAACCTAAACAAAACTCTGTGGAAGTTTTGCCAGCATAAAATCTTTGCAAAGATGGGATTCCTCACTTTTTGTTCCAATCCTGAGCCAAACTGAGGTTCCTAAAGAGCATGATGTTTTAGCTATTCTTTCCTCTTGTTTTTTTCCCTCCAAACTCAGTGAAAAACAAGAGACAGTAAAGCTTAGCAGGTAGCATTCTTTCTCACTGAGGAGCAAATCAACATGATCAGCATGAGTGGGAAGAATTTCTGTTGCTTTTCTGCAGAAGGAAAAGGTCTTGTAAGAGCTAAGGAAAGGTAGTGTAGAATTGAACATCCGAAGTAGGCTGATCTGAACTTAGAATAGCTAGGCACTGAAAAATGTTGATTGCCAACTTCAATCCAGTCCTTTTTAGTTTTTAAGTAGATTATCAATTAAATGTCTTCTTGACTATGTACTAAAAAATTCTTTTTTTTTTTTTTTTTGTTGCTGTCTAAAAATCATTCTTCTGCAAAAAAGGAGGGGAAAAAAGCAGTACAATTATCACTATATCATAAACCATGATTGATATGTTTTTATACTGTATCAGTATTTTTCTCTCAAAAGGCTTCTCACTTCTTCTGATCTCTTTCTCATTTCAAATTGAAGATTTTATTATTGTAATCCCTAATAGTAAACTTCCAGAAAATTGTGTGTAATTCTACAAAATCTGAAGGCCACCATTATTCCTGACATTTCACAGGCAATTGTAAAAACAGAATTTACTTAAAATATCTACATTTTATGGTTACAAAACTTGAACAACGTGTTTCATTAACAGCTTTAAAGAAAATATCTAGCATGCTGTGCTGACCATTTTCATTTCAATTTGTGTTTGTACATTTTGGCCTACTTTGCTTTTCTAGTTTTATTTTTCCTTGGACTGTCCAACAGAACTATCAGGATAAACACCTGCTGCATTTGCTACAATAGAAAAAAAAGGATCTGTAATTATAAGCAAATGGTGCTAGCACTAGACAGTCAGATTGATGGGAGGTCTTAGCATAAGGCAGCTGTTTTCATAAACCAATCAAAATACATATGTTTAAACAGTGTAAAGTATGCATTTATTGCTCAGCTTTGCTCACAACCATCAGGTGGAACAGTTCAAACTTTGTCAGCCATTTGAGATGATTTAAATGAAGCCACAAAACCAAAATTTTGTTACAAAATGTTCCAAAATGTAAAAATAAAAAGAATTCCTAGTTTCATTCAATCGATGTTTTCTCAAAAACTTTCATGTCACCAGCTGTAGTCAGTATGAAATAGATGCAGAAGTTGGAAAGAAACTAGGCAAAGTTCCACTGAAAAGCTGGTGGAAGGATCTCTAGCAGATAATACACTGAACCAGAAAAACAGATTTTTACTAGCCTGAGTTTGACTTGTAAAATGCAATACCTAGGCAGATAACTTTGCCAGATGTGAAGTTATTAGTTTGGTTTGTTTGTTTTGGTGGTTTTTTGTTTGTTTGTTTGTGGGTTTTTGTTGTTTTATTTTAGTGGCAAGCTATTCAACATCAACATTTCTTTGCAAAATGAAAAGAAAAAGTGAAAATCTCCAAGGAGAAGCTGTATAACTATGGAAAAAAAATGTTCTAAATGAGTGCTGGATAGAAAAATCTGTGATGACAGATCAGGGGCCAAGAGCTAGTGGTGGAAGCCTAGGGAAGGCTTGTAACAAAGGTCCATCTGCTTTCCTAAATGATGTGCACTATTCCTTTCACTTTATTTCTCTGAGCCACAGGATGTGAACAGTGCAATTTTACTTAACCTATCAAACACATAACTCTGGCTGATATTGGAGTTCCATTATTCAGGTGACCTAAACTACTCTTATTTCGTGTTGTCAAGATTTGTCCTTTCCTTTCCAAATCTGACTTGCAGTTTTTATAAATGAAAATTAGATGCCAAATGAATTACTAGATTATATGGCACATATTGTTTATTTCTTATTTAATATTCTAATATTTATAGGTATAAAATCATACCAGACAGGTAATCTCTGTATGAAGCAAGAAGATCCATGGAAGCAAATTCTGGAATTTTCTGCTGTACCACATCCATCACGTTGTGTTCTTTAACGCTCTCCATCCCAATTAATAGCTGAGAAGCAACCACTGCTTCACTGACCTAAAAATAATATTTATTTTATTTAAGACCTGTTCATCATGATATTTATACAGATTTTAAAATGTGAGACCAGCAAACTAACAATGAAAAATTAATTACTCAACATATTATATTTTTAAAACATCTGTCATATGGTACATACTGTATTTAAATAAATCATTATTGCTGACAGCTTAATTACTACACAAGTGATTTCAAATCAGATATCCTCACCTGGGTGCCACTGATGTCTACCCACACGTCAAATACATATGCACATATCAGGCAGTGTGCTGTTATATTTGCATTTAATCAACATAGAGGCAAACAGGGTCATATCTGTCCATGAGAGATTAAATGCACCACTCACACAGTGTCCATTCTAATTTCCTCAAATTAAGACCCATGCCAGAAATTTCGGGGAGCTTTAATTCTTGTCTTGTTTTTGCATGTACATTGCATGAGATAAAACCAGACAAAAAATTAACTCTTTAGAATATTGTACCAACCTGTCTGGCTGCTCTTACTGCAATCCAGGCTCGTACTTTGTAGCCTTCTGATTTCAGAGCCTCACCAGGAGAGGAAGAAAGTTCTCCAGCTGAGATCTAAAATTATATACCCATTGTTAATTATGATTCTAAATGTATTGTGGTAAAATACAGTTTGATGGTAGCAAAAGTCCTCAGACTTACAAAATTATCATTTCATTTACAAGTAGAAATCAGCATTGATTTTGTAAATCCTTGGATTAATTGCTAAAATTTAAAGGTTTACCCAGGGCATTCTAACTGGCTTATCCTCTAAAAATTTTCTGAGAGCAGCTTATACTACTACCCTCACTGTTCTATGGACTTGTGGTATAATTTTCCATTTTCTACAATCTTATTTACTCTTCTAGGTTAAATATTACACTGTGAAAATGGCTAGCAGCTGCTTTAACATTGCTGAAATCTTCTATGCTTCTCATGTTTGTACTGAAAAAAACTGAAATCTGGTAAAGTGTAAGTATTACCACATGAAAATCATGTTAGAATGTTACATTTTCCTTGCAAAGAAAAAAATAACTAGTACAGAATGGGAAACAAAACTACTTGGTTCTGTTTCTTCTCATTTTATATCAGAAATATTTAAAATGTTATCATTAAATTCAATAAATCTGACAAATCATATCAGACATTATATAATTCTACTGCTCTAATACATGATTTCTTCATGTGGTTTTTCTAGTAGGATTTTCATATCAGTATTAGTTGTAGGTCACAGTAAATAATAGCTTGGCAAGATGAACAGTGCTTTAATAGAAAGAGTCTTCCTGCTTAGAAGAGGCCACTACCCAAAAGATAGAAAACATACCTCTGATTTGGAAGGCACCATCTTATCACTATGTGACAAATTCTCATCATTTGTGGCAAAATGCAAATAAAATAGTGCTATTTCAAGGTATGATCTTCTTATTAACCTGTGAGAGACAATGCACGGGTCAATCAGTGTTACTACAAAAGAAAGTGTTATGATGATAAGATCTGCCAGGCAGCGTCACCATATAAATCATTTATCCAGTCCAAATCATCTACTTAAAACACATCTTCTTTCAAAGAGTCATGTAATCTTGTTCTGATGTCTCGGTGAGTCTAAAACATCCCTACAGTATGCTCAACAAATAACACAATGGTTTACGAGTTTGACAAATACAATTTGTGCCATGGGCAACAAACAGACAATAAATAAATGACAAACATTTAGTAAGAAAACTAATTCTAGAAGAAAAGTGATCTTTCTGTACAGAAATAGCAAGCACTGCTCTTCCTTCCTCAAGTCAAGGTATATATCTGTTGTTGTGGTTTGCTTGAAATATGGATGGCAGAATTTTGATATGGGTTTTCAGTCAAAAAAACAAAAAAAAAATCCTTCTCTATTGCAGGAATCAGCAAACATACTAAGGGTGACCAAAAAAACATTTGGGCTCAGTTAAAGAACCTTCTTTATTCTGAGTTCTATACCAGAATATTCTAGTTCTTCAAACAAACTGTCCTCATCAGCTCCTTCCAGTACTTCCTTCTCCTTTGTTCACTTTTACAGTAGTATCATAAACCAGGCCAAAATAAGTGTATCTGCCAAACTTCTTCTACATTTATATTCCCTGTAAGCTTCTAAGTCTATTTATGAAGATTCCTCCCAGAATTGTAGAAGTCTCCAGTTTGCCCCTATGAACTGGCTTCCTTAATCTTAGCAACAAACTCCTGGACATGCAGTTACTCTTTCGGACAGCCATATTGCACAGAGTTGGCTGCTGAGACAGTCACATAAATTCCAGCTTTACTATGACATGTGTGAAGCAAAATATAAAAGTCACAGAATTCTGTACAGTTCAGGAAAAGGAAAACTAAGTGTGAAGATGACAAGTTCTACACTTGGTTGGCCACAATTTAGTTAACTTTCTAGTCTCACTAATAAAAAGGTATTTCAGGCATGAAGACATGACAATTCCATACATATTAGAGGGCTTATATATGAAGGATGTTTAGTTCTCTAAAATAAGAGTCAGGGTTCTGATGTTGCTGTACAGACTTTTAGAAAGACTGTAACAAATTAAGTAAAATTGTACCAAATTAAACTTAGTACAGAAATGGGCTGTGGTGATGTTCTCCATCTTCTATCATGCTGACAGCTTGTAGAGGTTTATCACTATGCTACTGCTCCAGTGTTCAGAGTTCTAGTTCATTAACTTAAATAACAGAATACCCACACAATCAAGGTGAATTGCTGTCTTTACACTGTCTATAAATATACATGGCACATTATTAATTAAGACTGGTCAAGAATCTGAAAAAATACAGTAAAATCCAACATGTCAGAGATGCTTGAAAGAATTTATTGGCTGGCTTGGCTCAGTCCTTCAGGCATCTTCTATGCAGATAACTAATGCCAAAGTCACTGTCCTGATATCTGTTACAAACACATTTCCTATGTTCTGTTCTGCTTTTTTCTGGCTGCTAACCTTTTCAAGCTGGATTTCTATTATCTGGAAAGGGGCAGGCCACAGCTCATTTTCTGAAATATGAATAAAGCCACTGTTTAACTAGAACCTCCTCTGGTGCTGAGAGAAGGGGGACAAATTTGGAAATAAAACCAAAAGCCATAACATCGTGTACTCAGAAATACATTTTAAAATTGTCTTTGCAGTTGTTTTAAGTAGAAAAATAAATATACTGTAATTCTTCTCTGCTACAACAGAAGAAAACTGGCCAAAACCGCAAGAAGTCCAACATCAAATCTAAGAAAAAGCTCAAAAAATATATTTTGTTAATTGTATATATATTTTTTCTTACTCCGAGTTTTGATTGTGTTGCTGGCTCAGTTTTATAGCTTCCAACAGGGTTTCAACAGCTTGATATGACTTGTTACTGCCTGCTTTGATTATCTGGCATTCCACCTTACCTAAGAAAGAAATACAGAAAGCTAATTTGAAAGATTTTACTTTTGCTTTTTTATTATTATTTTTCTTTTTTTTTTCCTTTAATATCTGACCTGCTTTGCCTCCTAAGAAAGTTCAGCAATGAATTGCACTAAAATTTTTCTTCCTGATATGCAAAATCCTTTCCATGTTTGTTTTTTTTTTAATGTTATGCACAAATACTGTATTAGAAATTATTTCATAAGGTAGCTAAAATGATCAGACTTTGGAACAATAATGACACCTAATATGCAGCAATCTTATCCAGAAGATCATTGTACATTGAGGGGTTAGAGATCCACATAATAGTCACTGGGTAGGCCTCTACAGGGCTAGAAGGACGTCCCCTTGCCTCAGGATGAACTTAGCCAGCCACTAAGAGAACCCACTGGCATCAGCTTCTTCCCGCCAATGATTATGCCACCAGCAGACCTTTGCCTTTCTGTGAAATTGTAGCAAAAAGTTATGAGAACTTGCTTTTTGTTCGACAGTAGAAACATATTCTCCTATAAGAAAATCCTTAAACAGTTTCAAAATACCAAAATGAGGCAACCCTTTCACTGGCAGGATGTGTATGGTGTACTCCACCCTGATCGAAGGCCCACTCAATAATGAGCAACTTGGGATTATCAGCATGAGAATGGATGCAAGTTCATTTGCACTACTCTCATCTTTATAGTGTTAACTCTTGTAAATGGCATTTCAAGTGATACTTTATAGAATCTGAGTACCTTTATGGCCAGGATCCTAACAAACTAGCTCTTCCTGGTGCAAAATATAATGCCAGTAAAAGTCCAAATGCATGCAGACATTGTGTAACTTGTTAGCTTTGTTAAATGATTTAGAAATACTTTATGAAGCCCTCATCTTCTTTACTTCAGACTGATGCAAATAAGCTAATTAGCTTTCTACAGTGTCTTAAACCTCATCAGCTATGCCCTTTGATCCCTGATAATGTAGAGAGGGGAAAAGTTCTACTGTAGTTTTGAAATTATTTGTTGCATAATGCACCTTGAACTATCATGATATGAGACACAGAAATCTGTGGTTATGGGGATACATATTCACATCTATTCAATTTTGACAAGAAAATGTCTCCATTTTAAAAAAAGCCCACAAGTATAAGAAAATTGTAGAAATGATATCATGATGAACAAATAGGATTTAATTTACCTATCTGAAAAAGAAGTTGAGCTTCCATATCTAATACTTTTGTTGCAGATGCTCTGCAAAGCTTCAATGCTGTTTCTAAATGTTTGAGAGCATGCAACCATTGCAACAGATCTTCTCTTTCAGGTGTGCAAGCTGCTCTTTCAGCTAATGTGTTTCCTAAGGAAAGACAAATAGACATCTCTCAGTAAATTATTGAAATAAAAAACAAGTTATACAAAACAAAGTTAATTAATTGATTCACTATCATTACTTCTGACACATCAGTGTTTCTGCTGTTGTATAAAACATGAATTAAAATGAATGAAAAAAATGAAAATATTAGTGAATTGCATTTTTCTTACCAATTCTCATTTTTACTTGGGCTAGAAGGCTTATATAGGGCAAGTAGATATTTTTTGCAGGTAGTACAAGGCAGGTCAATGTACTGTCTTCTATCTGCTCTTCAATATATTCACCGCAAAAAAAGATCTATGAAAAGAGCATGTTTTGTAAAATCAAGTTACAAGCAGCAAATTAAATTATTTGAAGAAGTAGGTTAGGTACTTATAAGACCCTAGAACTCATGAGTTTTTTATAAAAGAGCACTAGAAGACAGGCTGATACTCTTGAACTCCTTTACTTCAACTTACGATTGTCTTCTTTGCAGAGATGTTTGGTATTAAATGGAGAATTTCAATGAACTCTTAATCAGATTTATTAACATCAAGTTTCGGTTTCTAAAAGCAAAATCCCTCAAAACAATTTTTCTTTAAGAAGCAGAACACCCAAGTAACCTTATTATTAGAAAGTAATTGTTATGTCTGGAAAGAAATCTAACAATGAACAAAAGTCAGAGGACAGAAGTAAAAATAATGTACCTATGGACCAGTCAAACTTTTTATTCATAAAAATAAAGTAATGGGGGGCATATTATAAACTGTTAAGTCTATACAGATTTTCTAAGTCAAATGACTTTAAGTTAAGCACCTCTGAAAAATGAAACTCCCTATTCCAGTTTTCACATATGAGTATACATTTGCAAGTATTCAGTGTTTTTTAAACCACAATAATATCAGGTTACTTAGGATTACAAATATGCAGGATGAGTATTCAAAATAAGCTTGGCAATATTAATTACTTCTTTATACTTCATAACCTTGGGAAAAGTAGATAAATCAATTAATGAGAACAGCCATTTTAATAAATTGTTAGAAGAGCTATGATAATTGTTGGCAGAATTTGAAAATGATATATAAATCACATACTTCTTTCAAAGTAATTTCATGTGCCAAATTTAGTAAGTTTAACGGTTCCACTGCAGAAGAACAATATTCCACATTCTCTGTTTTTTGCAGTGCTAGTATGTCTGCCATCAGAAGCATGCTTTTCACGAGAGTCAAAGAAGCTGGAGGGGAAATAATTTTATCCTCTTGGAGTAAACTGATGATATCCTGTTTGGACATAGATAACAAAAACCAATGTAGTTACTACTTTTGCTGTCTACTTATGAGGACAAATCACATAAAGTGAAAAAAATAAATCTACTGTAGAGGTACTATTTCAAGCTTATTTAATGCTGGCATCAGCTGTTCTAACTCTACAAAAAAAAAAAATGCATCAAAGAAAAGCCAACAGTTTCTCCTTTGTGATCAAACCTGCAGAAGAAGTTTAATGTCAGCCATGGGACATCCTTCTTGCAAGTCAAGAATTGCCGCTTGCACCATCATTTCAGCTTGAGTCTCAGTATCACCAAAAGCTTCTGCCTCTGATATTACTTCTCTTATAATACTTCTGCGTTCAGACACATAATTTTCTAAAACAAGGAGATATATGATTAGTAAAATAAAACTGAAAAGACCACATTATCTTCTTCCATTTTTAACAAGTTGCTTCTTCACTAAAAATTTACAGGAAATCTGAAAATACAGATTCCACATTTACCATTGCATCAATTCTGTGCCAAATTTGCTCTCAAAAGAAAGAAAAACTAAATTTAAATCACACATTCTTTAAATTCATCCAAATGCATTCTTTATATGTAAGACACCAGCACACGTAAGTAGATTTTGCAGAGTAGAGGTCATATTCAAAAATCTGATCTTAGCATTCCAAAATAATATCACAGGATTACAGGATATATCCAGAAGAGATTAATATAAATATTTGTCTACAGACCTGGACTGTGATTTTGATAATTGAGCAAACTTCAGAGTTTATACTGTTTATAGAAAAAATAGTAGAAAAAATGTTTCCTTTCATTATCAAACAAATCTTTAAATGTACTTCATAGGATTTCCCTTCAAATCTTAAAAATAAAAAGAATCTAGAACATTATGCTTTCATTTATAGGCAATATAAAAAATGAAAAAATGTTTTTACATTTTTAAAATTAGATTTTTTGTTTTCAAAACACAATCTTAACTAATTTAATTTCACCTTTAATTACATCTGAAACTTTTTACTCCACAGGTATCAAAAGCTAATAAACATTAACGTAATGTTTTGTGTTTTTAATGCTCAGAGAGATCATACTCAGAAGTGCAGTACAGTGTCCTTGCTGCATTGGAAGCATTTAATACAAATAATTGCACATGAATGTTAGTATTTTTATTTATGAAAAATAATTGAGTCTTCCCATTATAATCCAGTAGTCTAAACCATAAAACAGTAATACCTTTCTTATCAGCAACACTGTGTATCTGTGTTACTTGTGCAGTCACTAACATTTTACGACACCTTAACCACAGATGTATATTCAGATGATCTTGTGCTATAGTACTGTGAGGTGACTGGGCATCTTCAACACAAGAGTCCTAATCATTTCCAAAAGCAAGAGAGATGTCAAATACGGAGTCAATCACTTTACTACTAACAAAGCAACAGGACAGTATCAGTTTAAAATGAATCAAGTTAATACAAATATAATACTCATAACAAAAAATTTAAAGAATAGATACTGTTGGTTGTTATATTCTTTTTTTTAATAGAAGTCCATTTATTATTTAAATTGTAAACTATGCAGAATGAAACACGACCAAATTAAACCAGTTCTTATGGGAGAGTGCATAAATACATTTGAATGTTATATGTAAAAACTAAAGCATCACATGATGAGCAGCTCAAGGAGAAAAATTCTAAGAGTCTGGACTTTGTCTTAAAAAGAAACATCACACCAAACTCTAAGGCACAGAATAGAATGGTCTACTGCAATTTTTCAGTGGGGGCAGTATTGAGTTCTGCTCTTAATAAAGATTAGAAACAAATTTCTAACCTTTGATTTCTAGTTCTTAGCATTTCTAGTGATTAGAAACAAACACCAATGTAATATAGTACTGAGAACAGCAGAATTCTCAGCTCAGCTCCCTATGCCATCTTCTCATACTTTATATTTCTAAAGCTCTGCAGTCAGTGACACTGGCTCTGTTCATAGAATCCTATTTGCCTTACAGTATAAATAAAAATCCTGTACGATGAATAAACCTTGCACATGAGCTTCCCAAAGCATAGGTCAATATCTTTCCATGCTAGGCAACAGAATTTCACTGATATCTTGCTAAATTTGGAATACAGCAACAATGAGAACTTGCTTTGTCTGGCTCTTAAAAAAAGAGAATACTCTGTGGAAGGCTTTCAATTAAAAAAAAAAATAAAATCCATAAATTATCTCAATTGAATTATACACCTGCTACTTATTTTTCCATTTTCTGTCTTCTTTTTTAAATAAAAGGAGATTTTCAATGCTGGCACAGGAAAATGTTCATATGAAAATGTAATTGCTAACCACATATATACAAAAAATGGTGATTATAGAGATATGTTGAATATAGTACAGGTAATCAAGCAATTGAAGTAGCAACCATGTGATATGGATGACTGCTGTGTTCTAACATTCTGAAAATCTCTCAACACTTAGTACAAGACTTCATCTAACAAAAAACAGTCAATTAAATGGTAAATCCACACATACCAAACTCTCCCTTTTATCCTTTTTTTCTTGCAAACGTGTTGCTTTCATCCTAAAAATATCTGCATCTTGGAGAAGTTGAATTGCAGAGAAAGCCAAAGCAACACTACAATACAGAAGAATATTATTAAAATCCACTCATTATACTTGCCATTGTATGTTATCATTATAAAAGATATTTCACTTCTGACTCTATCAGAGATATTTATAAGCAGTTATCAATTTTTGCTTCATAAAACATAAAACTTGCACTGAGAGCATATTCTGGATTTGTATGAAAGTGAGAAAAGAGCAGGAAGTGAAACTGTTTTGCCAGGAACAGATACAACTTGATAATAATAAGTTAAAAAACACCATCTTCTGTTAGAGCAATTCAAATGAAACTCCAATCTAGATTTCTGTTATCCGCATCTTTCTCCAGGGATGGCCTTTTAGAAATTAAAAGCTGTAAGAATAATGATTATTATACACTGGGAGAGTTCTTTATGTCATCAATAATTAGAGAGCTAAGAAAATAGATTCCTTCTTCAATCTTTTCCAGACTGTATGTTATTCGTTTTGTTATATCCCCATAACCAAAAAGTCACAGGAACTTGGTAAACACCATCCATCAAAACTTGAACTGCTATAATAGTAGACTTTGTTAATAATATTATTTTCAGGATACAAAGACACTTGCAAAAACAACATAATGAGAGGATCTTTTGAACAGGAATTTTTCCCACAGAAAATGCTGCTCCAAATATTCTGACTGTAAAAAAACAGCGTCTCACTGTATTCATTTTCCACCTGTAGTTGTACATTTTCCCGTGTAACTGTAAACATCTAATTTTCTAGCTTTCCTCTAAAACATTTTTAGCTTGTTTGCTTGTTTTGCAATGCTTTAAGGTCTTCTTATTTACATTGCCAGGGTAGTATAAAGAGCTTTTAATTCAAGAAAGATTTGGATTACTTGAATATACTGCTTTTGTGAAGTGTTAGATTAGTTGTTGTAAAGGCAAAGTTTGTGATTTATACATGAAGACATAAAAATGAGAGTTCACTGCTCTGAAATTATTCACAGTGCTCTGGCAACATGTATGTGACCACAGGATATATAATCTCCAGAGATAAGAGAGTATTTAGAAGTCCTCCTGCCATTTCTAATTCTATCCTGCTCGCTGTTTTTGTGATGCAGAATTGGATCGATTACACCAATTCACCACAAGTAGACCCAAAAGTAGCAGTGAGAACCACAACTGTTAATATAATGTCTTTCAGCTTTCAGAATTCAGTCCTTATGAATGTCCTTCATCATCCTTTTACCTTCAGTTTTATACAATGAAATGAAACTAGAATAAATCATTGTTGAATTTGATGACAACTATCTCTCAAAACAAAATGGAAAAGCTGAAACAAAATTTGCCTATAAAAGCAAAACAGACACTATGGATATTACAATATATCAGGTGCTTTTCTTTTTATTAAGAGTTTCCTCCTGAAACCAGATATCAAATTTAAAATTACGGCAAAAAATGACATTATTCAAAATGTTTTCTTGAGATGCTATGGCTAACTTTTCTCACATAAGGAGAAGGTGCAGCACTCAAGATTATAAACAAGCTTTTAGGAAATATTAAGCTATTTTTTTAAGCACTGGAATAGGCTCCCCAGGGAGGTGATTGAGTCACTATCCCAGAATGTGTTTAAAATCCATTTGGATGTGGTGCTCAGGGACATGATTTAGCCATGGGTTGTTAGAGTTAAGGTAATATGGTTTGGTTGCAGTTGGACTTGATGATCTTGAAGGTCTTTTCCAAACTGAGCAATTCTATGATACTGTGATTCTATGATTCTACCTTCCCAAGCCCTGTGGCCCCCAGTTAAATGTGTTGTCAACACTCAGAAATTCTGAAAATGAGATGATTTTTTTTACATGCTTACATATAACTTTCAACATTAAAATGTAGGCCACAAGACCAAGACTTCATACACATGCTCTTTTAAGCACTAATTTATTCACATAAGCAGACAAGTACATATTTAGATAGTTAGAAAGCTCACAAATTTGGGGGAGATACTGTATAGGTATTCTCATTGAGATCAAATATTCTTATACATACAGTTATACTGAGGATTAATTTTTTGCAGGACAGAGGCAGTAATGTAGAAGTTTCCCTTGATGAAATTTTTGTGACCCTCTTGTGCTGCCAACAAGAGTGATGTGTCTATATATTTCCCTTGACAAAATACACATCCTTTCATCAGCCGACTCAGAAAGCCGCAAGATGATCAAAATAGGAAAGTACAGCTGACTGTATCAATTTTACCACTAAATCATTTCACCAAAGGAAAAAAAAATGATGAATTTCAGTAATATCATGCAAAGTTTGATTTCTAGGCTGGCAGGCAGGAAACATTTAGCTGTCTGAAGGAATGTTTCATTTCTATCTGAGGCAGATAGATCAGCAGTTTCCATGGAAGGCAGTGCAATAAAATTGTAAAATAGAGTTAAAAAAAAACCAACAACAACATAAAAAAGCCTCTTGCTTTGTCTGTAGGTTGTTGGGTTCCTTTTCTCTACTATCTGACCACTGTCAATATATAAAGCCCATTAAACAGCCATCAAAGATTTGCAAGCCCTAAAAAAAATAGTCCATAAAATGCTTCATATCTATTGGAACCCTTGATACTGTGAAAAAGTCTTCAATCTTAGGCAAGTTATAAGCCAGGAGAGAAACTACAATCTAGGTTATAACTACATGTCAAAAAGAAGGGAGCCAATTTAGCAGGTGAGTACGCTTGAGTCAGTACTCTATTAACACAGATTTCTACCAAGCCTAGTCTCAAGATTACCGAGGATTATTCACACAATATCTCATAAACCTGTGCACTGGTCCTTAGTTGCTAAGATGAGGACTTAAGATAAAAATCCACATGGCATTCAAAAACATGATCACCCTATTGTCCACTAAGATGTTGCTTTGATATGTCTTTGACAAATTTATGGCAAACTAATCTAATTTGAAGTGCACTCAAATAGATTAATATTTCATAGTGAAAAATGTACAAATGTCTACAATAACCTGCAAGCTCTAACTTCTCATCTTCACTAATGACCTTACTAGCTTTGATAAAAATTATTGTAGTCCTAATACGTGAAGTTTAAGGAGACCTCTAGCTTTTAAAATAATCTAACAGAAACTTAGGTGATAGATCGAGCAGCGGTGTGATTTTACCGCTTTCATTTCAGTACTTTACACAGCACTCTGGACTTCCTGTCCTTATTAACATTTTTTACTGCTCTAACAAAACAGCTAAAAAGGAGCTGTGCTATTTCAAGGCTACCTGATTTGGAGCTGTTTGCCTCAGATAGCTGGGTCATAAGGAAAGTAGTTTGCCTTTGACATAGCAGGAAACTTTTTCCTTTAAATTGGGCAAAAAGGGAAAAAAAAAGCCCTTTGAGATTGATTGGCCACCTAAATCATCCACAACTTCATCAAGAGAGTTGCAGGAATCTTCACAAAAAGAGTATTCTAACAACTTAAAAAAAAATGTTAATTTGCTTTTTGGCTGGTGCTCACTATAATGTATGATTTTATGTGATAATTTTGGTGTTGTTTAGTCAGACTAGACCTAACAGAAGTGACAAATGGGGATTACTTTCTATCTAACCTCGGTACAGCCTGACAAGTGACACCGCTATCCCTCTAAAATCTGCTTGTATCCTCAAAGAATTTTCAATTTTTTTTTAAATTGTCCAGAAGGAGCTTGTCACTACTAAAAATGATGTATTTTTAAAGTATTCTTTTTATGCAAATTAAAATTAAAATTACAGGTATACTTAGCAGAAGAATCCTCCTAGATGAAAGATAAAAACAATGCTCAGATTCAACATTTGTAAGTAGTTAATATATTTATGTATGCTGCATATATTCAAAGAACAGCACAACTATAATTTCCTGAAGTTCTCCAGAACGATTGAAAACCTCAAAGCACTTTAAAATCATAAAAAATGCAGGACCTAACAAATCCAGACTCTAAAAAAAGAAAAAACATTGCAGCTTTTTCTTTGACTTTGTACAAAACTGTATCACAAAAACATCTCACAGAGAAATCACAGGCTTATATCCAATGACCTTTAAAAAGGTAAGATAGAGCAATAATAAAAAATGAAATATCTGTATAAATTATGTTTGCGTGTGCATTAGCAGTTAGCTACTAGGATTTAGAAAACTACTGTAACTTCGTAGACATAAAGGATTCAAAGAAGAAATTGCTAGATTTTTATTTATTTGGTTAGCTTACATAAGCAAGACTGTATAAAATAAGGTTGTTCATGATATTATTTACCTGAAAGCTGCTTTGTGCCATTGCTGAGAAATAGCTGCAAGCTCAAGTTTGGCTTCAATGAGAACCTCTAAATCTTCTGCAGAACACTGGGGTATCTTCCCATCATACTTGTCCTGTATGTTCTGCACAAGATGGCTAAGACTTTCTTCAGCTTCTGTTAACAAAATCCCCTAGGAAGAACATTGTATAATTAAAAAAAAAAAAAGTTTCTTTAAAACTATTCTATTCCATTATAGCCTACTAGCACTACACCCTGGAACAAACCAACTTTAAGACAATGTCATCTTTCTATAATTAGCTAGGGTTTATAATTTTGATTTTGCAGGTTTGTAGGTTTTAAGTGCTGAAAATAGAAACATCTTAATTGTGCCTGTAATATTTTAATTTATGATCAACTACATCACGTCATAAAAGAATATTTTATAGCTTAACAACATTACACAATAATTTTTAATCCCTCTCATTATCTCAGTTATACCTGATAATTTTATAGTGTACTTTTTACTTGCTTTGTAATTTTTAGCAATAAAATACAATATAAAGACAATGCAAGACACATTACAATCTTTTGTATCTGTACTGATAGATTTTTGAGCATAGTATGTATTCTGAAATTTCAGCTGTAATTTGCAATCTTTATGATAGAGATGCAAGAAGCTGGGAAAGCCAAGTCTAAAACAAAGTAAGTTTTAAATAAAAGCTCAATCATGAAACATTCAGAAGAATTCAAAACCAACTCAAAAGTTTGTATCATGCAATAGCTTTTCTTAGCAGATTTCTCTAATAAATTCAGAGCCATACTATGAGAGAAAGAATCAAATGATTAAAGAAAAATCAGGAGTGTAAGAAATTTATTATGCCTCTTAAATAAGCCTGATTCAAATTAATTTAACATTTCTGTTGCAGTTATCTTTGAGATGTTATGTTTACATAATTTTAAAGCTATATTAAAACTTCTAAGTTTCTAATTCATGGCATGCAGCAACTGCCATTCAAATCCATATCTCACTAGATATATATTCACATATTACACTGTTGCAATGGCTAACAGCAGATACTTCTGAAGCGGAATACTGCTCTGAAGGAGGAATATGTCAGTTTTTGACTTTTCATGATGTGGATCTGCCAAGTATGAAAGTTACAATTTCTCAACAAACAAATTACCTAAATAATAACTGATGGCATTTTTCTCTAAATAAATTATTGGAGAGAACAAGGTGAAAAATTTGAGACATTTCATACATGATAGAGAATTCATTTCCATTTATTTGTAGAGCATACTGCTCCATCAAAACCTCTGACATGTTCTCCAAATGCCACATCTGAAAGGAAATAATTTTGTTCCTGAAAATCCATTCAGCCTCTACTCTAGTTGCTGAAACTGCCATACTGAGATCTGATTGTGAAAATATGGACATCTATATGCAAGAAACTAGACTGTAGTCATTTTGCATATTTGAAAAACTTCACTGAACCACCAAGACTTCATGTATGGCTAGTAAGAGAAGAAAGATTGGTGACAGGTAACTCTAGTCCCCTTACTCACGCCATTCTACCATCATAAATTTAGTTACACTGAAAACATGAGTAATGCTTTTGAAACAATCAAAGTTTATTAAGCCTTTTTCCTGGAAAAAAAAAAATTACCTTCAGCATGGTCATATTTAATTCATCTTTACAGTCAACAAGCTGCATCACTGTGCCTCTTTGTTCCTGTTGTCTTGAATTCTTAACAGCGTCAACTGTCAAATGCATTTCAAATGAAATTTCAGATAACAGAAGCAGAATCAAAGCTATATTTAGACATATTAGCTAAAATCACTTGAAAGATCTTAATGTTTATTATTTCTATAAAGACTGATGTGGTCAGCAACATTTAACATGAATACTGTTTTAAATGTGGCAGTTTAATGCATGCACAATTGTTAAAAGTGAAAAAACAATATTTTGTAAGTTGTAGAATAAATCCATTTTTCCACCACCCTTAAATTATTACCTTTTACATTTGATGGTGCGATTTCATCTGGGTTGTTATCAATAGAATATATGCATTTTTCCACTTTTTCAGGTATGTTATTTATTGTGGCAGAAAGACAAATGATGAAATGCATTTTGGCTAAGATTAATTTATTCATAATTTGTTGGTTGCACAGTGGCACCATTGCTAAAGACAGGCTCCAATTAAATATATCCTCCAGTACCTGCAAGAATATTAATAATTGTGACTATTTGAAATTACATATTTTATATTTTTGTTGTTCAAATCATAATTCTACTTCTAATAATAACAGTCTTTATCAACAATTAACATGATCAGCATTAGCAATGTGATCCTGGTCTCAGCTGTAGTTGATGGTTTCTTTCCCAAACTTAATTCACTCCCCAGCAGCTACTGCTGTATAATTAGAAGCAGTGATCAATTTTCCCATAGAAGATGCATCTACCCTTTTGTGAGTTCTAGTTTTCTATGTTGTCCATAGCACTCTTTTAGCTAAAGTGATAGAAATAAAAAATATGTAGGTTAACTGTAGTTCATAAAATAAACTCAAAGGAAACTCTGCTACAACTTCCCCTAACTAGAAGGATGAGGCAAAGAAAAAATGTTCATCATTCTATCTTGAGTTTACTATCCTCACTTTAGATTAATACATTTAAAAGTAGAAAGACTACACAGCTTTGTGAAATCATGAAGAGACCAATAGGAGCTGCATATAGACTGTGAAGTGCTCAAATCAAAATCTCAGGAAAAAGCGCAATTTAGAATTAAATCTGAAGCAAGTGAAAATGAAAGCTGTCAAGATAGACATCTCATTTCTATCTTCTAATATCAACTTTTGTAAGAGACACATAATCTTGCTGTAAATAAGAGATGAGAGTGGGGGGAAAAATAAGGTTTTTTTCTATTTTATCAGTTTGTCTTTATGGTGTGGATTCTTTTGCTGTTTCTGGATCTACTGGATCAATAAATCTGTGGCAAAGCAATTAAAAATTAAAAACAAAGAAATCATTGACAAACATAATTTTAATTAAAATGAGAATTTACTAAGGATTAGTTAATTTACAGATTCACCTTTCTCTTTTTCTTCCAGAAATAGATTTGACCCAATCTAAATTAGCCTAAGAAGACAGCTTAGACAGAAATCTTAAGTCCAAATGACTCATGTTCTTAGTATTTTAGCAGGATGAAAAACAGTCACTACTTATCACAATGAAACTGTTAAGGAGAACAGGTTTTCCATTTACTTGCATTTATTAAAATATATTTTCTGAACCAAATAATTTCTAACTAAAGCCAGTGAAATAAGTCTTAATGTCCAGCATTAAAATTTTGGTACTTTCAGGTTATTTTTTTACCTGTAAATTTGTAAAACTCAGGAGAGATTTTGAGGAGTCAAAGTTAAGTGAGGCCTGTAAAATCAACAGAATAAAAAATAAGCAATGTGTTACAATACAGGTATAAAATAACAAGTTAGCAGAACAGTAGACAAGTATAATGCATTTCCAATTGTTTTTTGAGAAACCTGAAAATATCAACAGTTGGTATCTGAGGGCTTCATATTTCTGAACAACCTGAAAACCAGATCTATCCCTATATCTCCTACACTATTCAACAGGACTCTTCAACGTGAATCGAAAGAAGGCAGCAGTAAAACAACAAAAATCCTCTTCCAACAAATTTATCTGCCACCATTTGCCATTTATGTTCTTCAGATTCCTGAGTCCCTGAGCTAACTCAGACTTACCTCCGCTGCTATTCAGCAGAACACAGACCTGCGAATGTAATGAAAGGGCGAAGTACGGGTCAAGATGAACTGAAGAATTCAAAATCCCTTCAAGGGCTATAAAAGTATTCTTTGATTTATATGTGCTTTAGTTTTCTAAATCTTAACCCTAATTCCAAAAACTTTTTCACTAAGAGATGAATCTATTTCTATCTAAGGAGAAGATAGAAATAAAGATCTTTTCCAACCTTCATCCGAACTGAGAGCTCTACTCACAACTGTTACTTGTGTTTTATGTGATCTTTATTTTTTTCATAAAATCTAACTCTAGATGTAGCCCTATAGTATCTGTCAATACCCGAAAAGTGGGTCCTTCTCCTCAGTCTGAGCGTCATACAAAAGTTCAGCAAGAATTTCTACTTGAATCACATCCTTATAAGAGTCCTAATGCTGAACCTTCTCTGCTGTTCACCCAAGCATTCATTTGTTAACCCCATTAGAAAAAGACAGGTGCCAAAATTAACGAGACCTCATTCTAATTCTATAAGCTATTGACACAATATCCAAATCAAAAAAGATGACTTCAGGTGTACTTTAACCTCATTAGCATCAGTAAGGATTAAATAAATTCCTTGCTGTAGCCATGAAGAAGGGGGTTTTGCAGAATCAATTTCAGTGAGGGTGCTAATAACTCTGCATAGCTCAACTTTGTGAAAATGCAATGAAGTTTGTGCTCTAAGGAAAAAGACCTGAATTCAGGTTTTTATCTTTCAGTGCAGTTTGTACAAAAGAATCACTGGTAAGTTTCAAAGGTCTGACCATTTGTCAAATACTTTAATTCATTTAAAAACTAGTACCACGGTAGGTTATTTTGGGAGGAGCACTTGTTCACATTTCTGTTTTTAAATGTATGTATTTCACATCATAAACTTAGTTGTAATTTCCCCTATCAATTAGCTCAGACAGCTGGCAATTATCAAGAAAGATACTGCTGCTTTGTGCTGCTTCTAGCCATTGCAAGGTTTCAGGATAAGGCCAGTCAGGCCACTGATTAGCCGGAAACTCCCTCTCAGGGTTTGATGCAGTTCAGGGATTAATTTCCCTTCAAATCAGCTTATTAAACTCAATTTGCTCACCAGTTCCAGGCTAGAATAAGGGTCTACAACATGGGGTAAGGGAATTAAAAGTGAAGTCATAGAGGCGGGCTACGAGTTCCCCTTTCAGCTCCAAGCTTGGAATTATCATCAGACTAGAAATATCAGTCTACTTCACCTAGAGTGTGTGGCTGTATAATCAAAACAGTTCTATTCTGACATCAGAAAGGGTGGCCCTGTCTTGCCTTCTGTTCTTCTATCAGGTGTTTAGTCCATCTATTGTAAGCACGTACACTTGGTCTGAGCACCACTAGGGCAAGTGAGACTTTGATTACACCTGTCCAGCAACACCTCATTAGATAGTTTTGTATATACTGGAAAAACAAGGAAACGCTAAAAAATTATTACAAGAGAAGCTTGCATGGATATGCTGAAAGGTAAGAGAAAGAAGCCAAGGTGAACTGTTAACACCTTATAACCTTGTAGCTAAGCATATTTATGGTCAAAGCCAGATCACTACTTCATTTTAGATATGGAGAAAATCAGAGATTGAACTGGGGAGAGGTGACAGTCAAGGCTCTGAGGGCATCAATAGGTCTTTCTGCCCAGTGCCTCTGGGACATCCCCTGTCCTGCCCCAGGCCTAGGGCTCCATGGCATCCCAGGGCCCATCAGCCCCCATCCCAGTGAGGCTGCAGGAGGGCCAGGCACCAGCTCCTCACAGTCCTGTCCTTCCCAGCCCAGGTTCAACCCAGCCCCAATGAGGGACCTGGTCTTCCTGGTGTCCTCTCCCTGCCTCGGTGGTGGAAATTTTGCCATCCAACTAAAATGGGCTAAGAGCTAATCTTTATGTCTCTTTAATGAAGAGAATTGAGTGTTATATTTCAACGTTATACTTTGCTGGTGTTTACCTTCATTTCTTCATTCTTTTTGTACCCTGCTGGTATTTTCCAAGGAATTCTTTCTCCGCAGTTAAGTAAACACAGCTCATGAAAGGCCTCTGTAAAAAATCCTATATCTGTAAGTACTTTAATCTGTGAAAAAATAACAGAAGCTTTAGTTTAAAAAAATTCCAGCTTTTTTTTTTTCTCAGAGAAATAGACTGGGCTACTGTAATAGTACACCAACAGAGAATGTTCTACAATGAAATCTTTTATATTTTTTCCTAAATGAGTGAAATTTCAAAGATGGCTCTTTAAAAAAAATGAGGTAAAAACATAACCTTCTTCAAAACATGCTCCTGACAAAGGAAAAGATCTTAATTCATGCGGTTAACACTTGAGTCATAGTCCAACATCAGCCACTTAGCCTGTTAATCTCACAGTACTCAGCTAGTCTTCCTAATCCATCTCAGCACTTCCTGAAAATATCTAAAAGCAATAATAATTTTACAAGTTACAGCCTTAGGAAAAAAAAAAAAAAAAAAGAAGGATTGGAAAAAAAAACAACAGTGAAAACATTAGTGGAATTCCAACAGTCTATTCCTAGGAGTCTGACAACCTGGTTTCACTATGATATTGATAACATATCTGAAAGTGAACATTATGAGTAAATTATCTTTTGCACTTAGGAAAACATAAGAGAACAATAGAATAAGATAAAACATCAAACAATGAGTATGAACTTAAGAGGGAAAAAATCATATCTTTAATGTTAATATCTGCCAAATGGAAAGTAGAAGAATGATGAAACTAATTAGCACTTACTGTAAGTCACCAATAATAAAACTTTCTAAATAACTCTACATCCTAAAAAAATTGAGAATATAGATGTTATTCATTTAGTAAGTATTCCTATTCTGCAATCTGTTTTATTAAGAAATACTGAGGATTAGCTCAACTTTAAAGTACCGTTTTTCACAGTAGTTGATGAAAACATTAAATCAACTATTTAACACAGAAGTGAAAAGTTTATTTAAAATAGTATGCCATGATAAAAAGAAAACTTATTTGATTACCTTGAAGATTCTTCCTTCAATGCATTTAGTGGAGTCCTTACAGATCTCAGAAACGAAGTATTGGTATAATGTAAACAATGGTAAAATCTGTAGGAAAATATTAGGTCATCTAGTTATAAATGGTATAAAGGGTACAATTACAGAAATGCATATCACAATCATATATCACAAATGCATTGATAATAAAGCAGTACTGCTTTCACTGCCACAAGCCAGGATGCCACTACTATTTCACCGGCTAAATTTAACCCCTAATGTGTATATATACATAAAACATGGGATTCACAAAGTGCAATGTAAAGTTTATCCAAAAATTCAAGTTTAATTAATTATTTATTTTTTACTGTACTGCTGGTGAGCAAACCTTCTGGAATGATATTTATGTAGGGGGTTTCTAAAACTCTGCATTTTGATGCCACAATTGCTTCCATATAAGCAACAAAATGATGGAATTCTGTGAGCTTTAGAATATAAACACTACAGTGTCTAGCAATTGTTAAATAAACTGAATGATGAGGAAGCTTTTAGAAAAATTAATTTCTGTTCAACTGAATCCTTTTGTGGGGAAAAACTACATGAATGTTACAAAAAAACTTTCTAGTAAGCACACACTGTATATAAGACTTCAGAAAAGGCAAATCATAACAACCTTGATACTTTCTTGTGAAATATGCATTTATTTTTCCATAGAATAGCTTCAGAATTTGGACTACAAGAGCTTCAGGCGAACATTTTAATTGTACCCACACCGCTTCTGACTGAAATTTGTAGTGCTTCTATAGAATTAGTCTTTGAAGTCTTTTTTTTTTTTCCATAAAACTTTAATATTGATATGATTTATGTCAAATCCTCTCAGTGCTCATCATTGAAAACATTCCTACAGATTAAGCATTCAGTGGAAATGAAGCTCTCAGCCTGCCTTGCTTTGACTATAATCTATGGCCTGGATCTATATTCTGCCAGTGCAACTGCTAAAAGAATCAAAAATGGAAGCAGCCATATGAAGTACCCCTGCCTCCAGGTAATTCCTTGTTCCTTGATCTCAATCGATCTCCCACAGTGAGGGCAGATAAGACACAGATCACTAACAAACTGAGCTTCAGTAAAGGAAGATGATCTTCAAGCACAGACAAAATACACTTTGCCTGAAGTTCCAGAAGAGAGCAATGCAATGAATGGTTTGTTGACCATAAAAAAGATGTGTAAGTTGTTGCCACCTCACCTCCTCTCTAACGTCTCTTCCATCTCCACCTCCTAACTTGTCCTGCTAGCCACACAATCTTTTCTCCTCATACTGGCTCTGCCACTTGTAAGACCTTTACCTAAGTGGATTTGGCTCATTAAAGCAGCAGCAAACTATATGTATATGTTTGCATATGTATATATTTATTTTTTCCACTTGGAAGGTATTTTCCCAGCTGGGAGTTGATTTATAAAGGTATCAAATTGTCTGAAAAGATGTAAGAAAATCTGTTGGAGTACAGAGGTGCAAATAGGAACAGATATAGAACTGCCCCTTTTCAGTTCTAGAAAGCAACACAATCTGTTCATTCCAATGTTTGGCACTGTACCTTTGAAAGATGTTAGATTAAACCAGAAGATGCCAGTCATTAAATAAAGGCAATGGCCTCATGATCAGCATAAGAAGGAAAGTGTAAAAGCAGTTCATAGAGAGTAATAATAGAATGTGAGAAAGTTGCCACAGAACCTAACACACAGGTATTTTACTAGAGCTTCCATGGTTTGTCATAAATGCATTCAATAATGTAATAAAATGTTACAGCATGATAAATAAATAAATAAATGTTATTAAATGATACTTACTGTTAAATTTTGCTTTGCACAATGCAGTTCAAACGTAAGGAAATTCAGACTTGCAATTACAGTGCAGATATCAGCTCTGTAGCGATCAGAGAACAAGTCAAGTCCAGGAACAAGTGTTTGTATTTCATACTGTGCAAACTCACAGTCAAACGTGGGATGTGGAAGAGATGCTCTAAACAGAGTCTGAAAGCAAAAACAATGAACTAAATGTAAAAAGAAGTGTAGTCATTAGGTGAGACACTAAGTACCTCTAACTCTTGAGACTCATAAATGACTATAAATGAAATTAAGTCAATGACAAAGTATCCAGTTGTTTCAGGATAAAAACATGAAAAAAAAAATTTTAGTGTTTACTGATTTATATGTGAACTCAATGGAGAAGAAGAAAAAAAAGAAGCTGTTACTAGTTTATGGAAAAGCACAAGTTTCATGGCATAAGCAGAAACAAAAAACTGATACAGGTGCAGAAAAATAATCATGAAAAATTCCTTAGCAAGTACTCCCCAAGCAATGAGAAGTCTTCCTAAAGAGCTACTGGCATTTCTCTCAGATTCCAAGTGAAAGCAAATGTTTTGAAGTACTGGAAAAAAACTAGTGAGTCACTAGGGGTTCTTAAAGACTACACTGATAGTTCTTAGGATGAGATTCTGATCAGTACACTGAAACAATATAGAGACTTATTCAAACACCTCCACAGTCAAGGAAAATACCAAGGAAAAATTCACTGAATATTTCTCCAAACTCACTGCAATCTCTTTACCAGTACACGGATTTTTCATGGCAAATGTCTTCCATCAGAAGAAAAATCTTTCTTGTTTTTTTTGTTTTGTTTTTTTTTTCACCTCAAGCTAAGAGCTGGAGTTTGACTTTACTTACCCTTAAGCACTTGCACAGTCATCACCTCAGTCATCACTTCTGATACACGATATTTAAGTCCAATTAGAGGCTGGTTAAACCTTTGACATATTGCATTTAAAGTCATTCTGAATAAAATCTATTTCAAATTGCATACAATAGAACATTCCTCTAAAATGCCTAAACTAAGTGAACTATGCACTGTTATCCTTCTGAATTAGTAAGTACTCTGCATACTCTAAAAACTGTAAGAAGCAGGCTCCACTTTGCCAGTACCTCTGTGCCATATAATCTGACCAGAGTATACTAACCAAAGCCTACTGCAGCCTTTATCTAGGCCTAGTGCTGCTTATGTGATATAACTTAAACATTCATCTCTGTGAAGGGAAGAACATTAACATTGATCCGATGTTAGATATTCCTTCCCAGTTTTGTTTATCATGTCATAGTTAGCAATGATATGCTAGACAGAAATACTCGGATGTCAGATAATAATAAGCCTAAAGTTCACCAGAGGTGAAATTTAATTAAGGTTGTAAAAGAGCTTTCCACATCACAGAACAAATTATGGGCTTGAACTTGGCAAAGTTCAGTAACTGATTGTATTTTTTCAAGACTCTCACCCCACAAGGTGCTCCTATCCCAATTAATATCAGCCTTAATTCAGTCACAATTATTTCTACCATTATATAACTGTAACAAACTGTTACTACTGTTTTTGTCAAAAGGAGAAATCAAAATTGTTCAGCTTTGTACCAACTGCAATTTACAGAGCTAGAAGCTAATTGTAATTCTCCTATGCCTCTGTTTCCTCAACTTGTTCTCCCTTTGCCAATATTAACAGGGTTTTAAATATGACCCAGAATAGGTCACACATCACAATCACAGCTGGCACAAGATGTTAGAAATTGGCACTGGTTTACTTCTGTAGAAGCCAACTAACTTCCTGTTGTTGCACTGAGATGAGTTTGACCCCAGTGGCGCCTGACTGACAGAATACTTGCAATTATTTTTTCCAGTATCACTTCTGTTACTGATGTCTTAAAGCCTCATTTTAGACACTTCTATTTCCTCCGTGGTTTATTTCTGAAGGTTTGCAAACTTAATTTTAATAAGCTTATTTTCTTAGTAAATGAGATTAAATAATTTAGATTATCCACTGCTTTTAGAGCAAATTTCTTTTGTATTATATTAGTAATATAAAAAAAATACTTTTCAATGCTAAAAAAAACACAAAAAAATCTTTTTCTGAAGAATTTTTTCTCCTATTTGAAAATGCATGACAATCTGTGAAGACTTTGTACAATGTACATGAGCTCAATGACTGAGTATCTAGTTGATACTAACCATCTTTTCTTGAGTAAAATACTTCAACAGAAAAAATATATATATTTGACTGCCAAATATTTTAGTCATCTGCACTTTTCAGTATTTCTTTATTTCTTGGAGAGACCCATGTCTTATTGAAGTGATAACTTTTAGGATTTAGAATTGGAATATTGTTAAAAAAAAAAGAGAATAAATACATCTAATATGCATAAATTATCAGTTACCTCTGATCCCCAGTTTTCTGCTACAATCAGAATGAGAACAGAAATATTATAATAGGGCGTTACTGACATTTAGAAGCAATTTGTCGCCTTTGTGAATTCTAACTGAAGTTGCATCCTTACCTTAAAGAGCATAGCAGAAAAGTAGCAGTATTTAGTTCTTAATCTCACATTTGATGTTATTATATACCTAAAGTACAACAAATAATAAGAGATATGAATGTATCCATCAATATAAATTATTCAAACCCCTTTTTTAATCTTGTATAATAATGATACTAATGCAATCTAGATGTTTTCCATCTTGGAAAACAGCTTCTTCCTATGTAGATAGGTGTTCAGCTATGTCATGCAAAAAGAATGATTTGACCATAGGCATACCCAGATAAAAGTTGTCTAGATACCCTTTAAAGTTAAGGAAGAAAAATATGCAATTTAAGAGGAAAATTCATTTCATTTCAAACTAGAAAGATAAAGCAAGTTTAAAAAGTGTATTTCTTTCCATAAAGAAAACCTAGCACATGTGGACTTCCATACGGTAGCAGTTCACCTAGGTTACATGAAACCCACACACTACCTCACCAGTTTTAAACCATCGTGGTAATAGGGCATTGCTGTGATCTATAAAACTCAAAATCTTTAATACAATACTAGGGTTCTTTAAATGTACATTTTACAGTCATAATAAGTTATTATACAAAGAGCAACTTCGGGATGGCTAACAGTCCAATTTGGGTCCGAGAAAAGTTCTACCTAAGGGAGAAGCTAAGAGGATACTCCATCCAGATCCATACTAGCATTTGGAATGAATATAGTAGATGTAAAGGCATAGTACAAAGTGCAGCAAACATAAAACATGTGCCACAAGCACCTTCAAAAATAGCTCAGGATTGGGTCCTGCTGTGAGCCTGAGGCTGCATGACAGCTCAGAATTAGAAGAGCGCAAAGGAGGTATAGAATCCATGTAAACTCATTCCTTTTCACGAGTGCTAACTCTGAGCTGCACAACACCATTTCATGCTGAAATACCCATGTTAATGCTTTCAAAGGTACTTTGGTTTACAGATATTTTACAGTGCTATTACTAGGACCTGCTTGCCTACTAATACTGTTCACCTCGATGAAGCTCTGCCTTTTAATGGATATAACATTTCTAAGGTCACTTGGAACTGGCTTAGATACTTCTAAGTTTTAAATTTTGTACATTTTATATAGTATAAAATATATTGAGGAACAGCTCAGAGTTACATCCATAGCATTTAACCAGCAGCCAAGCAGTATCAGACTGAAATATTTATTGATGGCAGAATTTCATACAGTAATTCAAATTTTATTTAGTTGTAATTCACCAGAAAATGAGTACTTTAGGCAGCAAATCTGTCCTTAGGATACATTAATATTTAATACGTGCAATGACTTGGGGGATGTGATATTTCAATTGAAAATCAATAAGACTGTAAAATCCTTGTGCTTATGACTTTTTATCATTTTGTTTTATTTCCAAGATCTCTCCATATAATATACAGCTGCAATTATGATCAAAGATGAGTACTACACGAAAGGGAACAGATGCTATTCTCTGACAGAGTAACTTTCTTTCCGAGAGGAAAAAAATTTCTGTTTTTGTTGAGTCTTTTTTATAGCAACTCTTTAGTATTTTAAATTAATTTCAAGTTGCCAAATATCCTAGATGAACAGTTCTTTTAAAATATGGAAGAGATATATACATCTATATAGATATTTACAAATATAATAATAAAATACTTACTGAGCTATTTTAGCTACTAAAACTGCTGCGTGCAAGCATCCCCAAATTCCAGCCTGAGAAAGAATTTTCTGATGAATATCAGTAGATCTTCCAACTGCAAAGCACTCTGTAGCATTTTTTTGAAAGCCTAACTCTTGCCAGTTGTTAAGAACATCAGTAATGTTGAGCGTTTCGTCAAGGGCTTGACACCAATATTTAAAAGCAGCTCTGTAACGCAAAAAAAAAAATGTACTCATCATATTGTTGACATTTCCTAAAGCAGAAGATAAGACTAGCTTCATATTACCTCCACCATCCAAGATATAACTAATTCTGATTAGGTCAAAAACAGAAATACAGTTTTGACAAAAAGATACCATTCCTGGTCAACATGCTCATATGGACGTTTACAAGAGATTAAACTGACATGAGATAACATTTCTTCCTAAAAACACATCATGATGCTTAATCCTACAATTAGCCAGCCAAGACAAGCCTTTGCTAGAGAAAAATCACTCAAAATAAAGCTAGTAGTGACACAGATGAAAGAAGTGTTTTGGATCTCAAAACAGCACAGGAACCTACAAGACAGTTCACATGTGTAAGACATGACAACTTAAAAAAACAAATCTGTGCTCTTTTTTAAATCCAAAAATTATGTACCTTTTGTTTCCTGCATAAAAGTGAAGATTTCCAAGTTCGTGTAGAGCCTGAACTTTGAGGTCCCTCTGGTTGTTTATTTCAAGGATCCCTGTTATTCATTACATAATGAAGTAGAAAAAACTATCACATCATTAAGTCACTTACTGAATCTTGAACAATTTTTGCATGAAAATTAAACATGCATTTGCATGTAATTCATTGCCAGAAATTTTTTTCAAAGATTTACTAAGCTTGTATATTTTGCCTTCAAAGTTATAATTTCTTATTTCTACTAAATCTAAAAACTAGATGACTATATATTTACAGATCTTTTTCCCTAAACTGTTGTATTTTTGTTTTCTTAGTTTGAGAAAACATTCTGAGGCTGAGCTGTAAATAAATGAGTAAAGCCTTACTAGAAAGTCAGATACACACCATCTACCAGGTACTCAAATATAAATGTAAAGAAAACAAAAAATCTGTTTCCTGGGGAATAAAAAATGTATCATGAAATCAAAATGACTCCCTTGAATGCAACAGATTTTTAATTCGGGATTAATCAGCACGACATCACAGAAGTAATACTTTTTCATAAGAAGAGATACTGTAGAGGTGGTGACCAGTGAGTGGCTTGTTTAGGAACTAATGAACATTTTCAGAACTAAGAGAGAAGCTTTTGTAGTTCGGGAGACCACTTTCCACGCAGTTACCACTGTCTGGTAGAGGAAAATAACACTGGATTAAACAGATAGCGAGCCCAGATAGGTAGAAAGGTGTTAAATGTTAGCCTTAAACAGAAATTTATAAAAATTGATTACCAATTGTTTGTTCATAGGAAGAGACAATTACTGAAAGCTGTGACTGTGGTATTGGTTTACTCTCAATGCTGCTGGAGAAATTAAATTTTTCTTGAGAAAGGTCACGTGGTGTTGGTTGAAACACCAATTCAGCTCCCACATTAAAGTCCAGCCTTCTATTTGGAGAGATTTGACTGATTGTTCTTCCAACATTTTCTAGATCAGAAAAGCAATTTATATGAACAACTCAGTAATGCACTGTACTATTTCCAGCATTGAAAATATTTCCACATCGCATTATTCACAGAAATGTACTATTCCTTTGTGCCCTCTTTTAATCTGGTTTCCTATGTTCAGATTCTGTCAGTGTCTTCTAATCAAGCTCATTGGTCGTAACTCATTGGTGAGCACATCCAAATGAAAATGCAGGGCCACAAAGAGAAAATAAGTTTGATAAGAGCTGACAGTCCTCTGATAGAGGTTTGGCAGCAGAAGTACAAGTAACATAGTTCTATGAGAAAAATTTTTACCATCCAACCATGAGGCACAAATCATGGGAAATCCAGCTTAGAACTTGCATTTAAAGAATTTCATGCGTGATATATTTTATGTTAGTTCAGATTCTCCATAACGATTATAACTTAAGAAAAAAAAAACTTCCTCTCAGTAATACTTTAACTGCAAACACACTCCTTGAAGAACTCACCTTGTGTGTGTGCAAGAAAAAGTGAAAGCAGTTTTCTGCTGTGTCTCAATGCTCTGCTGTGATATTTAGATTTTTTTAAAGTTTCTCTAAAACATTTCAATGTGTCCTTCACATCAAGAGGTACATAAACTATGGGTTTTGCTTGACTGCCATCTAAAAGAAATTAAGATGGATGGAGAACAATTTTGCTTTATGTTAACATCTATTTTTATGAAATCAATCTGTGAAACATGCATTTGTATACCATAAATTAAAACAAAAACTCTCTTAATGTAATTGCCACTTTTGTTTCCTGTTGGTTATGAATTAAAGCAAAATACTAACAATCAGGAACAACACTTCTGAGCATTTTTATCTTCTTCAGTGCTACATTTTAATGGTCAGATGACACCTACATTCAATAGTTCCATCTGTCTTGGGCATGTATCAGTCAATATCTCTTCATTGGATTCTGGTGTATTTAGTTTGGCAACAAATACTGTATTACAATCTTACTACAATTCCTGTAGTTTCTATATAGCAGACCTGTCAGCACTCACTCCACTGCATGCATAATATTATCTACTCTTACATATAGCATTATTTACCATTTACTTTCCTCCACTCAATTGCACACAAAGCCTTCTGCACAATGTCTTGACGGCTCTGTGATATAAGGAACTGTTTTACAAACTTACATTGATAATTAAAACATTTTAATCCTGACTGAAAAGAAGATTGTTACACTTAAAAATGGTGTTCAGTCACTTCATACTTAATCTTCGTATTGATTCTATCAATAATAGCAAAAGTTCACATTAACTTCTGGGTATGTTGCTCGGTATTCAACAACACCCTCAGAAAAGTGGGTCAACACTACCAAGCTTACTCAACACACTGTGGCCACCTTGCAGCTGGACAACAAATGCTCTTCTCTGCTTTCACACACAGTCTGAACATATTTGGAAAGGTCTTCACAGCGTTATTATCCCTTCAAAACGTCGACAATAATAATTTGAAGACTAAACTGATCGTATTTTCAAAGAAACATATCATAAGAAAAATGGAAGACCTACAGTAAAATGAAAAATTAAAAACACAATATCCTGTAGCATTAAAAACAAACAAACAAAAGGATTTGGGAGAAAACATAGCTTGTGACATTGAAATGTGCTCTGACCTGCATAATCATTTTTCATCTCTGGATAGGCAAAGCAGCCAGGAAAGACCAGTACACTAGCAGAAGGGGGAACAGGTAGCTGTAGATTTTGCCCTATGTAGTTTCTGCAGCTCATCTAAAAAGCAAGTTTTGTTCCGTGGTCACAACAATACTTAAAAAAAATCAAAATGGTTCACAGTTATAGTTAAGCATCTGACCAGCCATATATGACAAAATATAAGAGAACAAATTTACAGAAACAGCAACGACTCATTACTAGCATCCATATGAGAGGTAAAATATACACAACATTTCAATAGTGGGTATTATCGTGTAAATGAGAAATCTTATATCTCAAATGTTATATCTTTAGGGATCAGAATTGGAAAATACAAACAAGTCATATGAATGGATTAAACTTGATTCTCATATGGTGTTTGCCATAATCATAAGCAAATTTTGATATTCAGCAAACACTTTCTTAGTCTAGACAAAGGCATGTTTGCAAATAACCTAGAAGTCTATGTGTGCCTGAGGAGCACACTGCCTCTAAAGCACAATGTAATCCTGAGTAAGGATACCCAAAATAGCTCTAAGCAAATAAGGAGTCTAACCCTGTGAGAAAGGCAAACTTCCATACAGGTGCATTTAGCTTCTATACAGGGCTAGTTTAGCATTTAGTTGTGTTGTAGCCACATCACTTCAGTAAAGCACTAATCAATTCAGAGCTACTTCCAGTCTCCCTGAAAGATATTGTGAAACATAGCCAAACTCTCCTAATTTCTAGCTTGATACTGTCTTTTCTGAGCACTCCTTATTTACTATTAATGAATATTAGTCTTCATTCCTTAAGATGTTTGTCATAACTTTGACTGCATTTCCACATTGCTCAGATCACAGTGGTATACAATCAGAGAAACACAGAATATCCTCAACTCTCTTTGCAAGCCAGGAGTGCCTTCTGAATGCCTTGCAGATATTATACAGATGTAGGTTGTCTCATTGTTTGGGATAACTTGACTTGATTAATTTAAAAGCAATGTTCCAGCGCAGAAAGAAAGCAATTTCTTTGTATTTAATTTTAACTAATCACAAAGACTATGCAACATCCAAATAAATGTTTTCAGGTCAAAAGAGCAGCATCAAGAACTAACATGAAATTAGATTTAGTCTAATAATATGGAATGAGTACATAATGCATGGAAGAAATGTTCTCTGGGTCAGCAAGTCCAGACCTCTGCTGTTGTGGGAATCATATCATAAAAGCCCTCTCATGCACTTCAATCAATTTTGCTCATTAATTTCTTATTTTAATTGACTATTTGTGAACATTATGGAAAACCATATTAATCTAATCAGTGAACATACTTTTCTATATCTAGTTGGCAATAACAGTTAGTGCCCAAAAAAAGAAATCTGTGGTTCACCTTATTTGCATTATTGAATATATATTTTGTGAAATGAGATTCATGATTGTCTGGGCCACTTAATTGCTGTATTCTTTCCAGTAGCTGCCTCTGAGCATACACCAGCAATGGGCTCACTTGTTCTGTATATCTCTCGCTGAAAGAAAAAGCAAAGCATAGTAATTAATCAAAATAATAGCATATTATAACACATAGTACTGCTTTCTAGTTTTTGTTAGAGTTGGTGTAACTTACTGTGTAAGTATGTTAAATTGTACAGCTATGTGTACCAGTGCTTCCCATTTCTTCATTTGATATAAAAATTCCAATGTTTTAAAAATCAGATTACAAATCCATTTCAAGTCAACTACATTCACATCATCCAAGGGAGACTGTGGATGGAGATTTGAACCACCATTCTCATCAGTAATGCCTCCTAAGCAGCTGGGAATGCAGAAATCTCCTTCAGGCTCCATAATCTACAGCAGAAAAACATTATTCTACCTGTTACTGTCAAAACTGTTTTTAGGATAAATCAGATTATGAAGATTTGAAAATACCGTTGATTGTTTCACAGAAAATAACTTGGAGATATGAGAATATAAAAAAGAGGAAGAAAATTACCTCTACAGAAGGCATGATAATAAAGGCTATATAGTCTTCATATTTTTACCTTAAGAGAATTGCTTGCTTGTAGTTCAGTTATCATATCAATGATCATGTCCGATGCCAAATAAAATGGCAACCAAACTGTGTTCCTGAGAAACATCCTGGTAATGGGAAATGCCTCCTTGTGGGAATGGGAGTGGTTAGCAATTAAATGTGATTCTTGAGTGTAGTTCCAAAGTTCTCTGCATGCATTTTGAAGCAATGTCCAGTGGCCTCCACGATGAGCAAGAACCTATGCGAATCAGTCAGAATTATACTCGGGAAATACAGAAATGAAATGCTTCATTCTTTCACTGCAGAGCCTAGGCAAAATTAATCTTTCAAAATTACCTTCAGCAAATCATCCTTAGTAACAGATTCTTTCACAAAATTTCGATCTATATATAACAAAAACTTAATTTGGGAATTTTTCATGGAAGCACTAATTAATAATAGCGTTTAATAGTTGCTTCCGGTATAAAGAATAAGAAAACAAATTAATTTGTATCACCTAAAAATGTATTTTTCACTTGGTTTTAGGAAGGTTTCTGGGAAGACTAGTCAGACTACTTTTCCTTTCAAGTAAGGTATCCACTATGACCTATACAGAGAAAAGTAAGTCCAGAAGTATTTGAGAAAGATTTAACAAACAAGAAAGGGAAAGTTATAAAGACTAAATAAGAATAAAATATATATACATATACACATTATATATATATCTCTCTCTACNGTGGCCTCCACGATGAGCAAGAACCTATGCGAATCAGTCAGAATTATACTCGGGAAATACAGAAATGAAATGCTTCATTCTTTCACTGCAGAGCCTAGGCAAAATTAATCTTTCAAAATTACCTTCAGCAAATCATCCTTAGTAACAGATTCTTTCACAAAATTTCGATCTATATATAACAAAAACTTAATTTGGGAATTTTTCATGGAAGCACTAATTAATAATAGCGTTTAATAGTTGCTTCCGGTATAAAGAATAAGAAAACAAATTAATTTGTATCACCTAAAAATGTATTTTTCACTTGGTTTTAGGAAGGTTTCTGGGAAGACTAGTCAGACTACTTTTCCTTTCAAGTAAGGTATCCACTATGACCTATACAGAGAAAAGTAAGTCCAGAAGTATTTGAGAAAGATTTAACAAACAAGAAAGGGAAAGTTATAAAGACTAAATAAGAATAAAATATATATACATATACACATTATATATATATCTCTCTCTACATATACACATTATATATATATATCTCTATCATATAGAGATACATAACAATAGGTAATATGTCTCGCATTTGATACATTGTACTTTGACATCTTGCAGAAGACGAGAACTCATTGTTTTTTCCCCAAAAAATAAACGTTTTTTGAAGTCTTAGGATTTTTTACACGTAAAAACTAATAAGTTTTGTAATGCAGTGTTTAGTAGTAAATAAAATCTTTAGTAAGAAACTGTATCTTACTGCTGCTCTTCTTAAATGTAGAAAGATTTTTGTAAAATGCGCCAATAAAACGGTATTTGATGGAAACTGCTTGCGTTCTTTGGGAGAAAGCGGGATGGATATTTCCATATCAGTTGTCATTTGAGTTTGAGGAGTATCTCTTCCACACAATTTAGTGCTTTGCTCGGAAGATCTATCTGTATCTGAAGACAGAAAGTTCATTGTTTAAAAGTGAGTGAAAGTTCTCAAAAACATAAGAAAGAGAACATTATCAGACAGCCAGTATTTTTGTGCCAGCTAAATACTTAAATGTTAGGAAATGCCAAAGTTAAGGTTATCGTGTTTATAAGGTTATGATATTTAAAATATAAGATGCTTTTACTTAAGAGGAGGAAGAACTAGAAAGAGCAATAATATCTGCCAAATAGTTTTCAGCCCCAAAGTCAAAATAAAACTAATCCTAAAAGTTACCAAATTTCAGGAAGAAATCACCCTTTGACAAGTTCCCAAAAAGTTTTCTGAAACCAATCTTAAAAGGAGAAGTTAGGAAGAAGGGGATTTTTTGAACAAATTTATGATATGTTTAGAATTGTTTCATTGTTTTATTCATTACCAGCTGTCCTCTAAGGGGAAACACAAAAGCTCACAAAACTGGGATATAGTTATATTTGTATAATAAACTATACATTTCATAGCAGGAGCTAATTTCACAATAAACGATATTTGAAGTGTAAAGGAAACAACATACTTCACTGATATTCTTTGGTTCAAAATTGCTGGAATAGCTATTACATAACAAACAGGATTAATACTAGTTCACAGCAACTTCCAGTTCCCAGTGTCTTGTAAATATCAATAAAGTCAGAAGAGTATAAGCACAAGTAATCTGTTGCAGTGAATAAGCTGAATCAGAGAGTTCACCAGCTAGCTTTTGTCATAGCTCCCTGGAAAAGGCAAAGTGGTTGGTTGATAATTACCTAAGGAAGGAATGATAGAATTCTGTGCCCTAGAGCTTAGGCAAGAATGTATTCCCTGGAGCTCTATTGAAAACAACAGATTTGTGATTTTATCTTGAAGCTACAGTGAATAGATGGACTAATTTGGATGACTTGTATGTTTCCAAAGTTATCAATGTCCTATATTTCACAATTAACTGCAAACAGGAGACTTTCATCTCAAAGTATATTACAGCTGGGATAATAAATAGAACACAAAAATGAAGCAGATCCTGAGGTAGCTTCTGCCACAGGAAAACAAGATGAACCAAGCAGTGTGGAAGGAAATCTGAATAATTTTAAAGTTTGACCCAGGAAAATTTTGGCCAGTTAGGAAATCTAAAGGAAGTTACTGACCAGTTAAAGCTCCCAAAAAAAAAAAAAAAAATAGGTCTAGCAAGTATTGCTCCAACAAACCAAAAGCCAATATCACCAGATTTTAGAATGCATAAACATAATACTATAGAATGAAGAATAACCAGTTGATATAAAGTAGTACATTTATCAACACAATAAATAATGTTCAGTGTTACCATAAAGGTCGTGTTATTGACTATGACTCGTAGTAAGTATGTCAAGAAGAGAAAATACATACAAAACTTTTGAAATCCAAAAACACAATCATCTTTTCCAATTTGAATGAGTGATTTTCCAACAATGCTGTGGAGAAGTAATCATGGCAGTCAGAAGAGAAAATAAGAGGAAGAAAAAGGTAAGCTGAAACTGCTTCCATTCATGTACACATTAAAAGTTCTTACATGTTTGTTTTTCGGTCAGCTCTGAAGGTGACTTTTCAAGAGAAAGAGGAATTGATGTTCTTCTGTTATTCTCTACAGCTTCTCTCACCATTACAGTTCCAGAATTATTTAATGAGAATATTTCAGGATCTAGAATATTGTAACTGCAGAATGGAAGAAAAGAGAATTTAAAAAATAAGAAGAAGAAGAAATAATTTTTATATAAACTCAAAGTAAGTTTTCCTTGTTTTTTAGTTGCTTTAGCAAACAGACAAACAACAACTGAAAGGTACAAACAACTGAAAAACATCGCAGTATATTCCAAAACTTTAAGAAGACATAAAACCTGACCAGTCAAGTAAACAATCAAAAACATTCATGCCACCTGTCATATAACTGGAGTCAAAATGTGATAAATTGTAAATTCATTTGTATGTGGAATATGAATTGTGCATAAGGAAAGCTGACTGTTGATACTATTACTCAAATCTATTTGCATAAATGGCAATAATAATCAACATTAATAGCAAACATTGATAACTCAATAAGATATACCTGTCCTGACAATGTGAACCACAAATTCCAATGTTATATTGTTCTTCTAGTTTCTTTTTAAATAAGTTGTAGTGTGCAATCGACAGATAAATATTCATCTGAGATCTCCAAGGCATCTCTTCAAGACATATTTGATGAAACTTCTTTCGGTTTAAGTAATTACTCACAAGTGGTTTCAGCAGTACCACTAAGGTGTTACGAGCTACTTTTAGTAATTCTTCCTTATGTTTCCTAAAATAAAAAATTAAATTAAAAAAAAAATCAGTAGAAAAAAAAATGAAAGTGTTTTCTCAAAGAATTCCAAAGCATGATAAAGATACACAGAAATATCCCTTTACATATCCACAGACTTGTATTTAACTCAGAAGTCACGTTTCTAGCAAAATGATTTTTGCTTCAGTCAAGAAAATCAATTCTGCTTTCCATCGTAAGGGCATTTAACACACAAAATCCTACATTCCACCAACTTCAGTAAGATATTTGTTCTAGTGCTCGAAAGAAGTTTAGCTGTATGTCTGTTACTTATAGTTCAATCATTCAAACAGATTATTATACAAAATGCAGTGTGTTCTTCACACAGTCTGCTGGGGAGATGGAGGATCTACTATGTTACTGTAAATTCGGATCATTCTTTTTATTGCCTTGCTTTGGTAGCTAATCATCCTCAAATTGAAGAAAGCATTCCATTTCAAATGGAACTAGGCTTTATTTCCAGCCACTGACTTTTTGTTTCTTATTTTTCTCTCAGATCAAACAATTCTGCATTACCTGGTGTTTTCTCTTTATGAAGATGCATAATGATAAAGTAGTCAAATCACATCTCATTTTTTTCTTTTCAATAAACTATAAACACATCTCTATCATTCCAAAATATTTTTCTGCCTGTTTTCAGCCTTTAAAATGTGGACATAACAGTGTACATAATATTGATTTTATTATATAACAATATCATTATGTATGATGAAAAGGGGCAGAAAAAGAAAACAAAAACACAACAGGTTAAGTTAGATGCCCCTTCTCATGCACTGAATGCTGAGAAAAGAAAGGAAGTTTCTTTTTTCTGTAGAGGATGAAAAATGAACAGTTTAGGTACATATTTAGAAGATCACATACAGAAGACATTTGAGATCTTCATTCAAAGCATTTCCAAAAGCAGTTATGTGATAGCTTATATTCACATAATATTTTCTAGTCTTCTAGTTGCTAATTGCTGGAAGTGCAAGTTAATAAATACTAGAAAATTTTTTTTATTATTTTAGTTTAGTTTAGTTTGGAATGCGCTGTTAATGCCAAGTTAGCTAAATGCATACAAATCTTCCAAATTGAGAGGTTTCACTTATTTCTGTCAAAGAACAGCTTACTGAAAGCTACAGGAGAGTTAAGCCAAATGGACTGACAGAAGGATGTTGAAAATTGGGAATATACAGGAATAAACAAATATACTTTATTAGATTTCTAACTGCTAAGCATTCCAGAACAGTTCAAAAAGCAGTATAGTATGCATCTTAATTTCATAATGAATTAATATACTCCAGCTAACTCAAATGAAATATAGGTTTTATTAATACAAAGACCTCAAGATCTTCTACAGTTATTCTCTGAAATACGATGTTCTGCAGTCTGGAAGCCAATTTTACACCAAGTAAAACAGAAAACTGAGTGAAACGTGCCCAGATTCATCCCTTTGTCAGGAAAAAAAAAAAATAGTTAAGATGTACACTTAATTGTAAACTAAATTTCAGACAAAATGTTATGGCGTGTTTTTCTTTTTTCTGTAAATTAACCTGACAACTTATATCCATTTACCTTTGCATTTCTGGAGATTTCATTACATTTGGATGTTTCACAGAATATTGCCTAAGAGTTTGCCTTTTTCTAGTAGGACTTGGGTTTTCTTTTCTTTGTTTCCTCAAAGCTGAATCCTCTTGTTTCTTTAAAGGTGAGGTCTCCATACTCTTTGAAATAAAAAAAAAAAAAGCATGACAATCTTAAAATTCAAGGATGTATTTATACCTATATTATCAATTACTTGAGGTATACAGCAGTCTGGCTTATGCAACATCACAACAGAACAGAAAATAAATTCCGAAAAGGATCTTCAAAGTATGGCAGAAAAAGGAATATTTAATAGTCCTGAAAACTCTACAGTTTTGTTGGAAGAGATGCATCAAATGCTGATGCAAAGATCCAGTCAGGTGTCCAAATTTTCTCTCATATGCCATTGTTTTCTATATTAAAGTGTTGGGGTTTTTTTACTAATATAAATAGTAAAAATCTGTAAAGCAAAAACAGACAGAAGCCTATCCTTCATCTATCTCAGATGCTTGCAGTATTACAGCATTACTAGAGGGTTATGAGGGAAAACCTTCTTCCTTAAAAATGATACAAATCCATTTGGATTTGTCTTACCTTGGAATAAAACCAAAAAATGTCTTTTAAAAGAATTCTAAACAAAATGCCTATCTTGTACCATTAGAATGTCTGCAGAGGGAGTTAATCATAAACAACTACTCATGAAAAGTACAACATTCTACACAAACAAAAGAAAAAAAAAACAGATCTCTCTTAATGTGATGGTACCCAAGTCATTTCATACTAACTTATTTGTTTTTCTAAAACGAAGATTTAAGCTCTCAATGATTTTGGAATTCACTACTCTGACTGAAATGCTTCAGAGTATCTCAAATTTTAGCAGTTATGCATGTCTCCATCTGTAGTTTCTATGAGACACCTTTAAAACAATATATTAGTGCTTATGGTATTGATGCCAAGTAACGAAAACATAACTCTTTAGAAGTAAAACTCACTTTCTGGAACTTCACAACTTCTACGGAGTACTTCTTGGCGCCCTCAGGCTCACTGGGAGAATTTGTTTTTTGTCCTGGAGTTTTGTTGATACAGAGAATGTGGTTGTTCCTCCTGACAAATAATAATGATAAAATTATCAAAATCACATTAAACTCCTTTGATATTTAAAGGAGTATCTTTGGGAACAAGTAAGGCACGTGCAATTCATATTTCAATAGAATTTGTAAATTCATCAGCTCTTCTTTCTTCCCATTCAGAAAGAGGGAGTGCTCATCATCAAAATTCATTATACAAATGAACTGATAGGTAAAAACTCTCTCGCTTTGCTAACTTCTAGCTATGGAAGACTGCTGACAACTTCCTTATATTCAATCCTCCAATCCTTTTGGCTTTTTGTAACAGAAATTCCTACATAAGGGAACCCCTGCGAGGGATGCTCTGGAAGGAATGCCTCCTATTTTATTACTTTGGCCCACAGTGTTGGAACTGGATGTTGATGGTATGACAGCAGAGACTGAACCTTCCCACCAATACTCTGTGAAATGTTGCTGTGCAACAGATGGCAGCAGAGGGGCAGTGTGACACAGTGGTGTCTGACATGGAAGTGTGTATGAAGCACAGCTGAGTCACTGAATTCCTCCATGCAGAAAAAGCAGCACTCACTGATTTTCATGGATGTTTGCTGAATCATTACAGAGCAAAAACTGGATTGTGAGCACAGTGAAAGTTGTACTGAATGGGCAACTTTTTTGTAGCAATAATGCCCTCCTAGCTGCTGTGAAACAGTGGGCCACCTCTGCTGGTGCAGACTGTTTTGAGCATGGCATGGTTCATTGCTGGTGAAAATGCAGTGGTTATGTTGAAAAAAAGTGGTTTGTAGCTGAGAATTTGTCCTGTCAAATAGTATTATTCTGTTCTTTGTATCTGTTGTCAGAGTGACCTACGTACAACTCACATCTGCTGTTGTAACTGTGACATGGATGAACCTAAGTAGTAAATACCACTATAACAGAAACCCACCTTTTCAAGTAAGTTTGCACGCTTTCTGCCCATTCCAGAACACTGTGAAATTTCTCCTCATTCAGGATTTTGTGCAAAATTTGAGTAAAGAACTCAAGAAAACGTGATCTCTTTCTGAATTTCATCACTGCAATACAGTAATAAATCTTTTTTTTTTTTGCGTATATAATAGGTTTTTGAATTACAGCTATTTATCTCTCAAAGCATGCTTTCATATTATGTTGAACATGGATGAAGAAAAGTCCTACTGATACTGAAGTTAGATAAGACATGATTCACAGCAGGCCTTACTTTGGTATCTGGGCATCCAGAATCACTATTTCACTGCATTTACACTTCTAGGATGACAAGCATTATATGAACTGATAAACAACTTTGGAATTATTTTTCTATCACACAAAATGGCAAAAGTCATATACCAGAAACTTAAATCGCATTTCAAACCACAAGGGTATGCACCTTTTGTGAATTCCTCCTTCAGTAACAAAATTAAATATGGAAATGAGGTACATCAGTTTTAAAAGATCATTTCATAGTAACCAAAAAAATACAAATAAAAAAAAAACCACTTGGCACATGTTTAAAAACGAGCTCATTTTCAGGTTGATTGGAAAATAAATACTACTCACATTATTTTAAAATTTGTGTTTTCTGTATTATGTATAAGTACGTTTCAAGTATTTCCCACATTTCTAAATGTGAATATATTAAAGGTTTTTTAAGCTATGTTTTAATGGATTCTAAATATATGAAAATACAAAGATGAAAAAGTTTCCAAGAGCTTATTCCACGCAGTAAAAAGATTGTTTTCTTGGAAACTATCTATAAGAAAGCAAGCTTTTACAAGTAAAATAGATGCCAATTATCCTACCTTCTCGATAAGCAGTGCTTGATGTCCAACATGAAATTATAGGGTAGAGGAACAAGGGATCTTCCTGTCCTGCAAGCTCTGATCCATGAGCTACATTAATAAATAAATAAAATCCATCATGACAAGTAGTGACAGTGTACAATAGAAATTGTACATGGAATCATAACTGAAGACTAGCAAAATCCTTCCCTAGCACATTTGCTTTTAAATCTCTCACTGTCATGCCAAGAGAAATGCAGAAGTTTGCTCACCTAATATAAGCATCTGTGCCGCTTGGGTATTAAGAGCTTACAGATGTGACTGATGAACTTCCAGCTATTACACTAATGAATAAATGTTTGGAGTTCACCACAGGTCTTACAAAGGTCCATACAGATCATCTATGGAGATCATTTGTGCAGTAAGGAAATGTCCAAACATTATTTGTAAAGATGTATAGCATGAACTGAACACATGATGTTATTAGTGACTAGCACACTTTCACAGATATTTGCAAGTTCTGTGGTAGAAAAAGATGAATGCAGCTAGTCTCTGAAAAAAGTAAGGTTAAAAATGGACTCTGGAACAATGATTTGTGATAATGGACCAATAATTGCATCCTCCACTGGCAACAGTCTTTTGCATGCAAATAGTGTGAACTCAAATAGGACAGATAAGAAGATAAGCAGATTTTTAATTATCATCTTTAGGTCAAGCCACTACCAATGTTAATATTCTGTCCTATTTGACAAGTTCAACAAGATAGTACTTCAAATGAGCATTTTAACGCAGAAAAGTACTTTGCAAAAAAAATTTAAATAGGAAAACATCTGAAATTTTATAACTTAAAATAGCAATGTGTGAAACATTTTGTACATTTTCTACAAAAGATGCAGATACAGCTCCTTTTTATTCTTCTTTCAGGTTATCATCAATGGAATAGTAAGTATTGATTCACCTTAAGGATATCCTACAGAATGGCTTTTGCCAATATTTCTTTTTAACAGCAAGCCCTACAAGCACACTCTTTTTCCTAAATCGCCTATGCATATTTGTAAGGATGGCTGTAAGCTTTGTTATTTGCTATGCACAGTCTCACCAGAAGGTTCTTATATTGATTGGTACCAAATTATTCTATTTCAGCAACAGAGCAGACTTCAGCAGTCAAGTATTTGTCAGTTAATGAAAAAGCATTCTTCTCTAACTGATAAACGCATTAGTTTAATTTTCTATTAAGTAAGAATGGAAGATCATTTTGTTAAATAATCAATGTAATTTTCAGCTAACTTACAGAATTCATTCATCCTGTGACTTGTCCTGGAGGAATGCAGGCATCAATGTCAGTAGCAAAAACCGAAGGATCAGTACACAGTGGAACATAAGTTTTGCATCAGGGTTTTATCCTATTTGTTATAGGAGTACTTTCTCTACTAAGACACGTGCATGTTTACACAGAGAAGGTGGATGACAAAGAACACCTACCTGGTTGTGTCAGTCTCAGGAGATTTGACTCAAGAACAATTAGATTTTCTGTTGCTTTTTCCATTGCAGTTAAATGGGATGCCTTTGCAGAAATGTTCTGAAATGCCAAATAATCAGCTTTAGAAAAAATTAACTTTAAACCTAACTAAAAGAGCACATCAACAGTGGAATTCAGATTTGATTCTAAATCTTCTAATCCTTTGTCTGGTAATTTAACAAATATTATCCTCTTTTTCTTTTCAGTTGAGTTAAAATTGATGTTCATAACATTTTTAATATGGTTCCAAATCTTGGCCACGATTTATTTTTGATTGTTTCCCAGGGGAGTCAGTGGATGTGCTCTGCCTCAAAATATATATATATATTCTGCCAAGTCTCACATGCTACCAGCTACTACAGCAACGTATCTGAACAGACATTTTGACAAGATATGTTGCTTTCCAGAGAAATTATACTCTTTTGTAGATTATTTACTTCCTAGAAATATGAAAATCTTCCCCAGGAAACAAAGTTCTTCTCAGTCTCTTTTTAGTGAAAATGTAATTTTTCTCTACTTATCTCAAGGTATTACATTATTCCTTTGAACATAGATTGCTTTCTCTTCTTTTTCCCTTTTTTTTTTTTTTTTTTTTTTTTTTTTTTTTTTTTTTTTTTTNTTTTGTTTTTTTGTTTTTTTGTTTTTTTGTTTATATGAATCTGAATGCAACCAGTACAAATTCAGCCATAAATAATGCAGGAAATTTTTCCTGGATCCTACTAGTGTCCAAATTTTTTTTTCTTTTCCAAAAACCCACCCCTGTAAACCAGCTGACTTACTCCTTCTCTCCTCAGTGTATCTGTTTTCATGCTCTCACTGCTTCTTTCCTTCCTGTTTCATTATTCCTACTTTCTTATATCTTTATTGAATCTCCTCTCTAGTAAAATCTATCAGGTAAATATACAAAATCCGCACTTCACCCTAAGTTCACCTTGCAACCTACTCCATCTCTTCATAATTTATGTGTAGAGGTCTTTGAAGTAGAAAGTTTTTCCTTCGCTGAGTTTAGTTTTTTTATTCTACAGAATGTTAGTATCCTGCTATGACTAAGTTTCAAATAGCTGCTACACAAAATGAGAAGCTGTTTCTATGTTGTTCGTGATACTTTTGATTTTCCTTTGCTATAGATTTTTTTCCTGCCCAATAAAGTATTTATTCTATGGAAGAAAACAGTCAAGGATGTTGGCACTGATATCTAGTTCTTATGGCTCTGAACTGTAAGACTGCTAACTCCTCTCCAGTTCAAATAAATGAGACCCAGTAACTACTGCAGTCTGCAACTGGCCGAAAAAGATGGCTACAAACAGAAGCTTTTCAGTTGTCTGTAGTCTTGGGACCTCCTGCTCTATAACAAAACTATTCTATAGAATATAAACAGAAAGTAAATAAATATGTACTTTAGAATAAAAGAATAGCTGCTTAAGATAAAAGAAAAAAGATGAATGAAAAAAGTGAAATTACCTTAATTTTGTTTCTTTCCTCTGTTTCTGTAACTCCTGACTGGCCAGGTGAGGTTGTCTGTGAGGAAGCCAACATTTTTTTCCCATAGTTAATAATAATTACTGCTAGTTCATATTCTTTCCACGAACGTAGAACCTATTAAGGAATCAACAGTTACATTTTTTTGTTATGCAAAACACGTTGAATTATTATCTACATACAGTTGACAAAATGAATATTATAAATAGACATTACTTACTCAATACTTAGATTTCCTTTAAGAAAACAACAGAACTACAGATCTGTAAAATACTTGGAGTTACAGATAATCTGTCTGTGTGATATACTTCTGCTTACCCATAGACTGTTCCTCAGAGAATTGAAATACTTAACTAGAGGTATCTATAGCAGTGCTTGACATTTTCCCTGTGCTCAGGCAGTACAGCTATCAAGGAATATAAAAGGTAACTACATTATCCTCATTTACCTCTCTGGTATCAAGTGTACATTTGAAAAACTCGACTGTATTGGTAAAACTTATCTAATAAAATAGAGTGGTGAAATCTATTTTGAAAAATATGAAGTTCGTAACTGAACATAAGGGGTTATGTTTTTTAGGTGTTTTCATCTTTCTCGGAGTTTTAAAGGTCAAGTAATTCTACTATATGCACTGTAATTTCACATTAAGATGTTTGGCTTTTTAATAGAAAATAATTGCACACAGCCTGACTGGAACTCAACAGAAAACTTTAAAAAATTGATTAATTAAAAACTTTTGCAATTAACTTCTTCTGTTTGCTGTTCTACATGCTATTCTGTCACATTGCTCTCTCTAAGGAAAAAAATTCTGCAGTACCAACAGACAGTCATTCAACTTGGGAATCCAACAACAAACAATCTCTATATTAAGATTCCAAAAAAAAGCATGATCCGATATTGAAGGAATCAGGATAACTAGACTTGTAAAATATGTTGACTCTGCTAGGAAGAAAGGAAAAAAGAGAATTTATGGGGTCTGCTAAGAGATGCATAGAAAAAGTAACAAGGAAACATCTACAGATCATATTATTATTTCAGCTGTCTTAAAGATGAGTGCTGCTTAAAAATATAAGTATTGTACTTTTTGAAAACAGATTTTACTGCAATAGACTTAGCAGAAGCATCTTCACTGGCATAACACCAGTAATGGAATATTGTCTTTACTAAATATTCAGGACATTTAAATGATATATACTTTTTCAACATATTAACTAATGTCTAGACAGAATACTATACATACACAGAAACAAGAGACAGTAGGGCTTAGAAATTCCTGAAAAGTTGATCAAAGCAGGGAGAGATATTGGATCTCCTTATGGGTCAGACTATTTTTGATCCTGAAACCAGCTTTGCCTTGCTCTTGAAATTATCTGAATCACTTGAGCTTTATCTATTTGATATTTTGAATTGGCATTCAGGATTAAAGACACGAAAGAGAATCAATGACACTGGACATGTCATATCCACTCTCAAACAGAAAATAATGAGTTCATCAGTTCGTTCAACTCCAAATAGATCTAGATAAGGAATGTTACTTCATGAAAGTTATATTGCAAACTGAGATATGAGGTGATTCAAACCTCTTTTTAAAAACATGCTTCCTCGAGCAAGTGCTTCCTCAGATTTCAGGCATCTGTTGTTAATGTCTCATTGATAACCTCCAAAAAAATCATCATATGATATCAAATACACTATTTTCTTGGAATTACTGATTCTACCTCTCAGTGAATTTGGGTTCACTTTTGCAACAACACATCCTCCACTTGGTAAGCTCCTAAATGCTGACAAGTCAGGTGTCAGCAACAACCTTTTAGTGCTAAGTTTGGAGATGAGTGTTTAAATATTTCATAGTAATACCTTCTTTAGTCATGATGCCACAGCAGTGATATAACAGAATCAGATTTCCTAGTGCCATAAATCCTTACTTTCAATATTGTGGCACTGAGTGAACAACTCTGAGGTTACAGACAACTCTCTCCCAAAGCCCTCTCCCCATGGAGACGAGAAGCTTCCTTTCAACTCAGGCCTGAGAGTACATTCCCCGTCTGAGCTACACTATTGGAGTCCCAATCTCAAGCATACTCAAAGTCATGTCTGTGTTCAGCCATAGATCCATTGATCTGGATCTGTGCTGAGCAGAGCACGGCCCGACTCCGTGACCTCAGACTGCTCCCATCATGGCAGACCCACCTGCTGGGCTGTGCCTGATGCCAGCTACCTTCATCAGACCTGATCCTGACCTGCAGACTCCCCAATTTGACCTGCCTTGCCACCACAAGCCTTCCTAATGATCTGTACCCTATACTGAACCTGATCACCACCTCCAGCCTGCCCTTGGCTGGGTCAGAAGGCCTGGCTGATGAGGTGCTGCCCTGCTGGCTATGGTACTGCTTTCAACTCCCAGCTTCTCAGCCCTCTCTATGCCCTGACACTGCTCTCACAGCCATGAAACAATTAATGAATTAACGCCACAAAAATTGTACTGATTTTAGGACTTTATGCATTTTTTAAATATCTGATCTTTCAAGGTGAGTACAGAGATCCAGCTCCTATAATGATTCATGTGAGGGATCACCAAAGCAGGGGAATCTTTCAAAGCAGTAGCCACAGCTCAGCTTCTGAGTGAACTTGTTGCTGAGGTGCACTCATAGACAAAGGAAATCTAGCTTTTTCAAGGTCATACATTTACCATGGCGTAAAATATCCTACAAGTACCGGGTTTCTCCTAATCTCACAAAACTTGCTGTCTGAATCACAAATGTCATCTACAGATAAATATTACATTTAAAAATCAACATGTTTATGTTGCTATCAACACATGGAACCAAATAGAATAAAATCTTTTGTATCTAATTAGGAAATAAGATATGTATGTTAACCCAATTAAAACTAAAAATATGACTACTTTGCAGTAAACAAATTTTTAAATTTGTATGTATGTGCCTTGCTGAAAATAATCCTACCTTAAATGTGAACTCACATAATCACATAAAATACAGATTTCATGTCAAGGACTAATAATTACTATTTGTTTTGTGAAAAAAATAACATTCTTTTTTAATTAAAACCTCTAAATGTCATTATTATATAAAATGCACTGATATAAAGGTGAGAATAAATATTTCCATTTCATTTAATAGTGTTAGTTCTCTGAGACATTACACTGAAATATCTGAAGATATCACAGCTTTTATTTCCTATACAAGAAGAGATGCATCACCAAAGTTGTAAGCACAACAATTTATACCATACCTTTGCTGTATAAAATGAAGTACAGGCTATCATATGCTGAATACTCTCATAACATCCCGCCTGTCTTCTTTGCAAAGTAGCACTTGGAATTTCTTGAAGGACAGCCAAGCATTTAATGAGAATCTGTAAATACAAGGGTTAAAAAAAGTTTGAATCTGCAACACAATTTCAAGTTTGTACCTCTGTTCATTGTGTTGCATTTGACAGTGAATTTTAAAAATACTTTAAAATCTAGCAGCTATGATGAAATGCTAGCTCTACAAAAACTAATAATAAAATTTCCATTGAATTTAATAGTGTCAAAATTTCATCCACAGCCCTTTGATATAAATGACAAGTTCACACAATATCTTAGATATTAAATTATAGATACCTGATGGGTATTTTTGCTGATTTAATTAACATGAAATCAAAGAATGTTTAATTCAGTGAGATGACATACTCCTAGTAGAGGACTGCTTAAATATATATTAAGCTGATCAGAATTTTAAAAGAAAGAAAAATGTTCTAAAAATAAAAGGCCATAAAAATGTTGCAAGTTTCTTCTGTATCCTTGTCAAATCTCTGTGCAACTTACATTTAACATATGTACTAGGAACACATACAACCACTACAGGCTTTTCTTTCAGCAGCTTCTCTAGAAGTAGAAGCTTAGTTATTTAGCTGTCCTCCTGCACACTCCATTTTAAGTTTAAACTGAATCACAGGAATTGGGTGTGAGAAGCTCCATTTTAAATGCTCTCACCTGAACTACTGGCACTGCAGAGATCTTGTGATAAATAATTGGAGCAAGGAGACCATAGCATTGTACAACTGACTGCAGCGCATAATTTGCATCATTCAAGAAATTACTAAGTTCAATTGCCACAGTCATCCTTTCACATTCTGCTAATCGACCAACCTGTAGGAGGAAAAAAACCATTTTGTTTAAAATATAAATACCATTGATTAAAATCATTTCAAAAAGTGAAAGAAGACAGACATTAGACAAGACATTAGGAGGAAATTCTTTCCTGCAAGGGTGGTAAGACTCTGGAACAGGCTGCCCAGTGCAGTTGTGAATGCCCACTTCTTGGAACATTCAAGGCCAGGCTGGATGAGGCTTTGAGCAACCTAGAGCAGATGTGCTGGAACTAGAGATCTTATTGGTCTCTTCCACCCAAACCATTTATGATTCTATGATTATTGCAATTTAAAAAGCAGTGTAAGCAGCAAGAAAGATAAAGGTATAAAAATCATACAATCATAGAATCACTAAGATTGGAAAAGACCTCAAAGATCATCTAGTCCAATTGCCCACCTACCACCAATACTGCCCATTAAATCATGTCCCTAAGTACACATTTACCTTTTTCTTAAACGCCTCCAGGGATGGTGACTCCACCACATGTTCCAAAGCATTACTACTCTTACAAAGAAGAAATTCCAACCTGAACCTCTCCTGGTGCAACTTTGAGGCCATTCCTTCTTGTCCTGTCAGTGTTATTTGGGAAAAGAGGCTGACCTCCACTGATGAATTTACACTTAGAATTATATAAACAAAAGCAACTGTATTAGTGATGAAAAAATTAACCTTTTGTCTTGAACTAGTTTTACCCTCTGAATTTATCTGTGTAGTTTGTAATGCCTTGATAATAGATATGTTCATACTAGCTGGAGTGGAAATTTCACATGCTAAGATCTCTGAGTAGGTAAGGGGAGGACAACAACACCTTTCTCTCCAGTTACCTGCTGCAGTTGTTGTACATATGAACAGATCCAGTAAAGTTACAGTGTAATTGAATACTCACATGTGTAAAAGGCATACTTAGCAAAGGAAGAGTGGAATAGTAATGGTGCAGGAAGCAAAAAGATATAAACATAACATTCCTGAAACCAGCTAAAAGAAGTTTAGCATATTAAAACCAGGAAACTTTGTGTTATGGTTTTATGATTTTTGTTGTATTGTTGATATTCCACATCATAACATCATGTGGTGTATTGGGAGTTATGGAATTAATACTCCTGCTCCGTGGACCACCGATAGTTCTGGATGTACCTGTCTCAGAAGAGAAGAACTACATTCCCCAGGGGACTTTGCGGTATTTTTACGTATTTACGCTCAGAGGGGAAGATAAAAACCGTCTGCGGTCACGGGACTGGGTCTTTTTCCTTCGGGATCGAGCTCGGCAGTGGGTGTTTGTTGCAGCCGTCCGCCTTCAGCGTTAGCATAAGGCCTTCGGTTTATCGGACACTCTCTCTTGCTCATTTTATTTGATTTATTAGCTTTAATTCCAATTATATGGTATTATAGTGTGTTATTTTGCTTTTCTGATATCTATTTAGTAAATTAGCTTTCCTCCTCAGATCGTTGCCGCTGTTTTATTTCTAGGCCCATCTCCCTTTTTCCCTTTTCCCTTTCCCCCTTCCCCTTTCCTGGGGCGTGGGTCCGTGGGTCCCCCACACCAATCGTCACGGAACTGGGCCGAACCTGCCCATAAACCGTTGACACTTTGTTAAAAGTTTAATATCAATGAAAGTATGAAATTTGAATAAATGCTAAAAATTAAAGAAGCTGGCAGCTGGTAAATGGGACAAAATTTGGGACAGATGGGACAGTCGCACATCTTTCATAAAACACAATCTAACAACACTTAAGTTTAGAAAAAAAATTTCTCAGTTGGAATCAGAGGGCTTTGGATTAGGATATTAATGAGCTCTACTCATAATTTCTCCACTAGGATACAAAGTAACCAAGAGCAACTAAAATATTTCAGAAAGGAAGACAAGTAATGCAACAGAAAATGAAGTACTCTGCAAATTAAGACTGGTACACTGCAGTATTTTCAAATGATGAAAATATGCTGATCAAGAAGTCAAAAAAAATCAGTATAATACTTTATGATACACATACTTGTTCTTTATAAAGTATCTCATTGCAACAGATGGAATCACAGAAGAGTGCTCCTTCCACGATATTAATATCACAGATAGCAAATATATTCCTCAGGAAGAGATACAAGGTGATAGGAGAAGTCTGAGATACAGCCTCGAAACGTAACCTACAAAACAAAAAGCCAAAAGAATGGTAAAAGCAAGTTAGTGATGACATTTCATGCCTGAAATTACATTATATGAAAATGCAATCTTTAATAGTAGAATGATAGACAAAACAGATTGCTATAGCTACTGCTGGAAATGAGACTTACACATAAAACTGAAAAAAATTGCTTTATGTTTCTGGCTTGAAAATAAATAAAGGAATAATGTTCCTTTTCAAATTGTTGTCCTCCTTCTACTATACTAAAGTATCTTTTCCTTAGTAGGTTCACTTGATACAGCAAAACTTGGTTTGAATATCCTTTGAAAACTTCAGATGCTACAGCTTACTTAATTGTCTTCTTTAGCACATTATTTTTCTGTGTTGACAATGATGGATGCAGTTGTAAAGCACATTTCCAATATTAATAACAGACTCCTTTTCATCACTGAAGTCTGTATTACAAGTCTCAAATTCATATTTTTTTCTTCTGCCTTTTTTTTCTTTTTGTTTGTTTTGTGGACTTTTTTCTTCCCTAGAAGTAGGAGTATAGTTGATCTTTTTATTACTTATTTCTTTTTCCTCTGTTTTGTTGTTGTTGTTATCGTTGTGTTTGCTGTTGTGTTACTTATTACAGCAACAATTCTATTATTTTGATTTATAAGAATCAAATTTCTACTTCTCCTTGACTATGTTTCCTAAAAGAAGCAGAAACTCAAAAAGGAATATCAAATAGACACGTTCCCATACTTGACATCACCAATATATCAACAGGGCTTCTGTCCGGAAGCAGGAGTCTTTCTTTCCCTCCAGCTCCCTCTACTGCCCCTTTATGCTCCCTGTGCTGTAAAGCTAATCCAGTTAACTTCCTAGCCACCTAGCAGTAAAACTCAAACATTGTTTCATGTCTCATAATGCAACTTTGAGACTCCATTACCTGTAACATGACTCAAGCACATACAAGCCTATACTATAAGCTTATATTCAAACAGCAGAGAAAACACTGGGCTCTGATGCAAGTTTAACAAAACAGTACAGAAAAAAGACTCCTGATGTATTATGTCTCAGAATAGCTGATTATTGGTTATTCTGCCTACAAGGCAAAAATATTATGGCCAAACTGCTAAAAAACTGCTCTAATATCTATTTCTTGAAACTAAGATCAGTGTTTCACAGAACTGTTAAAAACACATGCAACAAGGATGCTTTTTGTTATTACAGTTTCAGAATGGAGTCAGTCTGTTAAACTGAAACTCAGAAGCTGACAAAGCTTTCCTAATGAAAAAATTAGTCTTAGAAGAATTCAACACAAGCAAAGAGGATTTTCTGCAATCAGATATGCTGATGTTAATTTAATATGAAATTATAAGCAGCTGACCAACATTGTATTCTTTTTTATTATTGTATTTAATATCTATTATTTCATACAAATCTCTTTTTTTCTAACCAGGAATTAAGTTTTTATTTGTTTTTGCATTTGCATCTTTTGGATTGCAGTGAGTTTAACCACAGCATTTCTAGCTTGGCTTTGTTATGACAATAAATCCATATTATGTCTAAACATTTGAATCTTTCTTTTTTACAGATTTTTTTTTAATGTATCTTCTAAAGTACAGTAGTATACTTTCACGATATTAGCAAATTTATATAATCAACCCAAAACAAAATTAGCAATCATTTACCCATTTTGGGTGGTGTTCCAAGCAAAATATGCATGGTTTCTGAACACTACTGCTTCCTTTATTGGAACTGAAAGTCAAGAACTCAGTTAATATTACATATTTTTTTATAGGATAATTCATTATATGGTATGGACACCACTTCATAAATATTTCCCAATTATCCAAAGTAATAAAACAACCATTATGAAGAATTAGGTGCGTAAATGCTACCACTTCCATAAATAAGAAAAACCCTCCTCTAATTATACAACACCGTATCTTTACAACACATTTCACACCTTTTTTGTAGAATGTTTTTCATATGAAGAGGCTGAAAAAAAATTTCACACCCTGGTACAAAATAAAATGTGTACATCTATAATTAACTGTTATTTTAATTTTAATTTCACCAGTTACCTCTTTTCAGATATAGACAAATTACTTCTTGCAGAAGTAACAGCTGCATTGGTGGGCAGTGGAGAAGAATTTGAAACAAAATAATTCCACATCGGTGAAAATGCTCCTCTGGCTAGCACATAGTTGCCAGTCTGATAGGCTACCTATCAAAAATATATATTTATTTATTAAACTATTTAAAGAAAAAAAAAGTATTAGATTTCATTTTATATACTAACTGCTAATTAAAACAAATCTAGCAAGTTCCTGTGGTCTTCAGATAAGCAAATACGATTACAGGGGAAAAAAAAGGTTTTAAAACTCCCTTCCCTTCAACATGCGAGCTTACAACAGGTGTAAGAATATTCTGATATATTTGAATAAAATATATGTAGTAATCATCTGTTTATGCCAATATTAGTTTGTCTTTAGAAGTAACATCAGGGAAGGCAAAACACTTTCTTGACTGTTAACCAAGGATTTAATACTCCTTTGTGGAATACTTTACATATATTATATATATATTATTTCATCTAGATTCATTTTTACCTTTGTTACTACCGAAGAATGTTGAAATTCTGATTTATACTTTTGACAGGAAAGTACTGAGTTTTGGCTAGAAGCTTTAGAGTTAACAATGAAAAAAAAAACTAATTACAACCATGTTAAAGCTAATTAGCAAACATTCTAACCCTACCTGAGTTAGATAAGCTCGAACGGTAGTAGCAGAAAGAGGTGGATATGCAAGGATTGGCCTAGTTGTTTCCCCAATAGCATCACCAATAAGTTTTCCATCAGAAGAATACGCTGCAACAGCAAATATGTATTTCTCATTGGGATCTAAGCCGTGTATTTCCAAGAGGCTTTTTCCATCAGCTGGTATCTATAAAAATGTTTTCTGGTTACATGCTCAGAGTATGTAAAAACCAAAACTCAAACTTTATGCTTTTGTCCTTGAAAATTTATTTAGTGTTCTTTGGATACAGTCACAGTACAACCAGCACATCACTTCCACACAATACTGAGTTCTTGAAAACAGCAAGAGAACAATGAAATGAGAAAAAGTATCAGTTCTCTCTGAAATGTAATTGGTTGTACAAAGCACATAATCTAAGAGTAAAAATTAATTACAAAGGCATTTATCTGTCTCTATATAAGCTACACATAGTTTTGCAAATTTACACTATGAGTGTGCACACTTTCAAAGATCATGCTGGAGACATCCTTGACCTGTGCTGTACTACTAGAGAAAAACGTGGTTCTCCTCCTTACGTACCACGTGCATGTAATAGATGTAAGCAGAAGACGGCTTAAGTTCTCTTGACACATGAACACAGAAGTCAACCATGTCTGAAGACATAGGTTATTGAAGGATTTATGTTACTTTGTCACCAGAATTAGGAAAGACATGTTCTTAATATGGATAAACAGCTGGTAGATGTTAAAAAATTAAATTTAAAATTTTAACAGTTTGGTTAACTTTTTCTGTCTTCCTGAAAGCAAAATAATGTCTGAGGCTATATATATGCAACATAAGCATTCATTTGCTTTTCTATTTCTTAGCTCTCTCTTGAAGAAAACAAAACACACACACACACAGTTGTGACATATATTGAACATGAAGCCCTTGTAAGGATTTAATTTCTTATTCATCAAAGGTTTCCAGAATATATCATGCCTTCCAACTAGCAAAGTCTCAGTATCTGAAAAAAAATTTCAAAATGTTTGTCAAAGGCTTGGCCAGTTACCTAATTAAAAAAATGACATAAAATACATACATTTATAGAAGATTGGAGGTGTCTGTTTTTATTTTAGTTTTTGTTTGTTATGTTAGTTGGTTGGTTTTTAAGTATGAGAAAATGACCTCAATGGATTTCAGCTCCATCTTACCTCTTCTCCAGCATTTGGAAGTTTGTTGTTATTTAGTCTTACTTTCATATTATTTTCTCCTGCTACACAGCCCAAAATACTGTACCATGCAACCTTTAAAGAAAATGAGGATATAATGAGTTGCTTTAAAAACAAGTACACTGTGATAATGATGAAAGTAGATGACTCTCCATTTTTCTATCTTCTACCTTGAGCTATACTTTGGGATGTGTTTGAGGTATAGGGTAAACTCAGTAAGTCAGCTTGTAGATGTAAATTAGTAAAGAACCCTTATACAAATTTTATAATAGTATTCTTCTAAAATTGACATTTCACTGTGATTCAGCAAATGACTCGAGGAAAAATCCTTAAAAGCAGGCAATAGAAATGCATATACAAACCTGTTAATATTTACAAAAAGGTCCAGATACTTAATTTAAATTGAAATATATATTTTTTAATGCCACTGAGTTGCTAATAACCTCATTTGGTATATCAATCTAAGTTCTTTAATATCTTTAATCAACAGAGAATGTGAGCATGTATACCTCAATCAGACATGCCCACTGCAAACAAACATTATCATTTTGATGCAGCTCTGCAGAACTGGGTAGTTGGATTTCAGTAACTTCTCTTACATTAAACTTCTAAGTTGTACTAAATCAATTTGTTTTCAGTAGACCTCAGGTGGGACAGATGAGATCATTTATCAACATAAAAAGTATCTGAACAACTGGAATGTTCATTTCTCTTCTGTTACATGTGATTTGTCTTGTAACAAATCCTGACTATTTTTTCAGAATTTCATACTGAAGCAGAAGAGATTATTTTCAGCAAACGAGTTGCTTTAATATCAGGAAATTTTAGAGATACTTTGACTTCCAATACTATATATGCTTCATTTAACACTAGGTATACATTTTCAATTAATAAGTTTATCATTAAAAAACTACTTTTCATGTTTGCTTAACTGTTTCCTATCTTTAGAAATAAAAAAAAATTCTTCAAATTATAAGAATAATAATCACATTGCACCATCTAGTGGTCCAATGCATTTTATTCAATGTCCTATATCAAACAAAATAAAGTTTTAACAGTTATTAACAAAGAACACACAAACTTAGAGTATGCATTTTTTTTAATTTTATGCGCATCGGGAATAAAAATGAAAGATATTTTCCCAATAATGTTGTTTGAAATTCACCAAACAAGCTGCAATTAAACTGTAAGTTAAAAAAAAAAAAAAAACTGTTCACAGAAGCATCCTTAGTGTTCTTGTTACAATTTATGTTTCTGTTGGCTTCTTTTACATTACAAAGCATGGTATTATTTTAAAGAAGCTTGCAAAATCACCATGAAAATTTCTCTTTCAGGAAAACTGCAACTAGTGAAATTTCCATAAGTTAATATGTTTGGGCATTCTGGGCACATGAAGGAGAATAGCATGATTCAGAACAGTCAGCACAGATTTACAAAGTTCAAATCATTGCAGACTGCGATGATTGGTCTCTATGACAAAATGTCTGGATTTACGGATGAGATAGAGGAGGGAAGAGTAGCTGGCCTTTATCAGGACCTTAGCAAGACTTTCAACAGTACTCTTTTATTCTTATAACTAAGATAGGACAACATGAGTGCATGAAAAGACAGATGGGTAAAATAACAGTTGAAGATCAGATTCAGAGCAGCTGTTAAGCATTCATACTCAAAAGGCAGTAGTGAGCAGAGCACTTCACAAGACTATCCCAGTGGGATCCCAGTTTGTAACGGCCTAAGAAGAGTCAGAAAGTTTGCAGATGATGTCAAAACTGAGAGAAATAGTTGATACTTCGAACTCTGAGGGCAGGGCTGACATGGAGTTCCCAAATTAATAAACCAAGAAGAACCCCATGGAATTTAACAACAAACACAAAGTCTTGCACCTAAGAAGGAAGAACTTCTTTCAAGAATATGAGCAAGGGACAAGAGCAGCTTTTCTGAAAAGGATCTGGAGGTTGTGTTGGACAAAAAGCTGAAAATGAACCAGATGTGTGACATAGCCTCAAAGTAATCTAAAAGCATATTCGTCTATCTTAACAGAAATACAGTTTAGAAATTGAGAAATATATATTAAATTCTGAGGAGTCAGAGATGTTAGACTACATTTAGATACTAACCAGGTTCCCTCCTACCCCTACCATTATAGTAAGAAAGATGTTGAAAAACTAACTTGAGCAATTACAACAGAGGGCCAGCAAGACACTCAGGAGATGAAGAATTAGCCCTGCAGGAAGAGTCTGGAAGGGTTGGGCTTATTCAGCTTGGAGAAGAGAAAGTTTCAGTGGATCCATCAGGAGTCACTGAAAGCTTGCAAGAAGGTAGTTAAGAAGATATAGTCAGGCTTTTCACAGTCACACATGATAAGATAATGAGAAACAACAGTCCTACACTGAAGCATGAGAGATTCCGGTTTTACATAAGGAAAAATATTTCCCCATTAACAGGGTGACCACAGAAGTTGTGCAGACTCCATTCTTAGGGATTTTCAGAATTGACTTGACAAAGCCCAGCAATATTGTCTAATTTCACAGCTGAATCTATTTTGACCAGAAGTTTGGACTAGAGAACTCTGCAAAGATATCTTCTGGTCTGAGTGGTTCTGACTCCACATATTTAATAGGAAGTAGATTTTCTTCCTGAGCTATAGCACATTAGCACTTCATTAACAGAGTTTTGTCTGTGGTACTTCCTTGCATTACATGATGCAGCAGTCTTCCTTCTCTTCAGAGAGTGACTGAGGCATATGTCAACCCCTAGAAAGAAACCTGACTTCTGACAAGTGTAATAAATGAGCATTATAAATCAGAAAAACCAAAGATGATATGTGAGAGAAAGAAAGTTCCATGTAAATGTGAAGATCAAAACAGTGAGTCATGACTGAGTCACAGGATATAAAAAATGCATATTTAATTAAGTCTGGGTAACATAATTTTCTCAAGACTAACAGAGAAAACTGTGATGATATAGCACTGCTGAAACAACTTTTTCTCTCATGCATTATTAAATATATTTCTTCCACAGTCATTATGAAAAACATTACCTGAACATCTGAGGAGAATGTGGCTGGTTTAAATGTCATGGAGCAATGAGATCTAGAAAGTAATAGAGGAGGAGGAGGAATCTTGCTTTTTTTGTTGCTGCTCATAAATTCTTTGAGACTGTGATACAGTGCACTTTGTTCAGCTTCAACTTGTTCAACTAAAGTTAGTGCCTCCTATGATTTAAATTAAAACAAAAGAGAAAAACTATTAAAACAACAATTAGCAGGTGTAACAAATTATTTTCAGGAAAAAAAACATCAGAAAAAAAAACACTGGTACATATGAGTCTATGAATCTATAGAGAAATTTCTATAGAGTTTCACATTTTCTTAGATCTTAAATTAGTACGAATGGTATGCTGTGCATGCCTTAGATATGCAGATAATTTTACATTGTACATTAAATTGAATGCCTGAAAGAGGCAGGTATGAGGCATCTCCAATTTTGAAAGAATCTACAGGAGAAAAGAGTTAACGATGATTAGCAGTTTAAGGTGAAAAGTGATTCGCTCCAAGAAGATACAAAAAAAGATGAACAACTCTTCTTTAGGAGAGAGCTGAGGACCTACCTGTGGCATTTTTTGAAGACAATCCTTCTATAGAGAAAATAAACTCAAGAAATAATGAAAAGGGAAGAGGATGCAGACATGAAATAATTAGGGCTATGCCAGTTCTCTTGGTTAGCCAGAGATAGCTGTAAGCTGACTGATGGTCCTAATCACCATCATAATCTATTAGCATTAATAAAAAAATGTGTGGAAATCCTGCACATAGCAATTACATGGCCAGCAGGGTACATTTTTTCTTAAGTGGACTGAATGGCAAATTGGTAGGTTTCTTCACTTTGCCTGCATCATCACAATAAAAGAAACACTTCAAAACTTAATAAATATTAAGAACTTGCCAGATTTATATCTTTACTTGTTGTATCTGTTCAATGCAAATCAGAATCAAAAAGGTCAGCACCCAGAAATGAAGAAATCAAGGAAGTCTTGGACAGATTACATTTCTTTGGGTGACATACAACATCTTCTAATTAGAATTTTTATTTATAGATTTATAGCACAGTCCATACACTGGACAAAAAGTTTAGGCTGAATTGACTCTGAATGAAGAACTGAAAAAGAAAATACCAAGATATTGGTAATTCAGTGAGAGTCCTATAATCTTGCTCCTTAACAGTTCCTTGTTTCTGTCCTCATACATTTATAAAGTCATAAGAACAACCATACTGCTACAGGTCAACTTAGCCTCGTACTTCATGTCCACAAACGACCAAAAACTTGACATAGACTTATAGCAAAATGGGGAGTTAAAATTTAATAAAGTCTTAATCAGATCACAAAGAATTATAGAATTGTTTGTGTTGGAAGGGACATTTAAGACAATCTAGTTCCAAACCCCATGCTATAGACAGGGACATCTCCCCCTAGAGCAGGTTACTCTAAGCCCCTACCAGCCTGGTCCTGACTGCTTCCAGGGATGGAGCATTCACAGCTTCTCTGGGCAACCTGTTCCACTGTCTCACCATCTTCACAGTAAAGAATTTCTTCCTTCTGAATCTACACCCTTGCAGTTTAAAACCATTTCCCCTCATCCTGACGCTACATGCCCTTATAAGAAATCTCTCCCCAGCTTTCCTGTAGGCCCTCTTCAGGTACTGGAAGGCCACTAAAAGTTCCCTCCAGTCTTCTCTGGGCTGAAGAGCCCCAGCTCTCTCAGCCTGTACTCATAGGGAAGGCACTTTAGCCCTCTGATCGTATTAGTGGCCCTCCTCTGGACCCGCTTCAACAGCCCAATGCCGTTCTTGTGCTTGGGGCCCCAGAACTGGACACAATACTCCAGTTGGAGTTTCACAAGAGCAGAGTAGAGGGGCAGAATCACCTCCCCTGATCCTCTGATCACGCTTCTCTGGATGCAACCCATGATACAGTTGGCCATCTGGGCCGCAAGCACACGTTGCTGGCTCATACAGTCTTTCATCCATCAAAACCTTAAAATCCTTTTCCTCAGGGGAAGCACAGCACAGTCCCTTACTTCTCTCCACTCTCTCCACTTTCAGATTAGGGCTGCATCAACCCTAGTGGGAAACGTCTAAGGAAGAAAGTAAGATAAACAAGAAATTGAGTGACTCTTTCTCTCATGCAACCATTCAACTTCCAGAGGAACTTCATCGCTTGCTTAAAATTGATACTTCTTTATGGAAAACTGTACTATGATAGAATTTTTAATTAAAAGGATTGTAGAATCATTCTTCCCTGAGGACATAATTCTTTTTAGTGCAATCCACACTAGCCCAGTGTGGATAAAGATTGTGCTGTGACTGCAAGTGGCACTGCATGATTACACATCATTAACTGAAGAACATGGAAGACCATGTGGCAGTGCCGCAAGAGAAGAAAGAGTAATCTTATGGTTGAGGAAGCCTCTGGCACAAACCTGCCCTGTGGTAGTAGCTTGATCTTGTTAATTTAGTTTTAGATCTGGACAACAAGAACGGGTAGCTTATGCAATTCTGTAAAGACTTGGACATCCAAGTAGACATACAGGACAGGAAGAAAGAATTAAACAAGCAAGAGGAATTAAACAAAATGAAAGACACGCAGTAACTTAAGTAGCTAAGCAGTGTGATGTGGATGAGTGCACACATACTACTCAGAAGTTTCCATACCAGTCCTGAGGTTTGATAGAGTGGTTACACACATGTTTTCACAAAAATTAAACAGCAGAAAGAGTACTTTTCTATTTTGCAACATTAGTAAACTTTCATATCATATTGTTGAAAACACCAAAAGATACAGGTAATTCTATGCAAAGTTCTTGTATGTTTAACTATAAAAAGGCAAAAAATTCTATACAGAAGAATGAAAATAAAAATATAAATTTCCTGTGAGTACTCTCCACCTCAGAAGGATAATTGAGTATATCAGTATAAATATCTAAAATCATCATGTTACATTTGTCCAAAGTTAATCTGACATTTTCTAGTAAACAGCTGCAAATATATACTTTTACCTACTCACTTCTCTGTAAAGAGTGCATAGAACAAAAATGTAGTGAAGGTCAACATAAGGCCTATGCAAACATTTGTTTGGGATAACCATACATTTATTGGGAATTGCTTCTAAGTCTGTGTTGGAGTTACAACTTTCATACCATATCACTGCATCTCATATTCTTGCTGTATATTTTGCAAATATATTAGATTTTTAGTATATGTCTTTTCTGATCCAATTTTTGCATGCAAATGAAATTAACAATTGTTTTAATTGTCACGTTTCCAAATGTATTGCACATAAAAGAAAAACACTTTCTGGTAATTTCTTGTTTAATATACTTCTTCATATATTATATAAGTAAATATTTCAGATATGCATTGTACAGGCTACAGATAAATTCTGTGCTTCACTGATGAAAAGCCAGCTTTCAGTAATAAATACAGGTTAAAAAAGTCACTAAGGTCACATAGCAGAAAGACTTCCACTGATTCTAGAAGACTTCAGAGGGAACTCATGTACAATCTACTTCTAACCTCAATAAATTACAAAACCTCCATATTATATTTTTTTTCTTAGCATGTTTAAATAAAGTTAATGTCACCACCACACATAGTAATCTAAAAAAAAAAAAAAAACGAATTTTAGAAAAGAAAAATGTTGAAGGTTGCAATGGGAAGGAGAAAACCTTCATGACATTTTGGCTATGCTCAGGTGATATATTGCTGAAAATGACGAAGTCTAAGTGATTAAGTGTAGAAACAATCATCCCTTTCAGGTTTCCTGTAGCTTGCACGTATGCAGAAAATTTGAGGATATAGATCATCCTCTTTCCAAGTTTTAAGTCCCTTTATTTTTTCACCATGAAGAAGTTTCTCAAGGAAAATTTGACACAGAAGTTGCCAAAAACATTCAGTGTCCTTAGAATTCCTACATTTTTTCTTCTATTTGTAAGAAGGAGTAATCCAAGTCTTAATTTTACAGAACTTAGAAAACTGTAATATTGTGGGTTTTCTTATTACCTTCAGTAGCTGCTTTTGGGAAGAAGTACTTAAGTCTTTAGGGAACATCTGCACAGCTTTTTCCATCAAAAAGATGGCTCTGGATAGCTTGTTCTTTTTTATTTTTCCCATTATATCTGCCTCTGTAAAAAAATATTTTAAGACATTCACAAAACAGCAGCAATCATTTATTATATTCCTAAATTCCTAATAGACCTTACCTGTTAAATAATGGAAATCTTCAATATTCTTCACATGATACTTGCGAGACTTAAGACTTCTGTCATTCTTTTGAACACCTATACAGTAAGAAAATCCTGAGTAAATCATTCTGATAGTTCCATTGAAAAGAATTCAGTAAGAAGGGTTAACACATAGCTTTGTAGAAAAGCTCTGTTCCACCCCGTGATCTTTATGCTGGTTCAAGAACTTACTGGAAAGACCATGCTAGTAAGTCTGCCCCTCCCTTTTGCTCTGGCAACTTTAGTAGTTATGCCAACATCACATGAAAAGAGGGACCTTGTCTGATCACAGAATGCAGTTCATAGGGAAGTCTTCTGTGTCAAGCTAATGATAGCTTTTAATTTAAAAAAAAAACGCAGGAATGGAAGACCAAGTAACGTTATTTGCAGGAGGCAATTAGCAAGAGTTGTTGAGGAGATAAGAACAACTTCATAGGAGTAAAACCTGAGATTACAAAGAGTACAGAGAAGGGCTACAGAGATGATCAGAGGACTGGAACATTGCTCCTATGAAGAAAGGCTGAGGGAGCTGTGCTTGTTTAGTTTGGAGAAGGCTCTAAAGAGATCTCATCACAGCCTTCCAGTACTTAAGGGGGGCTTATAAGCAGGAGGGAAAGGCCAGGTTAGATGGGGCCCTGGGCAGCCTGATCTGGTGGGTGGCAGTATCATCCTCCAGAGAAAATTTCCTATATCACAGAAAAAAGAACACCTTCACAGTGTCTATTATTGACACTGCAACAGAAAATATATTTATAACTGAAAAATAAAAAAATAATAATTAATTTAAAAATAAAAAAAAAACCTAGTAGTTGTTAACTCCCTTCTGCTGACTATGGATTAAAAATAAATACATGGCAAACTGAAATTCTTACAAATATGGTATACTATTTCTGTCAATATATAGAATACAAATTGCCCTATACTGGCTCCTCTTTGGAAAGTAGATACTCCATTATTTATTAATATTACAAAATATAATAATAGATGACTGTAATCAAGCTATGATTATCATTTAGTTTTACTGCAGCTTACCTTGTGTCAGTTTAAGCAGTTTCACAGCTATTCGATGCTGGGCCTGAATGAGCTCCAAGTGTAAATCCATTAGAAAACTATTTCTTCTTCCTGTCTTATCATTACTCCATTCCAAAACAGAACTCAAATTCTGGCCATTTGAGTCCACCCAGTAAACAGAAAATAGTAAATAAGCAAACACAAGCTTATATCAAATGGCTTACTACATTTATCTTGATGTTGATACTGTTGTTTCAGTAAGTTGACAAACACTTCAAAATTATTCATAATTGTAGTATGTAATAATAAAAGAAAGCATAAAAGGACAATGTCTAGACAGAGGAGATGATGGATAATGGATAAGAAATATACAAAAACTAATAATCAATATGATACAGGATTAATAATAAACATGAAACTGCAGAAGATTTTAGTTTGTCACCAGACCATGAAATAAAGATTGAGTTAGCATAGAATGATAAAATTTATAAAATCTAGATTCCTTCCAACAACAATACTTTTATTAATGAAGAACTGCAAACAATAGAAATGAAAATAATTTATTTTTCTGCAAGATAGAATTTGTAATTTTCTCCTATATATCTCTGAACAAGAATAGAAAAACCTGAAAGAGTTCGTAATATATTATTGAATGAGAAAATGTGTCATGGTTTCATGATTTTTGGTACTGGCATTCGACATCATAACATCATGTAGTGCATTAAGAGTTAAAGAGTTAATGCTCCAGCTCTGTGGATCATCGATAGTTATTATACCTGTTTCAGAAGAGAAGAACAACTACATTCCCCAGAGGACTTTGTCTTGCTTTGTATTTTTACGTATTTCCACTCAGAGGGAAAGAAAAACCTCTTTGCGTGCCACGGGACACTCTCCTTTGGGATCAACCCAGCAGCAGATGCTCGCTGCCGTCTCGCCTTCAGCATCTAGCGTAAGGCCTTCAGTTTAATGGACACTCTCTCTTGCTCATTTTATCTGATTTACTAGCTTTAATCCAATTATATTGTGTTAATTTGCTTTCTGATGTCTTATTTAGTAAATTAGCTTTCCTCCTCAGATCATTGCTGCTGTTTTGTTTCTAGGCCCATCTCTCTTTTTCCTATTCCCTTTCCCTCTTCACCAGAGCATGGATCTGCAGGTCCCCCACACAAATCACGACAGAACCAGGCCGAACCAGCCCATAAACCGTTGACAAAATGCTACGTCTCCCACACAATAATTTATTCCTTCTATTCTCTTCTTACAGAAGACCAGAAGAGGAAGTTCATTTGATAATGCAAAGATTTCTAAGAAAGTAGAAAATACAAGTTTTGTGACAAAAATCCAACATATTATTTCTAGATTTAGTTGGAATACAGCTTTCTGTAGAATTTACCTTCATACAGCAGTTGTCAAATATTGACTTTCCATCTGGTAGAAAGGTCATTAAGCGAGATTTGTTCATTTCATTAATTGTTTTTTCAAGATTTTCATAAGCAAGCTGCAGTTGTTCTGTAGGACTTCTCTGAAATGAAGACAAAATTTTTATTAATTTAGGATTTTCCCTAAGCTCTTGAAAAGAAATTCACTATATCACAGAGTCTAGTTCACAGCAGAATGAAAATGAACTTAGAGAAGTGAGTTTACAGAATTAAACAATAATATCATAATGTGGTAATGAGGTACTAAGAAAACACTGTGATTTCAGAAACAAACAGCTTTAAGTAAACTGTCACTGTCTGATTCTCCATGTGTTTAGGCATGAAGACATAAAATTCCTGCATCCTCATACTGGTGTGTGCCTTTCCTTCATACTGTGTTTTACCATGATGTTTTGGCTTTTTGCTTTCATATTCCAGCGCAGTGCTAAGAACTGAACACACTGAACAAAGCAAGGATGTTCCATGTGTTCCACACCAGTCTTACAAAAGCTAACTAAAGACTGTGTGATGTTAAAAAAAAGTGTTATTAAACCTTTAAAAGCTGGTACTAAGCACTGTAATGAAAGAGTACAAAGTGGAATTCAGTATGATCATTCTGTAAAAAACATTAAGTAAAATTCCTTTCATATTACAGTTTATTATAAAAGACGACACAAATATTTTCAAATTTTATTTAATTTAAAAAATCTTGGTTTTTTTCCCCTCTTCAGAAGTATCATTGTATGAAATGTTTAAACATTACAAAATTTAAAAATAAGATGTCATGAAGATGCTGTAAGTAGAAATAAGTGTTCTTATGGTATTAAAAAACATTGTATTAGTGAAAGAAAATCAGACATTACCATTAGTATTTCAAGAATGTCACAGGTTTCATCTTCAGAGAGAATTACACTATTTCCTTTTTCATAGAAAGAAAAATCAGAAAGTAAAAATGAAACATACTCAACTTTCATACTGTTTGATTAAATTTCCCACTAATTTAAGTGTTTGGCAATTCAGTTCTTCAGTACTTGGCTGTTAATTATACTTTTCTCCAAAAGGTTTTGAGAGATTAAACACCATAGTTACCTACATACAATTATAATAATTTAGTATATTATTATTGAATAAAGAGTATTTTTAAGCATGCCCTATAGTTCACAGTAACATTAGATCCAAGCCAATGAAAATTGGCTCAATTCATAGTTCCTCTCTGGAACACTGGCATTTCATCTTTAAATCAATCCAAATCTATTTTTGTTTAATTCAGAACTGCTTCTAATGAAAATTGAACTTTTGGATGATTTCTAAATATGTAAGGTCACATTTTTATGATACCAAGAATTATGTTTTCTTTCTAAAACAAGGTGAAGCAGCTTCTTTGCTCTCAAATAGAGCCCTCAAATCTGTAAAATCTGAAAATCTGTGTTCATTCAGAATTCACTCAGTAAGAAAAAGATTTCTCAGCTTATATATGAGTTTGACAGGCTTTTCATCAGCCTGTTTTGTGGAATGGTTCCCAACTATTCAGCCTTTGTTCCTTCCAAAAAGGACCCATTTAAACTGAGTGAAAGAGTAATATCTTGCAATGATAATTCATCAGATTGTCAGAAATGCACGATTTTCATAACATTAACAGAAAACATTACCTGCTTGACCTTACAGAATAGTAGTTTCCCAAAATTTTCTTTCAAAAAAAGCAATACATACTATCATTCTCTCCTGATCCTAGATATGCTGTAAAAGATTCTTTAACATCTACTATCTAGCTGTTGTAAAATAATTATGAAAAGTATGATTCATATTACAAGATCCTACATCAACAGCAATGGAGATGTTTTAAAGTACGCATATACATTTATATTCCACACATTTAGTAAGGTCTTAGGAAATCTGTTTAATATGATTGCATTATCACGTCAGTCAAGTTCATCTTCAGAAACAAATTCCTATTAAAAAATATCAAGACTTGTGTAGATGAGGTCCAAATTAATGACGTAATAAAAGCAAAACCTTCCATATAACCTCAACATTCCCCTCTTCTGTTTGCTGTGCCACTAGTTAACCAGCAATTCGCTTCTTAAAATGAGCCATACTGCCTTCTGTCTAGCCAATACCCAAAGAGCATATAAATAATCTGAAGCTATTAAGAAGGGGCTAAGAGAAATGTAAAAAGAACTGTGGGGAAGTGAGTCATAAAAGACATGATTCAAAATGTGAATACTTCAGGAGAACTGGAAATGTAGGAAATAAGACATAAATCCTTTGAATCATTAGTTCTGGTTATTCAGGAATCTGTGTTCACACAATTGTATCACACTATTCTCAACAATCACTTTTTTGTCAAAAACTTTACCTGCTTTTTTCTTCGATCTACTTCCAGAATCAGCCATATTTTCCAATATTGCAGTTAGACGTAAGGTTATCTCTGCTACCATTACAACATCAGTGTCTGCTACATTCAGAATTACTTCATTTAATATCCAGAGTACATAAATCCACTAAAAACGGAGAGAATGAAAACAGGATCAAGATAAATTAAGAATATTTTTTTAAGATATTTACAGGTAGGGTTTTGCACTCAACATTGCTAAATACATTCATAAACTTGAACACAACTGGTACTTGATATCCTATTTTTAATATCATCAGATCAAGATGCAAACCACTATGACATTAGAAACAACACTAAAAAAATTAGAAAGTTATTATTTACTATTATTCTCAAAAGGGAAAAAATTATGAACATTCACACTTTATCATAGTAAAGTAACCCTTACAGCAGATACGATCATCTGCCACACAATTATCCCCATTCTTCTCACTTAAGCAGTGTAAAAGATACCTCAATGCTTCTGTTGCACATGCACAGAACATCAACTGTAATCTATGTTCTGGTGAATCTGTCAGGTTTTTTTAGACATCAAGGTCACAAAAAACACTCCTTCAGAAACTTCTTGGTCTACATCAACAGTTTACTAAAAGCTCTGAGAAACTACTGTATATTATTCTTCCTATGACAACATTTGAATGATAGTTTCTCAGTCTCAAGAAAAGTCCAAGATAATGCTGTGGCTTTGCCTAGTGTGCCAAATCCTGTTGAGATCCATTTCCCTTCTCTTAAGCTGTAAGGTTTCTTCTACTGTCATTTCTACCATGACCTACTGTCAGACAGTGGGTTACTTTACTGGGAAAAGGCTGAGATGCTTTGATATGGCATATGAGAGCACAATGTGTTCAGAGTGTATATACAATTTACATTCTCAGTAAATGTGATTTATCAGCATTTTACCGTTAAAAATGCACTTAGACTGGAAACCAGTATTTTTAATTGGCTTTACTGTAACAGATGACACTTGCACTAAGAGAAACACATTATAATAAAGGAGTACTTTGGAAGCTTTGTATTTGTGATTAAAGTAGCCATTTCCATTCATCTGGATTCGCTGAAGTCCTGTTTTACACTCCTTCCACAAAAACATTAGTACATCAGAAAGTATTTCTTGATCAGGTAGGATATTCTGGGAAGAATAAAAAACAATTGTAGAAGCAGATATGCATGCACAGTGCATAAACACTATTAAAAGTTTTCAAAGTAAGTAAATAATCATTATCACATTTATCTTCATGACAAGCGACAACATTTTGAAAGCTTAAGAAATTTTCTTCTGCTGACAATGAGTGGTTTTAGCAGCTTATTATTATTATTACTTCAAGTTTTTAAAAAGTCACACAGACAAAATAGTGAGATGAAAAATACATGTAGAAACAAGTAAATTAACTGTCACTAAAATGTTATAATAGTCAATAAATTTTGCGAAAACTGTAATGCAATTTACATTTTACATCATCCTTGGTTTTTTTTTTATTGGAGTGTTTAAAAGTATTGCAGAATGTCAAAATTAACAGGTTTTATTTTGTATTGACAGAGTACTTCCACAGGTTGCTGGTTCACTGAACTGAACACTGAAGAATAACTTAACTGGAAAAAAGAAAGGTTGCAGTAGAACAGCTGACAGAAATGTTAAAAAATATCTACATCTTATGAAGAGAATAATTAAGAAATTCAAAACTGCATTCAGTTAACCTTCTAATTGACATAGTTAATAAGGCAAAAGAGTCTGTCTAAACACCTAAGTAGTGATTAAGGACAACTACATTAAGTACAAATTCACTGACATTTATACCAGTTTTGGACTACTACCAAGTAGATGAAACTTAAGCCCACTATTTGCACAGTATCTGTGCACTTCTGTGTGCGTCAGCATAAGATTTCAGGGTTGCTGGTATTGGGAACTGATGGAAAAAAACTGTAAAAGAAGTAAACGAAAACCCTTTTTCCACTTGCTGTGTACCAGTAAGGTGTTAGATTGGCTCATCTATATATCACATAATTACACAATCAGAGGATCCTCTGCTGTTAAAGGGACAATTTTTCTTCTGTCCATCAAGTAGATAAGGTACAGAGATTTGTAAAAAGGTGTAGAAGAACCAGAAGTGTTTAAATTCAGGAGACTCCACGATAGTGATCAGGGAGAAAATAAAAGACAAAATACACTATCTAAAGGTATGATTCACCTCATAGGCATGATATTTTGACTGAAAGAACTATGAAAAATCTAAAAAAAAAGTGTGCGGTCCAGTTACACTCAAATTGCAGTAGTATTCAAATATAACTAGAATTAAATTTGCACTGAAGACATATGCCACTAGCATAAAAGATTGTTTCTAAGGATATTTTTTCATTAATCTTTGGGAAAACATACCTAGTTTAAATGCTAGTGGAGAGCATTCACTGTAATTTTTTTTTTTTAACACAGTACAACATTAAGGAAAATTTCAGTTTGATCAAGTAAGCCACAAGTTGTTATACTAGGAATAAACTATTAGACGTAAAGTGGCATTATTCTGTAGTAGAGCTTTCAGTACAAGAAAGTCCCACTCATCTTGTTTTTGCTGATGCTGATTCTTCACCTGCAATGAGACTTTACTTCAGACTACAGGCATATTGCCGCTATAAATGTATTTTCATTCCCCAGGGTCATTGTTTTCATTTGTAAAAATACTGCAGGAATGCTTCCTACAGCTGAATGTATTCACTCACCTACATCAAATATACTAAAAGAAATATTCTCTCTGCTTGATAGGTAGAAATATGCAAGTAGTCTCATGGTTTTCCAAATTGATTTAATATCTGTTAAATTTTTCTAGCCTGATTACATTTAATAAATAATAAACTTTAAAAAAAAATCACAATAGATTACATTTTAGATGGTTTTTTTCATTTTTGCAATTTCATTGTTATAGTTTGTTAATGTCCCTGATTCCTTTGGTCTTAAATTATATATATTCATTACAGATTAAGTGATTAATTAATGAGATGCGCCTCTAATCTAGTTATACCTGCTTAGATGTGGAGACACAGGAAAACACTGTTGTTGCCAAAATGAGAAGATCATGAGAAGGCTCTCCATACTTCAAGGAATCTGCTACAGTGTTTATACAAAGGAGAGAAAAGGAAAGGCAAGACATTATTTCTGGTTACAAACCTACATTTGAAAACATTCGGGTGAATCAACTTACAAAGTTGTACCAAGCAGATAATGTGGTCTAAGAAAAATGCAGAGTACAGATATTTCTAAGTTAATTCACTTGCTGTGAAAAAAATTACTTTTGCAAATAGAAAACTTCTAAGTTTTTGCATTTTTTTCAGAATTTTATTGAATTAAATTAGTCACTTTAACAGACTTCATTGGCAAGAATTTTTAAATAAAAAAATAGAAGAATGGGCAAAAGAAAGTCTGCTTCATGTTTTTTCTGAAAAACTGTTTGAAAATATTCATTCATTTTACATATCTGCATGTAACAAGTTACCTTGTAGAGGTCAGGCCATTTTACATGAAGGAAACACTACAAAGTCAGATTTTGGCAAATGACAACTGGACAAAAAATCAGTAGGTGGCAAGTGATCAATCGCTATTTTTTCAGAGTACTGTATGCAACATATTACATAGTTTTTAATCAATAAAACAGTATTTCTTGATGCAAAAGTATTTGAAATGCAAGCAGAGCTATAACCAAAAACACTCACTTCTGACTGTATTCTTCTTATCAGACACAGAAGGCATATTATCTCCCCCGGTATTATTTTCACTAACAGGAAAACCATGCCTAAATTTTCTTGAAAATAGTAAAGGCTGCATCAAGATAAGAAGTTTGAGTTCCATTTCTGCTTTCTTCCACCTTGGGTCATTCTGAGCCTAATTGACAGAAGCAATCAATAGAAATTTGTCTGAAAATTTGCAAATTGAATACTGTTCCTCAACTTCACAAGAAAAGACTGCATAAAGAATGCCTACATAGCATCACGGTTACCTGAAGAAAATTAGTTACGAACACAATAGCAGAATCAAACACATCCCACTCTTCATAGTTGAAAGCTAATTTTACAAACTTCACAGCAGCCTCTCCAGACACCTTCTTTTCTCCTATAATGATGACAAAACATACAATATTTAATATTTTACATGTGTATATATTCAAAAGTTTAATTTAAGCAATAATTTGGGTGCTTATAAATACAAAGGTAAGATTGTCTTTGTACATTCAGCATAATCTTGAAGGATTTCTTAACAACTCTACAATGCAATGAATAGCTTCATCATTTTGCCATAATGCCTACATTTGCATACTACTATAATGATGTATCTGCAGTGTTATGTTTCAGTGTAAAGTGGTTGTACTCATTGATATTGATTTGCCTGTGTAGAAGGCATCCAGGATTTAGTCCCTTCTGCTGCAGTAAGAGCTTCAATCTGGATATGTTCCCACAGCAAACCTTCTCACCAGCAATTTAGTTTAAAAAAATAACAAATAGAAACACTAACTGAGCATTTTTTTATTGCTGTGTCAGAAAACACGTAATGTACACAGAGAGAGCCTATTTTCTCACTCTTCAAGTTTATCCTAAGTACAGACCAGTGTGAAAGGCATTTCCCAATCCTGGGTACTCTAAGCAAGCGTCTTATACCTACCATCTTCAGCAGTGCTACACAATCTTAGTGTCACAGTCATCATTGTATCACCTGGGCACATGGACACCCAGCAAAAAGATACATTGACTTAGTAATAGGGAGCTGTTATGTTCTGAAGCAGCACACTGATCTGTTCAGTGATCTCAAGGAGCTTATGGCAGTCCTACTGTTACTGTATCTCACTTCTCTTTCACAAGAATGAACCAGGACATAACTACAGAGGTTGGCCTTTTAAATGACTTAGGGACATCAACATGTCTGAACAGGATGTCATTATCACAGTGTCCATATATTTCTATATGGAAATTAGATAGTATTTGTTTCAAGGAAATTGTAATAATTTCTGTACATAATTCAATTTTAATGACATAGATAGAGAAATATAGATAGATAGATAAAAGTCACCTGAAGAGGACAGTGTTTTGCAGTACCTTTATGCATGTAAACGCAACTAATATGAAAATGAATTCTGCTCACCAAGCATGAGTACAACTCCTGGGTACAGCATCCTTTCAAAATTCAGAGCTAGTTTACCTGTTAGTATCAACTGCAGAAGAGTTGATGATGCATTAATTATACCAAATTCATTGGTGCAATCTCCTTGAACATCAGTACTGCTCACTCCATCTTTAAAACAAACATTACATAACTTCATGTTGTATTTGACTTGCTATATGCCAATTAGTCCATAGTCATACAAAGTAAATACGATTCTGAAGTCCATTTAGTTTTTCTAGATTATTTTATTATCAGAATAGCTGTATACCTATAGCTATATTCAGTCTATAGCATAGTGAAGATGGTTTGGAAGGAATTACTGAGTCCAAAGATTTTCTCAAGTTTTAAATCTAACCTTGAATGAACTTAAGAAAAAGTATAAAAACCATGAATCACTGTAGTGAGTTGACCTTGGCTGTCTGTCAGAATGCCACCCGTTTCCTCTCCTCGTTAAAATGCATGCCTTCAGGCAAGCTTTTTCTTTCATAGAAAGGAAAAAAATAAGAAGATAGAGGTCTGTGTACTTACCAACACTTTTTTGGTTCTTTATGCTGTTACCTGAGACGATTCCCAAGCCTGCAAAAAAAAGCTCTGAAATCACATCACGAATTTCAGGTTCATCAGGAACAGGTGGAGTAGGGTGCAGCACACGCCTGCTGCTATCTGACAGAGCTTCTAGGATGGCAAGGAATTGAGCTGCAGAACTATCGAACATTTCCATCAACAGCTGTTCAGTAGTAGTGCGAGGCCATGGCAACTGAGTAAGAAAAAGTAATGTAAACCTTGTAATATATAAAATCAGTCACATAAAAAAGGAAGACTTCTTTCAAAAGTTATCTTTCAGAAAGAAAGAACATGCTTAAAACAGTAAAAAAAATATATTGTAAAATACATTGCTTTTATGAACTTTGTGCTTCAGAGTCATAGCAAAGCCTCATACTTAAGTACAGTACTTAAGTTCCATAATTTCTTTGCAACCACATGGTTGCTCCATGCTATTTCACTTAGAAAACACTGGAGGAAAAATGAGTGAAAGAGGTCACATAGTACAAAGCCACCCAGATCTCTCCTTGCAGTGATACAAACTTGACCACTACAATCCAAGTTCTACTTACTTCACAAAAAAAAAAAAAAAATCAGAGAAAGATTAGGATGTTCTGCAACGCAGATAAAGCATTATCTTCACTAACTTGCACATTTTTAAGCAACATAACATAAAATGCAGTGCAGAACACAAAAATATATTTTCACTATTGATAATTAGGAAATTAGAGATTTAAACAAGAACAATTTTAAATCTTATTTTAGCATTCCTTCTACATAATTGTTATTTTCCTAACCAAACTGCAACCAGACACAAAGTAAATCAGAAACACAGGTCTTGAAAAAGTTGCTTATTATTCCAGCAACATTTCAGTTCTATTTATTTGGCACTTCCCTGCATAAAAACACATTAGAATGGCTTCTAGGTACATTTAACTTAACAAAAACTTGAGAATTTCCTTCTCACTTTGCTGCATTAGCATCTTATATTTTTGCTTCCAAAGGAATACTTAAAGACAAGCTGAGAGGTAGCCCGTTCTGCATGTTCAGCACTGGTGAAGTCACATGTGAATTATTATGCCCAGCTCTGGGTTCCCATGTACATGAAAGACATGGACACACTGGAGGGAGTCCAACAAGGGGCCACCAAGATGTTGGATCACCTCTTCTATGAGGAAAGGCTGAGAGCTGTGACTATTCATCCTGAAGACGAGGAGGGTCAAGGGGATCTTATCAGTGTCTATAAACATCCAAAGGGAGGGTGCAAAGAAGATGGAGCCACACTCTGATCTGTGGTGCCCTGTAACAAAACAAGATGCAGTGGGCACAGACTGGAACACAGGAGGTTCCATCTGGGTATCAGGAAATACTTTCTGGATGAGAGAGCACCAGCACAGGCTGATCAGAGAGTCTGTGGAATCTCTCATTAGGGACCTTCAGAAGCCACCCAGACATGGGCCTGGGCATCCTGCTCTGGGGCTGTCACTGCTTGAACAGTGAGTTAGACCAGATGACCTCCAAAAGTCAACCTCAGCCATTCTGGGATTCTGACATTCTCCTAAAAACAATAACTCCAAAATAAATTTTCAACATTTCTGGTTTTTGTTTGTTTGTTTTTTCCCTAAATCTTTACAAGAGTATTTGAAACAAGCTATGCAAAAACTACACAAGTTATGCTAAATACAACAACACAGTATATTGAATATCCGTCGATTCATTTTTATCAACTCCATCTAGGAATCAGATCTATGCAAGCAGAAAGCAACATGCTTCACATATATTTTAGGGTAGGCTAATCTCAAACTGTAGATTTCATTTAAATTATTTTGCTAAAACACAGAGCAAAATGGTAAGTATTCTACTAGTAATAGAATTTCACATAACCATTGCTCTCTCACGTTTAGAAAAGAAAAGCATTGCATTAGTGGAAAAGAACCTTGAAAGTGAAAGCAAAATAAAATGAAATAGATTTGACTGTCCTGTTTCTATTTTCAATGTGATTTAAGTGTAAAAATAATTTGCATTGCACATTCAAGAAGGAAGAGCGTTAATTCTTTGCTAATTCAAGAATTATGTGCTTTATAACATGCTGGAATGAGCTCTAAATGTGACTATTCTGTTATAGTATCCTTGTAAATATTCTATAAATAAGAAAGGAAATTGTTTTTAAAGTCAGAATATCAAGCAAAAATAAATGTCCTACATTTTCACATTTACTTGACGCAGTACACCTACAAAATATTCTCAAATAAGTATAGAAGAGTGCTTTCAGATTTTACAACACTTAAATCTAAAACTACTAAACACACGCAGAAACAAATATGAAAATTCATTATTATTGCTTCTTGCAAGAAATCTGTCAGAGAACATTTTAGAAGGAAAAGAATTTTGATGGAGGAAAGGTAAAATTTATAACAATTTTGTTAACATCATATTCAATCAGAAACTGCAGAACAAAATCAATTACTGAAGATTCTTCCAGCATATGGAGATCAGACAGATGAGGTTTCTACTATATGACAGACGCAGCAACATTGTGAATGCCTGATGACCAAACAATAAGAGAGTATGCCGAGTTCCTAATATCCTGATTGTTCAGCAAAACTTTTAAATGGTCATCGTTCAGTAGTACTCAAGTCTTCTAGAATCAGTTGACCTTGATAAAGTTAACCAGCAGCTTCCTACATGCGAACCACACATACTTGAACATGTTGAGGTGTGGGCCTTATCTTGGATAACAGGAAATTTCTAAGTTTGGGACAAAATGATTGTGCTGTCCACACAGCAATTAATATCAATTGTGATTCAAGTCAATAATTCAAAACTGAGGTATCAAACAATCTTCTATGAAGCTTAAATGAATAAGTTATGTAAAAGAAGTGTTCAACATGATCAAATTGCATCTAATATATCAATATAACATCATTATAATTTTATCATTAACCATTAGCAGCATCAATTAAGCAATTTCAATTACTTCTGATCAGCCTAATACCAACAGACAATTTTCTTTTGATGAAAAAGAGGAACAGTACAGTCACATACCAAAACACAATCTTAATTTTTAATAATTCTTATGCCAGTGCATTATCTACCTTATGACACTGGCCATAAAGAACACAAAGAAAGAATTGTATTCAGGGGAATTTGTTACTTCCTTAAATGCCTACCTTGTAGTCTGGATACCTTTCTCCATCTAATGGCATCTTCCAGAAAAGTAAGTGGTCTTAATAAGCAAATTAAGAATAAATAAATAAAAATAAAACCACTGATTTTTTTTTTCAAGGTATCCCTTCATCATCAGAGTAACTGAACACAGCAGGGCAAAAGCCCACACATACGGTATGAATTTGAGCAAGATTTTTCTTTGTTTTATTGCTAACATAACTGTTCAAGGAAAAAAAAAAAAAAGGACAGTATTTCTTGCAGAACTACTACATTTTCTCTTGTTTCAAGTTTATTCTGCAACTTAACAATAAATTGCATTAATTACAAAACTGAAGGACTAATACTTTCTCTTGGTAAATAGCTTCATATGCATTAAGCAGAATAATATTGCATATTTCTCACCTGCAAAGAAAAAGCGAGGAGAAGGATTATATAAAATGTTGAACTTACATTTTGTGCTTCTTTCAGGTTAACTTTTAACTTAGGTTGATAATAGCTTTTTGGCTTTCTTCTGGATTCATATACTGCTCTTTTGAAAATCATTACTGACATCTAGCAAAATAAAAAAAACAAATAACTATGTTATATGCACTGCACAGAGATTATTTAGCTACTGTAGCTGTTAATAATTACTTGCAGAATTGTACCTTTATAGTGGCCTCTCTAAAAATCTTTCTTGTTTCTGAATTCTTCTGTGAAGAACTGATATCTTCTAATTGCTTCAGCTCATCAATTTGAATCAAACCACGGCGAGCAAATACCTTTACAAAGTATAAAAAACACAACTGTTACTAGATTTTCCTCTTGTTTGCAGGTACACAATTTTAAAGTCACATCATTCTTGAAATCAGGAAAAAGTAAAGGATTTCAATGAAAGCCAGTTGAAAAGAAGAAAACTTTTGCAAAATGTATTTCGTACATCTGTATTGAGGTTCGAACTACATAATGCTAGAAATTTGTAATTATTATTAGAATGCAAAGTACTAATATAATTACAAGTCAAAACACATTTCCACATTGTAGTTAAATTTTGGAATACAGGAAGAATTCTAAACGCATACGATGTGATAAGCAGGCAAATTTAAATAGATGTTTGCATCTGAAATTATTGCTACATATGGTAAATCAAGATACCTCTCCATGAATGCCAGCTTGACAATCAAAATAACACTGAGAAACTGCAGTATATAGAGTGGCTCTCCATGTCAAATAATCTACAGATGAGAGCGGAATGGATAACTCCATACATACACTGGCCCACAGTAGGTATTCCAGCACCTGTAATGAAGAAATCTGGTTTCAAACTGAATGTTTTTTGTACTGTACCGATATACTTCCCATTAGGTAAGGAGACTTCTCCTGGTAGGAAAAAATTCAAAAAGGGAAAAAAAGGCACAGAATTTAAATTAACATACTCGACTACAAAGTAATCTTCCTGCTTATTATTGCTTTTCCATCTGAAGCTATGGGCATTATATATTAAACTCTGAGTTACTTTAGCCATTTGAGTTCACTGTACAATTGCCACCAGACAGTGGTTCTGCCCTTCTCTCTCATCTACTCTTATTATGAGTTCTTTCTCTCATTTCTGATTTCCTTTACTGATTTTTTTTTTCCTAAGTTATATTTCAACTAGATCAGCAAGCTGACTTGGGACACAATGGAGTCTGTCTTCTTTGGTGACAGTCTGCAAGGAGAACAATTTATAACCACAGAACTCCATTAGCAGCTCTTAATTTTAAGTCATATCTGTCTCTCCTAACATAGCCATCACAGCAATCTTTTTCTTTGAAGAATTAACCCTACTATACTGGCTGAACTATATCCTCCCTTACATTCTCTTTAGCATAGGGCTCCACAAAGCACTCTAAATACATACAACTTCAGTCCCAAACTAAATCAATTTATAGATATTTAAAAGATGAGCTTATTATGTTGGGCTGTTACATCAAAGGCAGATGGTAGTATGGCAGTAGACCACCAATGTAGTTATTCTCTGCTGCTGAACAACAGATGGCAGCAGAGGGGGAATCTGACAGGGAAATGTGGAAAAAATTTTCCATGGGGAAAAAATTGTGTCCCTTGATATTCATTAACATTTATGGAGACCAAACAGTGGATGCGAGCACAGTAAGGTGCATTTCAGCAGTGGCAACAGCAATAGGAAAGACAAACCACACTGCAGATTTTTAGTACAACATGAATGTTCATCCCTGGTTAAAAAATACAGCTAATGGTGATTAAGAGGTTGAAAAATAGTGCTCTGTGGCTGAGAATTTGCTCTGTCAAAGAGCATTATTGTGCTCTCCATAGCTAGTACAGTTCCCACAGAAATAAGAGAGGTTACTTCTAGGGCAATCTAAATAAACTAAAATAATGTGAAACACAAACTATTAGTTTCCCTAGCTCCTGTAAAATAAGAATGAAAGTTTATAAATAAGAGTGAGTTTGCACCTCCTTTATTAGGATATTCAATGGGAAAAATCTCGTTTGGTGAACAATTGAGATATGCAACAGATAAAAACAATCTATCCACCAGGTGTCAGTGTATCTCCACTTTTGAAGAAGCAAAAACAATTCAGGATCCTGATGGAATTGCTCAGAAAATAAAAAACATCCAGAGCACACTAAAATTGTCAAACCTTCCAATCCAACGTCCAGCAAAACATCGAGCTGGGCACCATTCCACAGCTGAAGAGGTGCAGAGGCACCAAGGCACAAGCACTTTTAAATTGTCCATTCTGCCTCCTAGCGAGTTATTCAAGTGCGGCAAGCACTGTACTGGCAATGACAGTGAAATAACTAAGTCAGGCTACAGTGTTAAGCAAGATACAGATGCATTTTCTGACCTTCTGCACATTTTTCAAATGTTTATTTTACATACCTTAGCAGACTGACCTATCATCATCAGATGTCTGCATATGGTGTAAATATGAATTGTACCTGTAAAAACAAGGTAAAAAAAAAAAACAACAACAACAAAAAAAAAGGTAAGTTCTGGATTCCTAGGTGAAATACATTACATTAACCAACTGGAAGTTCTTAATTTCTGAGTTAGTATTTCCAAAGGATGGGAAAAAAAATAATATTTCTTTAAGTAAGAGAAGACGAAACCACCAAATTCTTGAGCAATATTTAAAGTAACTATATAATAAAGTAGCACCATAAAAGAAATAAATACAAAAACTTACAACACTGATTTCTTCATTAAATGAACTGATAAAAATTGTTTCTCTCTCTATCCCTAGATGTCAGCCTATGTCAAAAAAAAGAATATTACTTCTCATGTTAACTCACAGGAATCTTTTAGTTTGCCACAGCACTGTCCTGGCAGACAGCAACACTATTCAGTATGATATTCAGCATAAGTGAAATGAAGCAAACCAACTGTGAACAGAATTCTCAAAAGCACCAAAGTCACTTATGAATAAAATCCTGTCAAAAAATAATACTTAATTTAGGCTATGCCATAAAACTGCTTTTTTTTTTTTCTTAACTGGAAAGTCCTCGAAGTATAATAGACTGCAGTTCTTAGGGAAAAAAATCTCATCTTCTGTCTGTGTGACTACTCAGAAAGGGACACCTGTGGCATCAGGAGGCACCACAACACCAACTGTAGTAGCTTGAGGGGTGTTATCACAATAAGCAAGAATTTAGCAGGCACTAAGTGGGATTTATTTTTTTATTCAGTCAAATATAAGAAGACTGAATCTGTTGCCAGAAATTGCAGGAAAGTGCTTGGGAACTGGGGGAGGTAAAATAATAGTTTTTTTTTAAAAAAAAGACTTACTACCTAACATTCATTTCTATTCAGAGGAAACAATTTATTATCATCTAGGCTTGGTACAGAGACCTGTAGTTGAACTTAAGAATGCCAGGTGATTTAAATTTTATTTATCCTCATAACAAAACAAACAAAAATCACATTGCACATAGGATGAAGGCAACAACTCCCAGGAAAATACACTTAAGAATTTCAACTGTTCATAGCTCAGATAACTTAAATATCAGCATTTTTGAAAAGTTAAACTAAAAATAAGTAATATAAATTGAGTATATCACAACAATTGATCATAACAGAACAATACGACAGTTCAAAGTTTTAACTAAATAGCATGGTCTTTTAAAGTATACTTCGGTAGTCTTCTTGAAGTCTTGACACTCTACTCTGTGTTTAGTCCACAGATGCTAAATCATCTTAATTCAAGTATTTAGTCACATTAAAATCATATACAGATATAACCAAATTCCTAAGTGTAGTTATTAACTCAACCTTAAAGACTATTTTTAAAAAAATACAACAATTCCATGTCATGGAGAGACAATCATTTTTTATTCTTTCACCTGCAATTCCCTTTTCAAAAGGGGAAAAAAAAAATCAAGCAAACACTTGTATTGATGATAGTAAGTCTGACGAGCTTTTTTAAATCAGTTTCAAAAAGAAAAACGCCAATTATATTCTCTCAGATTGCATTTCATTAATACACTCAAACCACAGCTATGTGGAAAGAGCTATTACTTTTCTAACCATCTATTTGATACAAAGCACACTACAGAAGCTTATAACTCTGTTATTTTAGAATAAAAACCATTTTTAAAAACATAGTTAGCTTTTAATTGCAGTAGTAGAGATTTATTCTTCACCCCTATGTTGATCTTAAAGTCTAAGATGGCTTGCTTAGCAAAGAAACACAAATGGAAGGCTTTAAGGTACCATTGTAGATGAGCCAACACAAATTCTGCTGAGGTAGAGCCACTTGCATGGTGAGTCGTACTGAGGACAAGACTTTGAAACAAGTCTGCAGGGACTCTTGTTTCTGAAGATTTCTGTCACTGCTACAAACCATCTGATAAATGCAAACATTCCTCTCTTGCAAAGCATGGAACTAAAACACACAGAAACATACGCAAAATAAATATGCACATATTTAAAACAGACACACATTTTCAACATCAGTAAAACGTAACAAAATGTTGAGCATGAAAAGATCAAATATGCATATACACAAAAAACCAGCATGATATTTAAAGGAGAATTAGACCACAGAGAAAGAGCCAAAGCTACTAGACTGTATCAGTTTCTACCATACCACAAGGTGAAAACACACCTATTATGTGAGCTATTGAAATAGTTGAAGGGAGAAACATTAAGACATTAAACCATACTCAGGAGATAGGGATTTAATTCATCCAACTTGGCCTTCAATACCTCCATGGACTGGGCATCTACAGCTTCCCTGGCACTGCTTAAGATAAAAATCCAGGTTGTTTTAAGCACTCCCCTTGTACCAACTGAAACATATTCTTGCTTAGATAACAAACAGTAAGTTGCAGACACCTATCCTTAAAATGAAAATTAATACAAAAGACCGTCAACATATTCTTGAGGTCATTTAACTCCCCAAGAGCATAGAACACTTACAAAACCTCTCTTTTTATTTTTTCCATACTGAGCAAATAATCTATTGACTGTAATGCAACATTCTATATTGTTGTCAGGAGTACTGTTGCATATTTATGATAAAAGTTACAGTATGATGTTTCAATTCTCCTGCATTCTGAGAACTTCTCAGATCACACCATATGGAAATTTCTACAACAACTGAATGACAGTTATCAGCTTTGGCCCATACCCTGTTTTTGACAGTGGTTAATAGCAACTACTTCAGAACAAAGCCTGCTCAGAGAAAATTGCCTTTTCAATGTTGACAGAGGCTGGCTTATGCCAAAAGAAGCATAAACATTCATAACCACCTTGGAAATGTACACTACTTTGGGTGCTTGTGTTACACGTGACAACTCCCTGTGTAACCTGTATAGGCAAGGTATAAGAGATGCACTACTATTAATGCTTATTAATAGAATAATAAGAAGCTTGTATGTAGGTGATAAAACACACTGTTTTGTAACTGTGAATGTCTTTAACAATAAAAATCACCATCATCCTACCGTAAGAGATGCATTTTTGTCTCTGAAACCATCTGGAAAAAAGGTGGTTTTAAATTGGTTTTCATCATCTGTGATATCATCAGGATTTACAGAAAGGAACTGCTGAAGGTATCTTCCATAGCACTGCAGAAGTGCCAACTTATACTCCTGAAAAACGAAGAATACTTTTATAGATTGCATATTGCATCTGTTTTTACGAATTGCATTATTTTACTACATTTACATAAGAAGTATCAACATGAGAGAGCAGCTGAAAGTAAAACAACGAAGTCCCACAGAACCATTCAGCAATATTGTCAGCAAAATTGTAATATTTGAACTCAAATACTTTCAAATAAGATGCAGGATAAGAAGAACATAACCGCTGAATTCTGGAATTACATAAGGCTAGGAGGTCAGCATTAATAGACCAGAAGTCATGCTGACACTTTAAGAACTGTTAAGAAACAGGATGCTGATCTCAGTGTCATGCAGCGCTCAGCTCCCCAGCAGCCCTCTGATCCAACCTAACATCATAGTGAGACAGTGAGCTCTGACTCAGCTGCCCAAGTGCCACTTACTGAATCGCCTCTGTCACTTCCTAAAGCAAAGGCTATTTGGAGGTTTCTCTACCAACTTCACTAATGCTATACCACACAGACACCAGTCTTGATCAATTCTAGAAGGAACAAAAACAGCTAATTTGTATTTGTAGAATATGGTCCTTTGATGTTTAATCACAGAAAAACCAGAAGTATTTCCATTTAAATATTGTTTTCTGTTCATATTCCCACCACCACAGTAACACTTCCCCCGAATTTCTTAATGTCTAAGGAATCTTACTCACGTGACCTTATTATTGTATGAAAGGAGTGGTGATGGACAGAAACTTTTACTTTCCATGTACAGCTGTAACAATGATGCCAATGGATCAGAACCACGCATCAGCTAGTAACTAACAAAAAGTGATTCCTCCCCCAGACACTTTAAAACACATTGTAAGACTGGGGTTATGAGAAAGATAGAGGCAGAGGGAGAGGGAAATGAGTCAGTACTGATTAGTATGATGACTAACAGGTATCTAATTTCAATATATACAACATAATGAATTTAGGTGTGTCCTAAAAGATGCATAGCAGAAGAATAATAGAAAGGAATTCAGTGTGAGATAGCACTAAAATAAACAGCTGGAGGACAGAAAGTGAAGTTGGTGCTCAATCACCAATAACTCATTTTAAAAGACTGTGTACCATTAAGTATTACAGAACATAAAGGAGGATTAGATTTTGAATTAACCAGCAGTTTCCAACTAAAAGTCAAGAGAGACCAAAAGAATGTTTCATTTATGGAATAAAATCTACCCTGCTTATTATTACAGAACTCGCTGTTACACCGCAGTCTTCTTTCCCATAATGCACTGAAATTTGTAACTCATGCTCATAACGTTTTTCCCTCTTTTCTCCTGAGAAAAATGTGGATACAATGAAAACTAAATTTGTAAAAACGTCAAAGAAACACACTTAAAAATGGGAGTTCTGAGGATAGATCATTTCAAAAATTTAGACTACCCAGTAAGATTTTCTACAACACTGAACACTCTGAAGTTGAAAAGCACATTATGACAGAGGAATGATCTGTAATCACTTCTAGATTATTCTAAGCAATACTAGGCCATGTCAAGAAGCCCCTTGAACACAAGGACCAAATCATTATGTTTGAGTCATGCTATTGGAAGTCAATGCAAAACATAGAGGTAAAGTTTGATTTATTTGAAATAACTTCTTATTGAGTGCATTATGAGACCAACAGCTCCAAGCACTAAAATCATCACATAATATTAATACAGATTCCTAGGCCCAGAAGCTACTAAAGCTTAAAGAAAATGTGAATACAAAGAAAACATGAATGGAATTTCCTAGGCAATGAAGGAGCTATTAACAAATGCATTTGTTCAAAAGCTTCCATGAGAATTTCTGTGAATATTTCTATACCAATAATACGATTACATATTAGATTTTCAGTTATGATAGTACCACAGTTACAAACTCTTCTATGTGTTTTCAACCTACCAGTGAGCGTTCAGCTTGCTAAAGTTCAGCTGTACCTTTTTGTTCTCTATTTAGGAGGCAGGCCACTTCTATGCAATTCTTTAGGGCAGTGAAGGATATATTAGACTTTGCAACATTTACATGACTCTCATTCCTTTCTCCAGGTCTTCAGTAAGTAATAACATGTAAACACTATCCATAAATAACATAAATAGCATTTATCCTTGCTGGACTCCATAAGCAAAGAGTGTGATAGGAGAACAGTTTCAGGGGATAAATTACTCCAAAAAACAGCCCCTAAAAATGTCTTAATACATTTCCATTTATGTCTGCTATTTTTCTAGGTGAAAAGGAGGAATCTGATAGTGTCTGGGAATAAATGCCTAACAGCTGTAGATAACAAAGAACATAACAATAGGCATTTAACTGTTTTCTTAATAGAAAAGTCAATAGGATGTTCTTAAAAATTATTTTCAGTTTAAACAAAATATCAATTGCCTATTTTTCTTTTGCTGGTGGGGACAGAACAAGAATACCACATTTCTTCAACAGGACACAAATCCAAATACATTTTTTCTTCAATATTTTCATAATTCCAAGAAACATTTCATCTAAAAAATTTTACAATAACTATTTAGGAGCCCACAAAACATAAATATTTAAACAGTAAGGTCAGGATTGTAGCAAGAAACAGTCTGAGATGCTTATCATACAGTCTAAAACAATATAAAGATTTGAATACATTAAGATGACATTTCTTAATAGCTAGCTTAATACCAAACACAAAGTAAATGAAATTATGCTGTCATTTCAGTAATTCTTAACATTTCATTCTATAAGAAAATATCCATTTGGTTTAACCTATTTCTTATTGCCATTATATTAAAAAATTAAGAAGTTACAGAATCCTTTCCAAAACCGTGGAAGTGTTTCATAAATAAGTTACAGTTTCAGAGCTATAAATACAATTTTTCTATTACAAACAATGTTTTGGAAGAATAATATCAGAAATTCGTGTCTGAAACAGACCTGAAACGTTGAAAGGCATAGTTAAAACATTTACACAATTGTCTCCTAATACAGGTGCACTAAATAGGCAGAGTTATAACCCAGAAATGTATTATTGATCAAATAAGTATCTTCTAAAACATTCCTAGGAAAAAGTAGGAAAATCCTCTGATGTATCATTAGAAACACAAACACACTAAGCAGACAGCATCTATTACTGAGCTGTGCTTTTCTCTAAATTAAGCAAATTCTCATCAAGCTTTAAGTATATTTTCTCAAGCAACTTCTCAAGAACTGAATCTTTATAAATAATCAACCGACTATTCTATGATCCTCTAGCATTTCTGCTGCATAACTGTATTACTCAGGACTATACGTCACTCCTTAGTCCCAAAGGAATATCTTGCATTTAGCTTTCAACTCCGTATCCCTGAGCTCTCTCTCCATCTTGCTTTGTAGCTGCTACACTTGGAAGCCCTATGCTGTACGTCATGATCTTCTGATACAAGTATCACTGAGGTAAGGAAGTGTCTTGCCTTTGCAGGTATTTTGTTTTTGGTTTTGTTCTTTTTTTTTTTTTCCCAGCAGACACAAAAGACAAACATTACAGAAGAACATAACATATTAAGAACCTTATGGAGTCAGAGCAGTAGGTACCAGCCCAGTATACCAGCTCCAAGAGCAGCCAGTAACAAATGACTAGGTAAGAGTTACCATGTCCTAAAACATCCCCCACATGCTCTCAAAATCTTCAATAATCAACACATCACAGTGTGAACGTGCCTCATTTCCTCTTGAACTTACACAAACTTTAAGCACTCATACCATCCTGTGGCAAGAAACTCCATGGTTAAGTACGTATTCAGAGAAGATCCAGTCTGTTTTTGCTCTGAACTTGACAGCTACTAACTTTATTTAGTGTTTTAAACTAGAAGTGAATACAATCAGTCCCTATTTAGCCTCTTTCAGTCCTGAATTAAGAGACCAGCATCATACCCTGCTCAGTGATCTCTATTGATAGTCACATAGATTTGACTGACTTTTGTTCATTATGTGGAAGCTGTTTCATGTTTTTGGTTATCCTCATTACTCACTCTTCAGCCTTTTATTGTTGTAATTTATCCTTTTTGAGAAGACCAGAAGTGCATAGAGAATTCAAGATGCAAGAGCACCATTAACACCAGCACATACAGCTGTGCAATTGAAATCTGATTTTTATTCTCTGTTCCCCTCCTGAAAATTCTTTACATTCACTTTTGGTTAACTGAGCACTGAGTTGACATTTCTGTGTATCAAATCACACTACAAACAAACACTGTATAAGGATTTTAAGGTATTCAACTTCTAAAAAGCAGCAGGTGCATAGAAAAAGCAGGTATAGCAAATATATAAAAACTCTGGGGAGAATTCACAGTAATAATCTAAAGATACAAACTCCCTCCTCTCACTGGTATTATTTTGCAAAAGTTTTTGCAACTTTCTAAACAGTTTCCTATGAAATATGATTAAAAATTAAAGTAGCATAGAAACATAAGGAAACAAAAATGGTGATTGAGCCTTTTCAGTTTTGATGTGACTTACTTTAATTTGAACAAGGGAATCACCAACTTTCAGAAGTTTGTCATTGTAATACCAGTCTGGTAGTCGAGGCTTGTATTTGATCCAAATATTAAACAGAGTATTTGCTCTAAAAAAATACAGAAGAAAAAAAGTTCCAGGTTAAACCGGTAGTAGAGCCATTGTAACAAGTAAACAAATCAAGAAAGCTTCAAATTGTGAAAACCTCTTTCTTCCAGATGTATTTGAACCTCTTAAAATTTCAAAATAAGTGATCGTTAAAGCTAGATTTAACAAGCAGCCAAGGACATTTCTGGGTTTCATGTCTGTCAACAGTCTTTATTACACAGATTTTAAAAAAGGATGAACTGTCTCATACATACTTACTGAAGTGTCTTAATATCAATTCCTTTACATTGTTCAAACAGAGTCATAAGTGTAAAATCTGTCCCACTTTTCAGATAGAATTTGAAAAACTTTGAAGGAACTATTTGCTATTTTAAGGATTAACTCAGTGTATTACAACTCAGAGCAATCGTTGCACAAGAAGCTACAGACACTAAGAACAGGGAAAAAAAGAAATCGAAATAACAATGCTTGTCCAGAAGCAGTAAACTTAAGAACTGTGAAATAAACTGTAAGGGTGTACCATGAATCACAAAAAGAAGAGACCTATTAGAAAGCCTCTAGCACTGAACTGCATCTAGCATGAAAAGTTCAGGAATATTAAACCAGATAGAGTGGGACTCCAGGAAAGAAAAAGTAAACGACACATTTGTTAAAAAAAGAAGTGATTTTATGTCTATAGCTCTTCTGTTGCCTGTGTCTGTTATTCTAGGAGATACTACTTGCAAAGCAACCTACCTATCTTCCAGTAGAATCTGCACCATGATCTTCAGAGGCAGATAAGAGGTTCACCTGCCTGTAGTTCCCTGGGTCTTTCACTCTTTCTTAAAAATGAGAGTAACGTTTCCCTTTTTCAGTTCACCAGAGATTCTACCTGACAGTCACGACTTTTCAGATATGATGGAGAGCGGCTTGGCAACCACATCATCAGCCAGTTCCTTCAGGAGCCTGAGATGTATGTTGTCTGACACCATAGATTTGAACACATTCAGGATCACGATGCAGTCTTGATCTTGTTCTGCTTTTACAGTGGGAGAGATTTTGCTCCCCCAACTTCCACCTAGAGGTTTAGAGACATGAGAGGTGTGGGAAGTCTGACTGCAAGTGAAGACTAAGGCAAAGAACTTTCTAAGAACCTCAGCCTTCTCTATGTGTGTTGTAGCCAGTTCTCCCTTCTCATTTATCAGAGGGGATACACTCTCCTTTGCCTGTCTCTTCTGACCAACACATCTAAAGAATTTCTTCTTATTATTTTCATATCCCTCACCAAGTTCAGTTCCTTCTGTGCCTCAGCTATCCTGACCCTATCTCTGCAAGTACAGACAGCATCTCTGTATTCTTCCCAGACCACGTGTTCTGCTTCCACTGCCAACACATTTCCCTCTTCTCTCTTAGTTTGTCCAACAGGACCTTGATCAGTCATGCTGTTTTCCTGCCTCCTCTGCTTGATTTCTTACACTGGAGGATGGAGAGCTCTTGTATACTCAGAAAGGTGTCCTTAAATATCTGCCAGCTCTGTTTTTGTTCCTATGTCTCTAGAGAGAGTTTCCCAGGGAATCTCATCTAATAATTCTTTAAACAGCCTGAAGTTCACTTTCCTGAACTTTCAGGGTCAAGACTCCACTCTTTGCCAGGCCCATATTCCTTGAGATCACAAATTCAACCAGGGGATGGTTGCTACAGCCCAGACTGCCTCCAATCTCAATCCCTTTAAAGATCTCCTCCACATTGGTGAACACCAGGACCAGTAACACTTCACCTCTGGTTGGCCTGCCAATATCTGAACCAAAAAGTTATCCTCAATGGACTCCAGGAGTCTCCTGGATTGCATGCAGCTCACTGTGTTGTCCCTGCTGACTGCCTTGGATGTCTTAGGGCCTTTGTACTACTTTGCCAACTTAGATTTTTTAAAGAAATCTATATTCAAGTTAGAAAACAATAACTGATCAGACAGACTTGTAATACGCACAGGGATTTTTTTCTGAAGAGAATCCTATTACAGAATTAACAGTATTGACAGTGTTCACAGTGCCAGATGTCTCTTGCATTTAATCTCTTAACAAATCATTTCTACAAGAACCTCAGCAAAGCCTGCCTTGTGAAACCACAACAGCTAAATTATTCATAGGTAGCAATTTATAAGAAAGGGAATCAACTGGAAAGAGTAGAATTATTGTTTGAAAATAACCTTCTAGCTGAATTTACCCGTCTAAGCTTTGAGGTTTTTGGCGTGAAATATCTCGACCTTTTCACTTTCCTAAGTTGGTGATGGTACTCTAGAATGCAAGACAACTTCTTCAGCTCTTTTCTGACATTCAGGAACTTCATTTTCATGGTTTCCTAGACAGCTTTTCATTTTGTCTTATGATAAGACTTCCAGTAAAAGAAAGGAAAAAACATAACCAGAAACATCAATTTTCCCACACAGAAAGCTACAAGTCACCTTCACATTTCAAGGTGAAACAGATGGCTGTATGAGCAACTTGTCAAAATGATCTCTACACCAAAGAATTACAACACTTTTTTTTTTTTCCTAAAAGTATCATCTGGCACAATTCTCAGTTCTTCAAAGTAAACAGCAAAGAAATAAATGGGACACTCTAGAGGTGTATCCTAAAGGGAAAATGCAGTAACAGCATAAACTAGGCCAAAAGCAACAACCTGAATAAAATCTTCCTGCATCTTTCTTCAAAGAAAATCATACCCCAGCCTAGTAAAGAACACCTTCAAAACGAAGACTGTATTTCTCCTGGTTCATATGTAAGGAAATAAGAACCTGTGTGGCTATTGACCTCTTACACTGACAAAGGACTACCAGTCCAGTTAGTAGCAATAAACCTACAAAGAGGCTCCAAAGGAAGGAATCTATCAAGTTTCTGAGCATAGCCCCATGAACTATCAGGGAAAGAAGCTCAGGAAAAGATTCCTGAAACCTAGAGGTTTGATAGACACTACCTGAAGCTAATCATCAGGCAGTAAAATAACTGATAGTAATGACTGTGGAAAAAGGTCTGGAAGGTAAGTTCACAAACTCCTTTAAGACTGATCAGATGAATAACTCCCAGAGAAAGTCATCTTCATTTTTTATTGTTTTGAATGCTCTATTAATGAGTGAGATTGTTCACTGCAGCAGTAAACTAGTTAGAAATCTCACTCGACTGCCAATATCAGTGGGGAGATTAAGGTAAAAATCCGCTACTATGTCATGACTAAGTAGAAGTGAGTGCATGACACAGGAATGTTTCTCTTACACAGACAAAGGAGAACAAGATGCTTTCCAAACAGCTAATAAGTCTCTCTTTTAAACAGGCTGTAGGACACCCGAATAACAAGCTCAGCAGCAAGTGAATTCTCAGAAATGTGAATGAGAATGTGGAGCTCAAAGGTGAAACTTCTTTATTTCCAGCCACTCTGTGGATAATAAAAGTCTTTTTCCTGAAAGGTCAATCCATAATATTTTGTACAGGGTAAGGCCCATGAGGATTTATTTCTGGGTGAAATGTCTTTACTATAATTAGTAAAGAGTTTTCTGATGTAGATCAAAAAATGTCATACTGAATGAGGGTACATAAACTATACACTATGAAACAAAATCAATAGTTCACAGGAATTCTCTGATGCCCCCATTGCCCATAGCAATTAGTTTAAAAAGCTTCTCATTTATCTGATGGAAAAAAAAAAAAGAATCTTTTTACTACTTCTTCCAGTGGAAAATATTCATAATTCCAGTACAAGGCATATATTCAGTATTTTTATCTCTTACATTGGAACATTGTAAGTGCCTAATTTATGGCCTTACTATTAGCTTATCAACATCAAAGGCTGACAGCACTGGAACAATGAAGCTGACAGTCTTCTAAACTGTGCCATGTGGAAGCTCATTCTCTTGCTTCTCTAATGGGAAGCACTTTGATCACCAACCCAAGCCAAAAAACGTAGCTTGACAAATGACAAAGCAAGAGCCTTTAGAGCATTCAGGAAACCATCAGTAACAGCTATTACCTTCAGAAATTCTTACAAACAACTAAACTATGGCTAGTTTTGCAAACAGCTCATACTCCAATTTTGAGCAATAAGAGGCAAAGGAAAAACAACGCAGAAATTTCACTGTCACAAACAAATACCTGTAACTTTGTGAGCTACCTGAGTGTGTGACCTAATTATCAGAATTACAGGCTACTATCTCTGAAGGGTCTCTGTACATACAAAGAATATCAGAGCCATGGGGAGTTTGGTGTTGTGCAAGTTTCTTGATGCCTTGGAGTGCTCGCATGGAACACTATCAGCAGCTTCTGGAAACAAGCCCCAGGTAGTGCTAGTTCTCATCCTTATGATGAATGCCTCAGAATTCTTTGGACTGGGAAATGTTCTCAAATCAACTGAGCCAGCATGGACATAGGAAACATCTATAAAATACTGATTTTAAAAAGATAGAGCCCAGTCACATCAAAACGTTCCACAGAAGAAAGTAAAGAATGGCTTGGAGACAGTGGACACAGAAACCAATTACTTGGCATTATATCTGCAAACAAATATCAGATTTGGCATGCCCAACTCACAACCAGAAATTAAAATGGATGTGTTCATTATCAGCAGTTTTCTGCTGAATTGGTGCTGTGTGGAGTAGCTGAGTGGCACTCCTTCCTCTGAGGGGCCTGCAGGGGATACTTTCAAACTGAGAATCAGATCAGCTAAAGCAAAAAACAGTCTGAAGCTGTAAATGAAAGGCTTAAAAATACCAAAGCACAGAAATCAGTTGCTGAAGCAATATAAAAAACACTAGAGACAAAAGACCAAAGACTCCTTTCTCTGTGACAGGCATAGGCATGGACCTAGGGATGAACATGCCACATAAACAGATTAGAAATCCAGAATATTTACAAAGGGAAGATCTCCAGTGTAGACAAATGATAGACTGACAAATTTGAGTACCACCTGAAATGTGTACAGCTCCTTTAGAGACAGAACATTCGTGGACTGCATCTCAGAAAGTACCATGCAAAATATGTAAGGGTAGAAGATGCACATAGTGATGAGCTAACCACCCTGCAAGCTAACTGCTGTGCTCCTTTTGAGTGAAATTTTGATAACGTGGGAGACTTTCCTATTAATGTTAAAGACCTGTAAATTTAGAAAAGAACATTGTTCAGGTAATAACCGTAGAAAATCAAGAATTGGTTTAAAAGAGGCAGTTGAACATTTGTGTCATAATGTACCTAAATACAGTAGAAAGAGCTACATGGGAAATGCACAGTCTGCATAAGACATATTCATGAACTGTGAATCATCTTCTGATTTTAGTTGCTCTACATTAACTGCATTAGAAAATTTAGATTTATGCATACCCACAGATATGTATGTATGTGAGCAAACAAATAGGCACAAATACACTTGCCATATGCTCTGCCCACATTGATGGGTATAAAAATATATCTACATAGACACAGACACATGCACAGAAAGAGCTGTGTGGGCTGTCCTCATGTAGCCTTGCTACACTCACAGTGCTCAAGGCATGCACATGCCATCCACACCGTGCTTGCACCTGCAGCACTTGCTGGTGGGCACAGCGAGACAGGTTCCCTGATGAAAAGCTCCAACAGCTCTGTCACAGCCAACAGTGGCACTGCCAACAGCCACAGTACCTCATGTTTTCTTCCTACAGTGTTAAATGCTGGGAAGTGCAGAAACACAAGCTGTTTGTGTTTGAGAGAGGGGATTTTAAGTAGGAAAGGGTATAACCTGCTGGAGAGGAGCTCTGCAGAGAAAGACTTAGGTGTCCTGGTGGACAAGAGGTTGGCCACGATCCAGCAGTGTGCCCAGGTGGCCAAGAAGGCCAAGGGTATCTTGGGGTGTAATAAAAAGAGCATGGCCAGCAGGTCTCAGGAGGTGATCCTCCTCCTCTCTCTGCCCTGGTGAGGCCACATATGGAGTACTGCATCCAGTTCTGGGCTCCTCAGTTCAAGGCAGATAACGTCTTTCTCGAGGGAGTCCAGCAGAGGGCCACGAAGATGAGGGGCTTGGACCATATCTCACATGAGGAAAGGCTGAAAGATCTTATCGATGCTTATAAATATCTATAAAGCAAGAGTCAAGCGGAGGAGGCCAGGTTCTTATTAAAAAATAAAATAATAAAGAGAAAAAGAGAAAAAAGGGGTTGAGCAGTTCGGCACGCCGTTAGAGAAACCGGCAGAGAAGGGCCCCCTGCGAGTGGGTGCTATGTAAGGGGACCCAGGGAAGGGATGGGGGCAGGGATGAGGCTGGAGGGCGAGGACAGCCCCCTACCCGCGGCGGTGCAGCTCGTGCCACTGCGGCTCGGCATCCCCCGCTCCTCTCAGCCGCCGCAGGAAGCCCAGGACGTCCCGCAGCTCGGCCTCCAGGCTGTCCACCACCGGGTTGCCGGGCGCCACGGCCCCGAAGAAAGCAGCCGGCAGCGGACGCGGGAGCGGGGCGGGGAGCGGCGGCCTTGCGGAATCCGCCATGTTCCTGCCCGGCCGCGGAGGGGACGCGGCGGCGTTGCCGGGCAACGGCGGCGGGGTGATGGCGAAGTCCGGCGGTGAGCGGTGAGCACCGGCCTGCAGCTGGCCCTGGCTGCCATTTTGTGACTGGGAATGACAAAGGATTGACGGGACAGGGTGGACAAAGAAGCTCCTGAATAAGTGCGTGCTGTAGCTCACAGTAAGAGAACAGTGCGGTGTCAGCATGCTGCATGATAGGAGCCAGGAAACACTGCCTTTTGCAGGCCAGCAAAATGACATAGGAATCACTTAAATGCTACGTGCACGATTTTAGATTACATTACGGCTAATGCTTCTGACTCATTTTACACACCGATTTCATATTGTTAACCTTCTGAGAGTTCTGTGCCTCCACTGTCAAACATGGCATGGAGAAGATCATACCAGGAGCCGTGAGAGGCTGCTTGTGTGCACAGAGTCATTCGGAAAACAATGGCTGTGCATTTAGGTAGGAGCAGAGGGCTGAGCTCCTTGAATTTCTGCAGAGGAAGCAGAAAACAAAGCCCATCGTGAAAAGACAGTGCATGAAGGCGCTGATGCTGGGATTTAAAAATCACTGGGTACGGGGACATATTTTACAAGACAACTGAAAGCTGAGAACTTGTCTTAGAGGGCATTTACCACTGCTGTTCAAGATTTTGTCTGTGCTTTGCCACAGTAACCAAAGCACTTCCTGCGATGGACTCCAGCTGACTGACACATCCTGGCTCCTTTGGAAAAGCGGCTTCTGCCACTGGCTAGGTGAAGTCGCTCCGAGCTGAGCTGTTTTGCCTCACTAGGTGGTGCTGTATCCCAAAGGGCTGATGCTCAAACTCGGAGCTGACGTAGCTGCCCTGATGTTCAATTCGGAGCTGCCCTTATACAGCAGCAGTACCTAAAGCTTTAGGAGTTCTCGAGAAGCAGTAAACGAGACTCCTGAGTAAAATTTGGTGCATCTATTAACATTTGGCTAGCAGATGGTGGAGTGGATGTAATATTAGAAGTTTGAATCAGTGTTTGCAGCCATAGAAACAATTGGAGTCAAAGAAAACAATGAGAGAGATGAAGCTGTCATTTCCCAAAGGGGAAGATTAGAGAACTAAGTAAAGATAAAGTTTTAACCACTGGGAAGTTAAGTAGGGCGTAGCTGACCAGCCAGCTCATGAAGAATGTTCAGTCTAAAATTCCTGCGTCAGAGCTCAACAGGGTCCAACATCCGCTCCCTCCTATAAATGGAGGGAGGTTCAGTGTAGGGAGGAGAATTTCAGACCCTTTCTACTGAAGAGCCATAGCAAAGAGCAGCAGCAGCCATCACATTATCTATGTTATTTCAATTTTTTCTGTTTATAATATTGATTGCTGGTTTACCGTTCTGGAGAAAACTCGAAAGATAGTCTGCATCTAACAGTTAATCTCTCTAATATTTAGTGGGCCCAAAAGTCTAAAGGACTCCCAGTAAAATGAATTGAACTTTTTAACTTCAGAAAGATCATCAGTTCTTCTGAATTCTTTTAAAGCCTGATCTGATGTTTACAGAGAAAAGCTTCGGTCTTTGCACAATGATAAGGGATGGCTACTGAAAGTGCAGCCATGAAAGTTGAATTTCCTCCAAAAAAATAAAAAATAAAATAAAATAGAAAATAAATTGAGTATACTTAACTGAATGAATTTGAGAGCTTATAGCAGTTCTTTGAATTATATGTCCCTATATCTTAAAAAAAAAATAAATGTGATTTTATTAAATGGAAGACTAGTGACTTTGTCATTGGCAGGTGAATATTTAGATTGTAATCTGAATTAAGATAAAATCTGAGAGAAACAAGACAAGATGAAGGTCTTGTATGAGTGTTGGCACTGAAAGGATTCCACGAAGTCCATTGACTCAAGCAGAGAGGTCATAGCAATCTGTGATTTAATATTTCCAGGTCAAATATGAGGAAGGTCCCTCAGAAGTTAAATCATAGAAGGACCCACAAAGACTTAACTCAGTAAAAACCCATAACAGAAATGTCTGCTGTAATGGTTATGGGACCAGGAATATGCCTGAGTCAGAAAGGGGAAAATCTTCGCTGCTAACTCATCAAGCTGCCATTTATTTCTGATGTGTCACTTCCACTTGTGTGAACTACAGTAAAGTTATAAAGAACAAAAGAGGGAAAACATTGTGTGATCATAGTAAAGTTAGACAGGAAGAATGTACTGTGGTTTCAGGGTGCAGGGAATGAAGTAATGTCTGCTGAGCCCTTTTAGGATAACAGTAAAATTATTCCCTATCAGTAATTCTGAGGTGCACATTCAGATCCCTTCCTAGGATGCTTGTAGCAAATGTACACCTGAATTAGGATGATTAAAGATTTTTCTTTTTAGTGTGCAGACACAGAGGCAACCATGGGTGCTGTGTTACCAACAAGGTAACTTGACATACCTCAGAGACCGAAGATCTAAATTTGCATGATATCTTTCTTGATTTTAGAGAAGGAAATAATAAAATAAAATAAAATAAAATAAAATAAAATAAAATAAAATAAAATAAAATAAAATAAAATAAAATAAAATAAAATAAAATGGTTGAGTTGAGGTGATTCTAGGTTGTTGCTTAGCAATTTCAGGCTGATAGGATAATGAAGACACGCGTCTTTAAAAAATGCTGAATATATATGGACTAGTGACTTGAAATGTGGGTTCGTATTTGCTCTATCCACAGTGTGCCTGTCCAGTCTAAGTTACAGTTCTCTAACTTTGCTAGAGAAAGAAGCAGTAGTACCAATGTGCTGATTTTTGTGGAGTAATTCACAGTTCATGAAATAACCACAGAAGACATAATCAAGGATGAATAAAAACAAAACGTCTTATAAGGCAGTACAGCATCTGCTATTCACAAGGTATAGAGGAGTCAGATATTGTGCAAAAAAAATAGCTCTATGATACCTGATGAAGGCCCTTAAAAAGCCATCAGATTGCTGGAAGAGGTGAACTGAGTTGCTGAATGCCATGTTATACTTTATAAATTTTATGAAATTTGCTCAGTGTGAGGACAAAAAGGAAGAAACTGCATTAAACATACAAGAGGAACTCCATTTGCTGGATGTACCTTTCAAATAACTAACTTCATAAAGAAGAAGAGAGAGGCAACAGACGTGCAAGTTCATTGCTATCAGCATCTGTGGTACCTGTCTAGACCTGTAACTTATGAAGTGGATATGAGAGTCCAGGATATTAATGGGCAGCTCTGAGAGATTGCACTGTCATCATTTCCTTCCCATTATTCTGTACTTTTTGTTTTAGGGCTGTTTGGTACAGTTGCTTGTACCAAAGTACTAATTAGAGTTTGCTTAGACTCAGATGCTTTACATAAATCTATCTTAACAGTTCAAACAGAATTTGTGGGTTCCTACCCTTATCTCAGGGCTATCTGCTGCCTTTCAATTGAAAGGTTATTAGTGCTGTTCCTATCACTGACTGATATACAAAGTTTGTTAAACAGAGAAATGGTCTCTAATACTCTAAAACACGCATTAGCAAACTAATCATCTAGTGGTTGGCAACCCTGCCCACGGCAGAGGGGTTGGAATTAGATGATCTTTGAGATCCTCTCTAACCCAAGCCATTCTGTGAAAGTAGCTGAAGCTTATGCATCTTGACAAACAGCTGACAGTGTTTTCAGATACTGTGAGTGCAGATCTGGGACAGATTTAATATAAGTGAATGTTCACAGAAAGAAAATACTCCAGTTTTACTTGAGAAGCGTCCCGGGCTTCATTTCTGAGCTGATGCTGAGTAATGTAGTAAGAGGAAGGGAAAAAAAATGATCAGCGTGAGGAAGGATGGCAGCTACTGAGAACTGCACAACTGTTGGGTTCTTGGAAGGCTGCATTTGAGTTTGTGGTGACAGTTCTCACCATGTTTTGGTTGTAACATATGAAAGGTTTCAGTGCCAAATTCTGAAGATAAAGTGTGCCAAGGTTATATTACAGAACTTGTTTGGTGTGGCTTTTTTTTTCCTAGTGTGAGTGCAAATGCTCTCAAGAGTTTTTGCAGTTTCTTTGTATAGGAAAATACTCTTAGGCATATAGGTGAATTTCAGTCTATTTCCAGAAAATATTTTATATGGAAGAAGTGATCTTTTTGAAGTTGATTTTTTTTAATTTATTTTCCAAATAAAATGTAGGAATGTGTAATATTTATGTGAACAGTCTGAGATTTGGCTGAACCCACCCAGGCTGTATTGTTATGCACTGAATGAGTCAACCGGTTTTTGTGGAGGCAGATGCAGCAGGGTTGTTATGCAGATGCTTGAGTTCCTAAGAGGTTTAAGTTGAAACACAACAGCTTCTCAGATCTGCTTTACAGACTTAAGTACCTAAGGCAGCACTGGACGCATAAAAGTCCATTAGGGACTTTCAAAAGATGCAGCTGTTTCTTCAGTGAGATACTGTGCCTAAAATTTGTGGTGCTTTCTTTCTTTGATTAAGGTATGTTTTATTCCAGTTTACAAGTACATTCTACTGAAGTAGATACCAATTGACAGAGCTTCTTTGGGAAAGATTTTCCTCTGTTATGAGGAAAGGCTGAGAGACCTGGGTCTGTCCCACCTTGAAAAAAGAGAGGTGGTGGAGTATCCTTCTCTGCAGATATTCAAGATCCCCCTGGACGCCTACCTGTGCAACCTGGGCTAAGGAGCTGCTTTGGCAGGGGGGCTGGATAAGGTGATCTCTTGAGGTCCCTTCCAACCCCTTCAATTCTGTGATTTCCAGGGATCTGCAAGTATATCTATTGGGGATGTATTAATTTTGGCACACTATACAGATTACAAAGGTAAACAGTAGCTCTTATTCAAAGGTTTTCTAAAATCTCAGGAAGCTGGTGTGTTTCTTCTAATAAAAAAGCCAAGCCTAAAGCTAGTTTAAAGCAAAAATAAAGAACTCTTGTGCAAGATGTACTCTTCCCAGCATGGAATGAAGAAAGTCTGAGCAAGGTTTTTAGTGATGTGCTTGAAAGTTGCACCATAAAAACACACTAAAAATGTACAATGCTTAGCTGTATGCATGAAAACACAGAGGCCCAAGATAAAGATGACATCCAAATTAGTGAGCAGAGACAGGTAAAATGTCTGTATTTTTCTGTGGCATGTGAGAAAAGAAACAGCAGAGAGAGAACAGGTAATAAATTCCACTGTAGCTGTGTTTAGCTTAAGCTAACTGATAGGGCTCTAATACTTAAGATTTCAGTTTGGGGAAAAAAAAACAGTGATGTGCTTTGTTTAAACCATTGTGCATTTTCTTCATTTCATGAAGATTCTCAAGACAAACGTTAAATGACAGGAAGTATACTTTAATCCAAGAAATAAATTATTTCTGAAGCCTTTCCCAAATCTCTCTTGAAGCCAAATGTGACTGTGCATTTTTGCTCATATGCATGTTTGTGTTGTTGTAATTCTGAGCTGCTCTATGCTGTAGATAGAAATCACCTCAGGGAAATAACTCTGTTGTTTGTATATATCGTTTCTGAATAGCCAAATGCATCCTTATCATAACACTTTCTCTGTTATGTGTTTAGTCAGGGAGTGCTCAGAGGATCAAAATAGACTGTTCTAGGAATTAACCATTGGCAACAAACAATGGGAGAGCTGAAATAATCTGGTTATGACCTCCTGTGTTTTTAGATCAGAGCATTTCAGTTTTTGGCCATTTCTTATTGCAGTACAGTATGATTTTGACACTTTTTTGCGTAATTGTCTCTACATTCCATTTTTATTATTTTTTTAGTCACTTGCCAGAGTATTTCACTCCAAGGTCAAAGTATCTGCTGATTGAGGTTTGCCCAAGCAGCTGACAGAAGTTGTTTTAAGCGACTGCCTGACCTTGGACTAGGAGATGCAGCAGTTTAGAAGTCAGTAGTAGACAGTTACCCAGTGTGCAAGAGTAGCTACTTTTTGTTAAAAAGCCTTGCTTATTCAAGGAAGTAGAAAAAAATCTTTATCTTCACATAATTATTTGGACAGTTCATATTTTTAATAATACTTTTTTAAGTTATTCTTTGTCATATTTTCTAGATCATTATTTCTAATAGTAGATATAATTCTGAGCTTTAGGTATATATTATTCTATTTTCCTAGCATATATTACTTAATGAAATTTACCATTACAACCAAACAAAATAATGATAAGCATTATATATGTCATTGTGAGCCTTTATGTGCTTACTTTAGAGATTTAGAAAATTATATTTAAGCAAAAGTAATTGGTTTGTGTTCTGCATACATGTGGGAAGTTTATTTAGCTAATGTCTAGAACAGTGAAGTTGGTGCATGTTGGCTTTCTCAGTTGTAGTAAAAAATTACAATAATTTATTTTTAGAGCAACTGGTGCTGTTGCTTGATTACATTATATGAAATAAATATTCACCAGCAACAGCATTACGTATCTATAGAAATGCAGATACGGGATCATTAAATCCATACTGTGACTGTGGGAAAAGCCACAATATCCAGAAGTATGATGACAGTAAAGAAAAGTAAATAGCTGCTAGAAGGACAGTTAAAATTCTAAGCTTGCAATTTGCTGCTAACAAGAGTGGGAAGAAGTGCAGGTGTTTCCCACAGGAATTCTGACTTCTTTCAGTGATTAACCACTGATTGCCACTGATAGGTAAGCCTTTAGAAATTGAGCTGGACAGCAGAAGTAAGTCTGTTATAGCTAATATGGTTTAAGTAAGCCTTTCTTTAGACTTTTTCTTAACACTTTAATAGACAGACCATTATTTTCAGTATTGACTTCTATCTACATCATGGCAATTCAGGAAAAATAGACACTTCTACCAGCACTTTCACTTGTTTAGTTGATGAAGTAATAAAAATCATGCAGAACTTGGCCACACAATGTGGATGAAATATCAGAATCAAATTTTGAAAATTTTGCTAAAATGTTTTCAAGTGGACGTATGGCTCTTCATCTATTAGGGATGGATATATTCAAGTGGCTATTTTTTACTTATTGGTTCTACTTTGTATATCCTGGTATGTCTATTGAATTTACAGACAGCACATTTTTTACCTTTGTGGAACTAAACTAAGTCAACAGGATTTTACTTTTTCTTCTGCATCATTAGCAATATTGCTGCTCAATAAATTATCACTACAGGAACAGTTTATGTTGTGCTGCACCTGTATAATCCCATTGGAAAAGACTGTTAGAATGATTACTTGTATGCAGGCACAACTTCATTGAAACCATGCATTATACACCCAAGTGAGTTTGCACAAATACAATATAATAACAATTTAGTAATCAGAATCATAATCACTAGGTAGGAAACATGAATAAAAATCCAAGCTAATTTGTAGATCTGAGCTTTTGGATGCATCTACATTAGCAATTTAGTTCAGGGTGCTTTTGAAGCATCCCCAGTTCCCTCACTTGTTTCATATTATGGGGTTGACCTTGAGTGCATGGGTTGAATTCCTTTTGAATGGAACTAAGGTGAAATCTGCGCTCCAGGAGCATACCCAGCATCTTCCAGCTGGTATTGGAGGTACAGCCTGCAGGAACAGACTGGAACTAGTTCAAAGTAAAACCCCCAAAATATGCACTATGTGAACATATGGTCCCTGGGAGTAACTGTTTCACTGTGCAGATCTCCAATTGCACTGCTTTGCTTGTTAATATAGCCATGGCCTACTTTGCTAGGCAGTAAACAACATTTTCTGAAGTAATATAAAAAACAATTATGCCACTTCTGAAGAAATGTTTTTTAAAATACCTGCAGTTGAAGGAAAAAGCGTTTAAGACAACAAAGCAACCTATACAGCTTTTTGGGTGTTTGTTTGTGTTTGTTTGCTGTTGTTGGGTTTTAGGTTTGTTTTTGTTGGTTTTTTTTTTGGATAGTTGGTTGGTTTTGTGTTTTGGTTTGGGTTGTTTTTTTTGTTTTTGTTTTTTTTGCAGCGAGGGGAGAGAGAACATACAAACTTTGTGCAACAAGCTAAACATGATTTTTTACATGTCCCAGAATGGTACCATTTTGTCTTAAAGAGTTAAAGAGACGATTTTGAGTGTTTCCTTAGTACCAACACTACAGATGACAAACCTGCAGTAATTGTAAGTAACTAAGAAAACATGCCAGGGCATTCCATATGGTATTTTATCTATTTCAAAGATTACAAGTAGCTCGTGCCCCAGGTTTCTTAGGATTTAGTTAAGATTTGGTTAAGAAAAAAGAACCATATCATTAAGCTCAGCTGCAAAAAGTATTCTCCATCTCTGGGAATACAGAAATCTTATTTAGACCTTTGGTTTATTTTCTTAAGATAATAAACTTAGTATGTATCATTTGCTTTTCTAGGAGCCTCTATTTTTGCAGGCTGCTTTCTGTAGTTCATCTACACGAACTGTCCCTTGCTCAGAGACTCTTGTCTGTGCAGCTCACTAGGCAGCAAGTCAGCAAGACTATACAAAGGCCAGGCTCCCTTTGGAAGATTTATGACAATGGCTCAGTTTACAGTGTTTTCCATCATCATTTTCCAGGACTGCAAGAATAGACAGCCTGCAGATATGTATGATCATTCCAGATAGCTCATAATAATTTCCTTAAAACACAAATGAAGAAGCATGTGTCAGCATAATACCTATCTCAGTTTAACATTTTTCAGGCTATTCTTCCAAATATCCCAGCAATATCCCATCTAGCCTGATCTTTCAGCAGTATGCACACTTTCACTTCTGTGACTTCTCAGCACCCATGTCATCTACAGCATGCAGCAGCCCACTGATTCAGGGAGAATGAAAACTGAGGGGTCCCTACAGAAGTATAGAAGATGAAATGAACTGACCAGTACTATAATGCCAAAAGCCAGCTTTGTTTCAGGGATGAGACAACTCTGTTGTCAGTCCTGGATCTGACATCAGGTACAGCAGCTGAGCCAGCTCTGAATAAGCCTTTACCCTCTTGGCATAGTGCTGTGTGAAAACACCAAAACAATGTAATTACAGCAGAACAGAGCAAGCTGTCTCTGAAGTTAATATATCTGGGATCGTGTTGTGTATTTCTGATAGAGTACTACTCTGCACAGTGTGGTTGCATATTTAATGACCAGTGCTCATAGTATCACAGGTGCACAAAGTCAGAAAATTGAGGACATAAAGATACGGAGATGACAAGATGAAAGAGACTTGCTACAGGGATGCAGTGAGAGACTGCAATTTGCCTTTGGAAGTTCAAGGGCCATAAAGTGTAGTGTCTGCTATAAATGGAGGAGAAACTAGTAGGTGATAGTACACCTGTTGTAGTTGAACAGGATGGAAAAGGGCATGCAGCTGGTATTTGATCTGGGGAGAAGAAAATGAGGGAGCAGAGGGGCAGAGAATATAGGAGCCCACAGAAAGCAATGGGGGAAGAGGCGAAGAGAGAATAAAGGGATAAAGAGGAGAAAAAAGAATAACTGGAGAAAAAGGGGAAAAAAAGAAAAAGAAAAGAAAAGAAAAAAGGAAAATGGACTGCAGCATCTTCATTGCCTATGATGTTTGAGAGTCTGGTTTCAAAAGGAAAGTCTTCAGGGGAGAGTAATCCTACCTTGAACGCTGATGGAAGGAGGTCTTTCTGGTACAGCCACAGAGGCTGTTTAGGAGAACAGAGGCAGACAGGCTGGACAGGAGAGAGAAGTGAGAAAGAAAAAATAATACATTGTTCAGAATTTTCCTGGAAAGAGACACTTTCACTTTTGTGTGTATGTTCTTGTTGCGGTGTAGTTTTTTGGGCAAAGAACAAGATGCAGCTAGATGTGGCAGATCCTAGGTCTTGCTTTCTCAGATCTAAAATTGGCAAATTTCTCTTTAATAGCAGCAGCACTGACTAGTATCTAGCTCCAGTTCTCAGTGTGCTATGATGCTCACTGCCTTCACACATCTAAAAGGTGATTCCAGCTCATTTTCTAGGGGGAGCAAACAAACCCTTAATTTGTATTAAAGAAAATATGGCATCATGAGCATCCTGACGTTTCTTTTTTTGTCTTTGGAAAAGCTTTTGTATAATTTAGAAATATAAATGAAGACACTCAGCAGAGGTGGGTGGGGGAGAATGTTACTCCTCCTACAATTTCCATTATCTGAAACATTTTTAGGAAAAGCAATTGGAGTAGAAGAGAGTGGGAGGGCTGCATGAGAAGGTGAGGGTGTCAGGGTGATTCTCCATGGGATGGGTGGAGCTCCTTCAAGCCTCTGACTTACACTTTCTGAGTCACAGCGTTCAGAGTTGTTGGTGGCAATTATACATACTGGGTATAGCTGACATCTGAGATAATGGGATAATGGTCTTCCTTAGGAGAAGAGCAAGGCAGTAGCTAAGAGCAATAGAAGAGAGCGAGAGGAAAAGAAAAACATGAAGTGGGAGTAGGTCAAGGCAAATGTTTTAGCAACAGTGCTGGAATTTCAGGTCTTTAAACCTCTTCAACAGGTGACGCTTCCTCTCTGGGGCTCTGCAGTTATTAATATGGAAGAGAGACATTAAAATACAGAGAGACAGCCTGGCGCTTAGTTCCTGAGAAGTCTGCAGATGCGGACGTGTGGGAAACTTCCTTAAGGAAAGTATTTTACCCTGAGGGTGGAAATGGTGGAGCGTTACTTCAGAGCTGTTCTTAAGCAGAGGGAGCTCGGGAGGACTGGACCAAGATGATCTTCTCTTCATTAGTCAGCTATAAGTGAGTTCTGGAAGCTTTGAGGAGATTGGTGTTCATAAGTAGCATAGGATGACTTATAGGATGACTTTTCAGGTTCACCCTGTTGTAGAGCGAATGATTTGATAATGTCTTGTCTGCACTACGCTTCTGATACAGTCTAAGGATGTCTCTGCTCTTTATTATTTTCTTGTAATAAGTTTGTTAACCAGACTTGGACTGGTGATTTCCTTTTGTGTCCTTTTCTATTTCATTTATCTTATCTTACTTTTTCCTTTTTATTATTATTATTTTTTTAAGGTGGCTACTGAATTTTAGTGTCTGAAATTACTGTAGGATTTAGAACTAAACAGTTTATCACTGCCTAGGCTAAATTTGAGTCCCCTTAAAAAGCCAGTTGGCCAATGACAGGTTACATGAGAAGTTAAAGTATATCAAGAGTAGCCTGAAACCATGCCACAATGTAAGTCAATGAAAAGATAAATTTGTTAGATTTCAATGCTAATAACTTTTTTGAGGCATCACTAACTATAAATGCTTTCTTTTCTTTTCTTTTCTTTTCTTTTCTTTTCTTTTCTTTTCTTTTCTTTTCTTTTCTTTTCTTTTCTTTTCTTTTCTTTTCTGCACACGTTTGAAGCACTTCTGTTACATCTGGATCATTTCCTTTGACTATTATTTTCAATACAGAATACCTGGAAAGCAGACACAATTAGGTTACTAAATAATGCAAACCACAAAAGAGATTTACAAAGAAGAAGAAAATAGAAAGTAGTGAATAGTTCTACCTCCATTAAATACAAAATGTAACATTTATTATCAGTTTTCCAAATTCCTGTATATTATATGGCCTTTGCTTCAGCCCTAGAGCAGTACAACCCCTCTGTTCAAAGTCACAGTAATTGTTCAGAGTAAAGGAGATTTTTGTATTTACAGATGCATAGATAAATGTGCATTCAGTAAACTGGAGTTTCCAGGTAACTTCTGAATAAAATTCCGATTCTCTGGATCACTCTTACTTCAGTGGGGATTATCAGAGCTTTGAAATACATGGATTTCTGAATCCTCTTTGAAATCTCACTCTGATGTCAGAGACATTCTTTATCTCAGATCTACTTGCTCTGGTCAGTGCCTCAGTCACCTTCGCTTTTCTATTTATTTGACAACCACCACTAGTGTACACTATCAGGATTTTCTAGTTCATATCAATCCAAAGCTCTAAAATCATTATGATTAATGCTTGTATTGCTCCAGAGCACTTCAGGATTTGAAAACCTGGACGTGCTGCTCTGCTGTATGCAGATAGTGTTTTATTAGCACGTGCAGAATCAAGCTGTGCAATCAAGCAGTCTCCAGGTATGCATCTCTTCAGACTGCATGTGACACAAGTAAGTTCCAACAGGATAAATTAAAGCAAAGCAAACCTCCATTCCACAGATCTCTTAATATTACTTCTCTGTTTTTTTTTTTTTAATAGAGACAGGAAATACAAAAGGAAATTAGCATATCCAGCACTCCTGGACAATAATTAGCATAGTGAAGAATAGTCATACAGAGAAGAATATATGCAGAGTCAGAGACCACAGTGACCTCCCACACTGCATGGTTCTTTAGAGTTACTGAAATTATAAACAAAGTAAAAGCTCTTTTTTACCAAACAGCCGCCTTGATGTCACTTGTTTCCACATTCCAGCTTCTGTCACTGCATCCCACACTCTCCCTGTTGCTAAGTGCTTTAGGCTTCTGCAATATGTTCCAGTAGCTCCCTGTTTCTCTCAGATCTCCAAACGTGCTATCATATGAGAGCAGAATGTCTTGGTTTAACTGACCTAGTAAGAAAAAAAAAAAGATTAAACTGTACAAATTACAGCTCCCTAAAGAACACGAGAATTTTTAATACAAAAAATGTCTTCATAATCTTACATGCCCTTTCATACCACTTTCTTAGCACATGCTTTCGATTCACAGTAGGGTATATGAGGGCACATAGCTCCTAGGAGCAGCTATAGCTAGACTTTGACTGTAAATAACAATAGCAGCACAAAGCAGAGTGTTTGCAAGAAGCTTAAATCAGTTCTCCCACTGTGCTATGCAAATAAACTCACAAGTGAATAGAAATCATAGGAAAAGTGAAAAAGGAAAACAATGCATCACTTAGAAATCTATAACATTTTGTAATTTTATTAGTAAATATTGGCTGTTCCAGTATTGTGGCGTACACGTTGTTTTATTTCTTCTACCCTTCTAGCAAGTGTGTAGTGACTTCTGTTGAGGAGAGAATGACACTGTCACAGTTGTTCACCCAGTTACACAACTCTTTTCTTCCTTTCCTTTTCATTTTTTTGGGGGGTAGGTACTTTACTGAGTGCACTTTCCAAGCTGCATGCCTTTACTCATCCTGTTGTATAGTTCCACAGCTCTCCCTGAATCTTTGGCTACGGTAAGCAGCATAGCTACTCCAAATAGCAGCAATATTTTTGCTGTTCAAGTTAAGACAAGCAACAACAGAAGCAATAAAAGCTTTCTTGAAAGCTAACCTATGTATTTCATACACAATGAACATTTTAGGTACATATTCATCTTGTATTTGCCATATCCCAGAGCCAGCTCAAGGTGCAACCAACGTAGGCTGTATTTACATGAGAAAGTAATTCCGCACACTGGGACTAGATCAGTAGATTGAAACAGTTGATAGTGAGCTATCTCATTTTTCCGTTATATGTGTTTTGGGGGTTTATTCTGGATTATACTTAGCCTGGTCCCTGGAGCCAAACACATCTGCTACGTATGTGGAATAAAGCTTTCTGAAGAGAAAAAGTGTTTGGTATGTGCTAGAGAATCTTGTGATGATGCAGCTCACACACTGTTTTGGAACCTACTGTCCCCATTAGCACTAGGGTGCATTTGGAACACATTTGAAGCAGAGCTTCTGTTTTCAATTCTTAAAGAATTTACTTTGTATGCACCAAAATCACTCTGAGAACAGAAACAACACATGGTAAATGGAGACAATGACAGTATTTTTCTCAGAGCTGCACAATTGCTTTGAAACAAATTGCTAATGTAGACACAGCCCTTTGACAGCTGCCGACAGCAGAATTTCCTGCCAACTCTGCTTGGGACTAGGAGAGGAGATCAACGGCTTTGGGCTGAATCCCTTCACTCTGTATAGATCACTTCCCGATATCACTGTTGGCCTTTCTATCAGTGTTCTTCTTCCTTGTCCCACGTGCATTCTCAGCACCAGAGAAAGTCCCCAGTGTGCCCCATTACCATCCATCTGGAAAACAAAGGAGGCAAAGTGTGGCTGCTGGAAGATAATGCATGCTGTAGAATGAGGACTGACAGCTACACAAGGCCTGAGCATGGAGATGCTGTAGCCAAAGAGAACTGAAGGAAGCGAGTCTCTAACATAGAGTGGGCATACAATGCTTGTGAGAGAGGAGTAGAAAAGCCCACTTGACTTCTAAAATGCTGCCACTTCTTGTCACACCTCAGACTCCTTATACCCTAATCAAGCATCCTGAAGAGTTCATAGTACCCTAGCATTCACCTGGAACAAGAAGACCTTTCCTGGCACTCCCGTTTTTTATTCTGAAATTTCTCACCTGCTACTGCTGCAGAATTTAATCAACTACACAAACACAGAATTTTTAAAACCATGTTTCAAACGTTGCTTTCTTTCTGCTTCATTCACCCCACAGAGGGAAAGAGAAATTCTTTTGAAATCTGCCTTGTTTCTTCTGGTTCCTAGGCCTCTTCTTTGCCTCCAGACATATATTTTAATAACTGTGTGCTGAAAAAAAAACGCTATCTTGACTCTGCCTTCATTCCCACAGTCTGGGCCTGAAACCAAAGCTGATAACCAGCCTTTCCCTTAATCAAACCCAGAATAGGATGTTCCATCTCTTGAGATCCTAAAAACCTCTTTGGAGGGACTCTTTGGAGTCCGTTGTTTTAAATTACCTGGGTTATTCTGAAGCAGAAAAGGATAACAGCCAGACCAGACATTGGTAGATGAGGGAAAGGCTGTTGATGTAGTCTACCTGGACTTCAGCAAGGCCTTTGACACAGTCTCCCACAGTATTCTCCTGGGGAAACTGGCAGCCCGTGGTGTGGACAGGTTCACTCTCCTCTGGGTGGGGAACTGGCTAGAGGGCCGTGCCCAGCGGGTAGTGGTTAATGGAGTTAAGTCCAGCTGGCGTCCTGTTACGAGTGGTGTCCCCCAGGGGTCGGTATTGGGGCCCATCTTGTTTAATATCTTTATTGATGACCTAGATGAGGGGATTGAGTGTACCCTCAGTAAGTTTGCAGATGACACCAAGCTGGGAGGATGTGTTGATCTGCCTGAGGGTAGGGAGGCCCTTCAGAGGGATTTGGATAGGCTGAATAGCTGGGCTGAGATCAATGGGATGAGGTTCAATAAGGCCAAGTGCCGGGTCCTGCACTTTGGCCACAATAACCCCATGCAATGCTATAGGCTTGGGGTGGAGTGGCTTGAAGACTGCATAGAGGAAAAGGACCTGGGGGTGTTGGTTGATGCTCGGCTTAACATGAGCCGGCAGTGTGCCCAGGTGGCCAAGAAGGCCAACGGCATCCTGGCCTGTATTAGAAATAGTGTAGCCAGCAGGAGCAGGGAGGTGATCATCCCCCTGTACTCAGCTCTGGTGCGGCCGCACCTCGAGTACTGTGTTCAGTTTTGGGCCCCTCACTACAAGAAAGACATTGAGGCCCTGGAGCGTGTTCAGAGAAGGGCAACAAAACTGGTGAGGGGTCTGGAGCACAAGTCTTATGAGGAGCGGCTGAGGGAGCTGGGATTGTTTAGTCTGGAGAAAAGGAGGCTCAGAGGGGACCTTATTGCACTCTACCACTTCCTGAAGGGGGATTGTGGTGCGGAGGGGGTCAGCCTCTTCTCCCACATTACTAGTGACAGGACGAGAGGGAATGGCCACAAGTTGCGCCAAGGAAGATTTAGATTAGATTTGAGGAGAAACTTTTTCTCTGAAAGAGTGGTCAGGCACTGGAATGGCCTGCCTAGGGAGGTGGTTGAGGCACCATCCCTAGCGCTGTTCAAGAAGCGTTTAGATGAGGTGCTAAGGGATTTGATTTAGTAGTTTAGTGGGTAGGGATGGTGATAGGAGGATGGTTGGACTAGATGATCTTGTAGGTCCTTTCCAACCTAATGCATCTATGAATCTATGAATCTATGGTATCAGCTGGGATGCAACAACTGACAACTAAACAGGGGTGTAAGAATCAGCCAAAAAGTATGCCTCATCCCCTACTAACTGTACAAAATTACAGTGTGGTTCTCACCTAGACTGGGGCTGAGGTCCCCAGGACAAGCATGCACGGTGTGCACAGCCCCAAACCACTCCTTCCTGCCTCCTTCTTTTCCCCTGAAGCACCAGTTAAACTAAGGAGATTTTACAGCATAGTATTATGCTTAATTAACTTATGATCAGCTCTGTGTAAATATCGATGGAGAGCTACAGAGAAGCTATGTCATCATAGCTGTTCCTTTGGATTGCTTCAGAGAGGCAGGCTGCATGGGAGGAGGAGAGCAGAGCAGTGCAACAGAGGAGGCAAAATGGTGAGGGAGCAGCAAGGCTGGGTCACCTGCAGCTGTCAAGTGGGAAAGGACTGCCTGACGGAGAAGAGGATGAGCTGAGCAAGGTGACACCAGTGATAACACTCTCAAGATTATTCTATCAAGAAAGACCGGAAAAAAAATATCAGCAGCAGTATCCAAAGCAACTTTAAATTCAATTGGCAGGGGTCAGAAGTCATTACCAGCTGACAGCTGTATCTGTGATCCATGTGAAACAGGCAGAGTGCTCCTGTAGTTCATGGGCTCACATCCAATTAAAACAAAATACGCTGAAAAAACTGATATGCTCCTGCAAAGGCCAAGGCATAATGCAGGTGGAAGTGACCCACACCTCCCACATAAGGAGATCAATCTGGGAAGCACTGAGATGTTCTGCAGTGCAGTGCCAGCTTGCTAGCACAGAAACAGAGCTCCTGTATTAACAACTACGAATGCCTCTTTAAAGGTAGTATACAGATGCAGTGTATTCCCTGAACTCTATTCTTGGTGTGTTACTAAGAGACGACTGTTTCTATGGAGAGCTCATCGGTGGGCAAAATAAACCATTCTGATGAATTACAAAAAAGGTGAATTAATTTTTTAAACAAAATATTGCCTGAGAATGCTAATGATACAAAGCCATGCTAATACAGAATTAAGAGTACATACTTCCTATCTCTTTTTTTTATTTATTTAATTTCTAGTGGACATTTATCCTAAATTCTGTACTGTCTACAAACTGATATAAATTAATATCTGTACTGCAAAGTACTTAACGAATGAAACAGCCACCTAAGTAGTGGCTACAAAAGCTTCCGTTGAACATTTGTTTGTTTTAAAACTAAGTATGATTGTACAGCAGTTTACCGTGGTTCACAAGTATCTACATGACCATGAATATGCTGTGCTGTGCAGTGGACAAAAGAGCTTTGAAATAAGAATTGTAAAGGCAAAGAAGGAGAGAACAAAGTGCATTAAATAAGCTCAGCATTTAATTTTAACATGCTTCTATGATAACAGCTAGACTCTGCAGATGACAAGCAATAGATATGTGGGGGTTTGGAGCATTCCTGCTTCTTTCTTGTTTATAGCTCTAATTATTTTACAGACCTTGAAAAATGCTGTGCTTCACTTAGAGAACAGTTTAGTTGATCGGTCAACAATTTGGCAAAGTAAATAACAAGAAGCTACACAAAAAGAAGTCAGTGAAGAATTCTACAATTAAACCAGTTGGAATTTATGTGAGTAACCTTTTTTTTTCTTTATGTTTACATTTGTAGAAATTAGTCATCTCATTTGAAGACACACTGTGACATCTTTTGTGTCAGACTCAGAAATATTACGTATGCAGTGATTTGTTCAATCGTCTTTTGTCACCTACAACATGTTAATTACTCTGCTTTTTCACCAGTTAGCTATTAACAAGGTTTCAGTGATACTAACATTGAAAAGAATGCATTGCTAAAGTTGGATCCTGTGTAACTGAAAGAATCCCTTCAGGCCCTCGGTGACAGAAGGAAGGTGAACCAACAAAATCATAATCACAAGATTTCTAAAAGTCATGATTAGGTTAAAACTCTCGGGATTTACATCAGGAAAATGTTTTTTTTCTAATTCACCTTCTTATTTTGGGATCCTCATAAGAAAGCCAGTCCAGGATCAAAACTCAATATTAAATGTGCACACAAAAATGTAAGTTTATCACTGACACCTGAACTTCTCTCCCCCTGAGCAGACAGAAGCTGCTCTTTTGTTTTTATGCCACTCTTTTTTCTCCCTTGCTTGCTTGCAGTCTTTCAACTTCAACACTGACGTACGGATATGTATCTGGCTACATAAGGCAGAAGGGTTTGTGGCACAGCAAAAATGGCTTAGCAGGAGCCTGATGTGGCCGTGCTGATGTAGGAAACTACAGACCGCACCTCTTGGTTCTTCCCATCTGCCAGAGGGTGCTGTCCTCGCAGGAGGTGTGGCAGAAGAAATGCAGGCATCTGACTCACCACCACGACGTCCTCTTTAGTGGTTAGAGCCAATTGCCAAACTACGCAGGGGAACAGACCAGGCTCCAGTCCCCTTTCCCTCAGGCTGTAACAACTTGCAGCAGAAGGGTAGGGTGACAAGCACGAGCAGCATCTTAATTCCGCCTACCTACCCTGCATAGTTAGTGCACCAAGATTATAAGACAGAAGATGTTAGCCTAAGTGAAGCCCTGCATCTGCTTACCTTGTCATTTCCTGCATTTGTCTTCCATAGCTTAACTCTAACATTCTTTATCATCATCAGTGCTCCTCACATACCCCTTATCTTACTAAGAGCCTATTCTGAATAGACTATCTGCCACTCACATTCTCAAAGGCTACCATTATAAATTTGCAAGCAGTCCTGTCAGCCATCTGCCTGTGCATAGAAAACTATAGAAGGAATTCTCCAAATTTACTATGCATGCTGGCTCCACTCTGGTGCACTTTCTCATACTCTTCATACTCTCTACACTGGATTTTAGCTCCATTTCCACTTCTCTTATTCCCATATCTCTTCACACATTCCTGTCCAGTCATATAAATGTAAACTTGGGAACTGTTTTCATCTTCATGGGAACAGATACAAACTTTCCTAGAAAAAACTTAATTTTTAAATAAAAAGTTTACAATAAAGTAACTATAGCTTGTCGTGATTGAAAGCAATTCAATGTAAGTCAGAGAATTCTTTGGGGATAGCAGCCATTAAAATAAGGAAGAAATCAGAAGTTTCACACCTATAATCTTGTAATTGCAGGAGTTGCTGTGTTTTTTGTGCATTATTTCCAAATCCACTAACTACTTTGATTTGGCAGTGGTTCAAATGTTCAGAGACTCACTGATGGCATTTCTAATCAACTCAGGGAGAAATGACTGCAAATTTCTAGGAAGCAATTTACTTGCAAAGAAGAAGGAAAATAGATGCTTGCTATTCTGTCCCAGATACTGAACCTGAAAGAAACAGGAGAAGAATAGGAACCTCTTTCCCTGACATTTCATTATTTGTTTCACAAAGGAGAGATGTGCATCCCCAAATGTATACCCAAAAAGGAGAAGCAGCAGAGGTGCATATACCCAAGTGACCTGCTCTTATTACCTGCAGATTTTCATTCTTTCATTCAAATTCTTTCCAGCAGTTTTAGTTTCCAATGCTATATTTAAACAAAATATAGGATAAAAAACAAACAAACAAACAAACAAACAGAAATCTTAGACTTGAGTTTCATAGCAACCTATCTTTTACTGCAGAAACCTAACATTTTTAGGCAATCAATGGAAAAAAACTCACTGTTTCCTACCTGAGCAGGACAATTGTATGGGGTTGGGGTAGACCTAATGTCTTTGGCTTTAAAAAGCAGGATGTCCTGCATTTCAGAGCAGGAGCAGAGAAATAAAGGAGTGTCTAGCCATTTGTTTGCTAAGCAGAGCATAAATGTACAGCAAGAACCTCCTTGCTATTAATTTCCTTCTCAAAGGACTAACCGTTTGCTGAAGTCAATTGAAAGACTTCATTGTTATAAGCTGGAGATGATTTATACAAGGAATTGAACTAGATATTGCTCCCTCCACCAAAACAGTGGCTCATATCCCAAAACAGCATTACCTATCATATACGTCCACGTCCCAGAAATACTTGATACGAATAAAAATATCACCTCAGATGCTGTAAAGACACAAATGCTTATCCGCTTGGATGATGAATAATCTTCAAAATTTCAAATGAGTTATAAGTAAATGAGAAATAACATTTAAGTAGGATTTTGATGGGATGTTGTGAAATTAGGAATGGGAACAGAAAAATTAATCAAACTAAAGGAACAGGATGAGGAAAATGGGCAATGGCATGACACACATGCACACACACACACACATATATATATGTCATGTGTTATATTCATATGCTGGAAAATGTCAATAATAGAAAATAGGTACAGGCCAAGAACAAGAAGACAGACTTTTCAGTAATGGTAATTTTTCCAGTAATTGATCAATCTCTAAAGTCCACTATAGCACATGAATGCAAATCTCAAGTGCAGACAACAAACACACCAATATTTGCACTATGGGAACACTCTCTTTCTTGCCAAGCAAGTAAAGTTTACAAGAGCACACAGTAGCTTTCCCTATTCCTGTCCAGAATATACAGCACAGCTATGTTGGTGACCTTTCATCAGTTATTCAAATCAAGGTAGAAATGGTTATATTTCTGTTAACAGAAAGAGTGTATAGCTTTTTGTTTCTTGAAAGGGTGAACTTCTTGTTGCTATTTCCTGCTTCCATTCATTCCAAGAGGAAGGGGTTTGGTCTCCCAGTGACGTTAACAATTATTATTTTTTCAGCCTAGAGGTCTGCAAGTAGTACTTTATATTAAATCCAAGTAACATGGAAAAAATATATGAATACCTACTTGGTATAAGAAAGCAAGAAATTATCTTAATTTAAGATTGTTAAGTGGACTGGAGTTTTGTGTAGGTGGAAGAATATCATTACAGAAAGGAGTGCTACACAAACTAATATATAAATAGCTCTCGCAGAGCAGAACAATAGCTCTGTTTCTTCTCTCAGAGTGTAGATACAATTAGTTAGAGGATATTGCATTCTTTAGAAATTTTTGGCATCCAATAGAAAAAAACAATTGCATTTCAGAAAAAAAAATATTGTCTTTGAAAATCATTTCCCCTTTTAATTACCTGCCAAGACTTTCAGTCTTTCCCCTGCAAATGAACACATCCCTTGTACCGGAGCACAATGCTTTCCCACAATGATGGCTGGCAGGGAGGGCACTGATCCCTGCTGCTGCCGCTCACCATCCTGAACTGGGGGCTTGGCAGGAAAGTAGATGCTTTCCACACACATTGTTTTAAAAACACATATGGTTCTGTAACGTTTCCATCTACCAGCATGTGTTTAACTCCTATACTCTTACTGTTACAAAACAACTACATCCTTCTGTTGTATAAATGCTGAGGCAAAGCCATTGTATTCATGTTTGAGACAGGAAATCTTGGTCCCCTGACTGCACAGTATTCCTACTGCTGCCTCTATTCTCCAATGGTTGATGCAGATTTCATCAGATCATCCAGAAGTAATAATTCATGCCACAGAACTTGGGCATACCCTATTCTCGCTGTCTTCGTAACAGACCTATTGTACTCATCAGCCAATCCATTTCAAAACTAGTTTAAAATATTAATAATCATGGTTAGCTAGATGGAAGTATGATTGATTGCTAAGTATTCCACTAAATAATAAAAAAAAATCAGTAGCTAGAGTTATAAAAACAGCCTTGTGGGATACATTAATCAAAATCAGTTCCTACATTTCAAACTTCAGTCTGTCACTTTCTCTTGCTTTGGTACTGTCTTTTGCACAGACGTGAAAATCTTTCTCTGAGGGCACAAGGTGGATGTAGCACACAAAGGCTGGATACGGAACAGGTAGTATACCAGTACCAACTCTCTCTTGTTAACTCATTATTCTCCTTAGTACAAGTGGAAACCATAAAACATTCTCATGACTGCAACTATTGTTCACACTTTGTTTCTTGGGTAGTTCATCCTAACCACTCAGTTTTTAGTTTCTCATCTTGTCATGATCACTTTTACTGTCATGACTGAATTATAAGTGGCAGACATGAATGTGTATAAAGCGAAATAAGCACGGCAGTACTACTATGTCGCTAATATTTTAGTACTTGAAAACAAAAGCACAGCTTCGTGAACTTCCAGCCCACCTCCTTTATGGAACGTAGTTTACTTGGGTGCGCTGCAGTAACTGCACTTGTTGCTGTGCTGTCTCGGGAACTTGTTCTACAATTCATTTATGTAATAACAAACCTGCACACAATCATTTATAATGATATTACTTACCCAAAATAGCCTTCAAATTGAATAAGATAAAACAAAGCACAGATCATCTCGTTAGCATTCAGAGATGAGAAGAACTGGCAGGTCTAGCAAGAACTGGTAGGTCCTGAACTGCAGAAGAGATCTGTAAGGGATATCTTTGCATTGCCAGAAGTTCAAAGCACAAACATCTGCTTTCTCTGTCATTAAAAATCCCACATGTTTTGCAAAGGTAAGGCTGCTATCCTATGTCTTGAACGCATTCAGAATGAGCTCAGTAATCATGTTTTGTCTACGCAGACTTCAAGTGTGCTTCTGAGTCATATTTACTGCTTTTTTATGCTCAACTGATTTCACTAGGAGCATACATCAGCATGAGCAAAGTGAATTTGTATGCACGTAATAAGTGGCTTGATGCTTGCACTCCTTTTTAGGCAAAAGCAAGTTACTTCTGTTTACTGGGAAACATTCGTCAGTGTTCTGGTTCATTTGTGCTGCTGGAAGGGTGCAACTGTGCTGGAAACAAGGGAAATTTTAGCTGGCACTGCTCCTGCAAGCACAGCTCCCACTTGGCCCCACTGTGGAAAAAGATTGCTTGGAATGAGCTGCACATGGAGCTCCTCAAGCTCAGCAGCTTGCTGCTGCGTTAAAACACACTGTATCCTCCACCTTAGCACAGAGCTACCTGCAGAGCTTGGCCTCCCTCAGTGAGCCTGGACATACCACAAAGCACGGACATGAACATCCCATCAGTTCTCCTGAGAAGACCACAGTTTGGCTTCACATATTCTTCCAGAAGACTGCAAGTCTGCTTGGACAACAGGTCATGTGGCTGTGACACTGAACTTTGGCCAGCAAAATAAAAGCAAAAATCAGAATGTGTTAAAAAAGGAAGAAAAAAAAACCAACACCACCAAAAAAAACAAACAAACAAAAAAAAAAAACACAGTGGGCCAAAGTGTGCCCTAAGCATATCTGTGACCTGGTACTTGAAGCTCAAACACACATCACTGAGATCACTTCAGATCTGGACGTATTGTTCTATTTTGTTCTTTCTGTGGTAGAAACATGACAAGAAGAGATAGTGCAGAACAAATTGCTCGTAAGAGTAACTTGTAGATTTTGTTCCGTAGTACTGGAAGGTTAAGGCATTGGGGGACACTAAGGGCTGAGAAGTGTGGGAATGCAAACTGCATCATTTTGAATGAAAAACGATTATAAGTGGAAGAGCAAAGAGGAAGCATGGTTGGTACGGACAGGATAAGCACAGGAATGGCACGGGAACGCTACAGAGCTAAGGAAACACCATGGAGTAACGAAAAGGGCTTTTTCTTTGCAACTGAGCAAGACATCTGCAGAAGCTACGCAGTCCAGTTCCTGCTGCCCCACAGACGGGCTCCACCCTCCCGCAAGCCCCAGGCGAAGCACCACAGGGGCTGCCGGCGGCGGCCGCTACACCTGAAGCGAGGAAAGGCCCTCCCGACGCTGACACAGCTCCCCACGGGGAGCAGCAGCGCTCCGTGCTCCCGGCTCCTCCCCTGATAAGCTCAGCGGCATTTCCCGAGGCCGCGCTCCGCCACCCGGCCCTCCCTCAGTGTCCTCCGCGGCCGCTAGGTGTCGCCGGCGCCCGGCCTCCCCCGCGGCCCCTCCTGCGCTCGGTGTGCCGGCGGGGCTGGCTCAGTGCGTCGCGAGCGGGCGGAGGCGGCAGCCCGCAGCGGAGACGCGTAGCCCGGCTCGGCTCGGCCCGGCTGACGCAAGGCCCCGCGCTCGGCACCCGGCAGCGTTCGGCTCCCGGTGCGACCCGAGGCCGCGCTCCGCTGGGGAGCCGCGGAAAGGCGACGGCAGGGGAAGCAGCCATGTTGGAGCGGGGAATAAAGTGACTTCGCTCGAGGAGGTGGCGCGGCCGGCGGCTCTCGGGGCAGCGAGGGGAGGGGGCTCGGCTCCCGGCGCGTCCGGATATCGTTCCCGGCCGGAGGAGGAGAGGAAGGAGAAGGGGCAGANATCTGTCGGTTCTATGTGTGGCTTAAGAGCTTTTGTGCCCTGCGCACCTCTGCGTTACTGCATGACAGGATACGTGAACACTGGCTGACCGTGAACTTCGATGAACTCCTCCCTCCTCTTCCTCTCCCAGATATGTGATGGCACGAGGCCACCGGGAGCAGAGCGGTGCTTCCCTCCCGAGGGAGGTGGGATGGGTGCCTGGGGGTGCCCGTGGGTGCCTTTGATGCCTTGTAAATCCCCTGGAACCTCACCCACATGCCAGCCCTGCTGCCACCTCCACAGAGGTGGATCTGCTGCTATGCTGAGTGCTGACCTAAGTCCTCTTTGTCTCTTTTCTGCATCAATTTCAGCAGCGAAACAGAATTGTGCTCCACTCTGGGCTATCTTCAGCACTTTTGTAATGGTGTTTACTGGTATTATGGGTATGGTGACGGAAATAGGGCTGAACTGTATCATACTCCAAATTACTTCATGTCAAAGGCTTCTCTTTCCTTCATTTTATTTCAGTAAATAACTTATGCGTGCGGTGTCTTCCATTTATATTTTATCAGAAGATCAGTAGTGACTTGCTCATATCTGTTGTGGCTTACATACCAGGAGAGGAAGCTGGATTTGATATTCTTCCATTCTGTCCCTTCTTTAATGCTACTAATTGAGCTGCAGACTAGATAAGCAGAGGTTAAATACGTGAAAGACGTGGGTCAGAAAGAAACTTATCAAATCAGGCGGTGTCACATTCAGGTTTGTTTTTAAATTAGAACTAGGTAAAAGTGAAGGAGGTGATGTGGTATTTTGTGTGCTTAAGATACAAAGGAAATTGCCATATTGCTTTGTTGTAGCAATTCTGTGTGCTCATTGCACAGCCCTTGTTATTTATATCTGCACTCGATGTGATGTGAGAAAGGCTTGTTTTGAATAATTAACACGGAAGTAACAGATACGAAAACATGGAATCATATGTTTGAAATGCAGAGTGAAAAAATTTCCTTAAAAATTACTTATACTTGAAAGAACAAACCGAATCTCCTCCTCCAACAGAGGAGTCATTACAGTGTTAACTTGGCGTTAAAAAGGCCACTTAAATTTGAGAGATGAAAGCATCCCTTTTTGATGGCATTATGTAAATCCTGCCTGTCGATGAGCAGTCTGGCTTACAGCACCTTTAATGGGATAGAGCGGTGCGGCTCGGACCTGGGCTTTGCGTGTTGCTGCAGCCTGGTGTTCACTCGGGATGGAATTCCACTCAGATCAGTAGGGGTCTGCCTGCATCCATGCTTCTTGCGAAGCAGAGCCTGTGTTGTCTGCAGCAAATGGTCGTTTGGAAGCGCAGGGTCATTTATTTTTAGCTTGGCCGAGGATGTTGTGCGTTAATTCATCTGTTTAATATGAAAAACACCCCTAACACTAAGTGAAGTACTTAATATATAATTCCAGTTATAGCCTTAGAAAAGCAGCTCTGTTCTTCCCCTGAATGGGAAAAATGTCTTTAATTTCCGCATGGTGCTGCAGCATAAAAATAGGAGATTGCTTATGGCATAGGTATCCTGTATGCCTGTTGTTGGTACTGTGTGGCACAACTAATAATATGCCAGAATTTCTGGCTGGATTGTTAACATATGCGTTCTTCTAATTTCTTAAATGCATATCTGCTGCTGGAAGAAAAAAAGTTCTGCTAATCTTAGTGAGTTCTGTTTCAGTGCGGTGTATTTGAATAAGCCAACCAAGTGCCATCAGGAAGGGCTTCCCTGGAGATTGATTCAACAACCGATTCATTAAAACCTTGCTTGAAAATTGCTTCTGGAGTGGAGGCAGTGGACGATATGTAGATTGATCTGCTTTTATTTTTAGCTAGGGAAAAAAAAATTAAAATGTCTAAAAGTCTGAAAATTGTCTAAAAATCTAGCTCAGTGATAGTAAAGCTTTTCTAGCAAACATTCGGTGTTTGTAACCAGATTGGCTGTTGGTTACAATTCCTAAGTTACAAGTATCTTAAGTTCTCAGCTGTGTGGATTTTAAGCTGGTTCTGTTTTTTTGCAGCAAGCTCCAGTTAGGTATCTCATGACTCAGCTGCACACCAGTGTAATCCGTGACACTTCAGAATCTGATACAAAACTCTCCTCCACAACTTTAGGGGTAGAAATGCTTTCAAAATGCCAGATGTTTGCTCAACAGTTCCACAGTCTTTGTTCTGTTTGTGCTGCCCAGTGCTGTGCTTCACATGTAAAGAACAGACTGACACGCTTGTGCTGCTGGTGACCATTGTCTTTTTTTGCAGTGCGTGTCATTGTAGCAATGACATTCTCATTCTGAATGTAGAACTTGAGTTATTTTGGTGCCAGTTCACATGCTGATACGGAGATCGTTGTACTTGGATGTTAAAACTAAAAGTGTTTTATATTCGAATCACTACAGTAGCGCTTACATTGCTAGACAATAATTTTAATATACTTAAAAACTTCAAGAAATCTAAGGCTATGTTTTGTTTTATTTTAATATAAATACCATTTCAGAGCCTAGTCGTGTTTTTCCCATGTAAGCGAGGAAGAACAGATAATATTTCCAGATATAGTGATTTCACAGAAATATCATTAATGGCGAGGGGTGTTTTCTTTTTTCTGCGTATTTTGTGAAGAATTGTGATGTGGTTTCGGCAGGTGTTTCTCTACAGAGTGAGAGTTAATCCTCATTTATTCACATGACCAGCAATAACTCTGAATCAAATATAAATCCCTACTTCTGCACTGTTAACTAACTTTGTGGATTGGTACTTCCTACGGAGCTGTTGGTTTCCCAGCCACGTTTTAGCAGAGGTATCGGCTGTGGGGTTCAGCTGAGCTGGCTTATTTGGATATCTAACTGCAGCAGTTCAGCTTCTGTTTTCTGATCTGGTTATATGGAGAATGGTAACTTTAAAGGAAGTGTGAAATCAGATGGCTTGAATCAAGCTAACTTTTGGTATTTTTCTTTTTGCGTAATATAATAACCTATATATTAAAAAAAAAAAAAAGCTAAGTTCCAATGCAATAACCAGTGAATGCTATTTCTGTAATTGAAATGACAACTTTGGGCTTCAGTTACGACAGCGTGAAGAATGTAGTCTTGAAAAGGTGATTTCTTGTACAAGTTTTACAGTATTTTTACATTCATATGTTGTTGGAAAGCCATAGGTGTTGAAGAAAGCATGAAGTCATGCAGGAATACCAGTCTGTGTTGAGGATTTGGGCACTTTCTGGGATCATGCAATTTATGCCGATAACAGGAAATTAGAGAGAGAGGTTAATTTGGTCATTTCCATGCCAATGAAGAATTCTTAATTTATATTTTCAAATGTGTTTTCTGATCCATTGTAAATCCTCAAACAATAAGGCTTTTGCCACTTCTTAATGGAGATCATTAAACCCCATGAATGACTGCATTATAAAATCCTTTAGATGCACCCATTCTAGAAATCATCGTAACTGTTTTACTGACATATTTGGGCTTTTGAGGCCTAGTGCCTGTTTTTAAAAGATTAGAAATCTCTTTTGTTGGGACCGTCAAGTTCTCAGAGGGTGCTGTGTACGAGCACAAACAATACAAAGGAAAAAAGTGTGAGTAGCATGGCCAAAAAAGCACAGCAGTGGAAGAATTCTAGTTTTTCATATGTGGGGCAGAATTAGAAATAAGGATTTTTTATTTTTTTTTTTAAGAGATAAAGTATTGTCTGAATGCTTTTTAAATAAGTACTTGGAGGCTTCAGTGAATGTAAGGGCAAATTTGTGATTGTTTTTTCCCTAATGCCTTGAAAATATAGTGAATTGAAGAACACAGTTTTAGGCAAGTTTTTGACTATGATCCTGTCCCCCCTGCCTTTATTTTTTTAAATATTCTCTGGAACAAAGAATTCTGCATATATTACATTGAACAAGGATGTCTTGTTATACCACAACAAAGAAAAAAGTCTAGTTTATACTCCTAGACACAGTTCTCGCTTGTTTTCATATTTTAGGTTGGGCTTGCTAGATATCTTGTGTAAGTGAAAGTTACTGTGTGCTCTCTAATCGTATTTCATTTAATTATAGTCTATTCCTTATAATTGTACGCCTTCCCCTGCTGCTGTTTTCAAGGCGTGCTGGAGTTGCATGATGGTCTCTGATTTTCAACAGCTGTGCCTTGTCAGCCTCACTAAGATGACTTGCCTGCTTTCCGTTCGTGTTGGAGCTGGCAGGATCCTGGCGTTCCCCTCTGTGCTCTGCGGTCTGGGCACTTTGCAGGCATCATTCCTCCACCTGAGCTTTCATAACCAGCAGTCTTCTTTCAGGAAAGTCTCTTTCCTAGTGTTTTTGACTCCTTACTGATACGTTACTAACGTGGAATATCTTGTTTGAATTTTGTTCAGATATGAGGAAGATGTTTTCAGAGAGCAAGCAATTAAAGGTATCGTTTAGTGAGATTTGCAGCAATGGTGCTAATTGGCATTCCACTAAAATAAAGATCTTTCAGAGACAGAATACTGATCAAAGAACAGTACTTAACAGAAAACCCGTTGTCCTGTAACTGAGAGAAACCTGTTTGAGTTTCTCTGTAGAAGTAAAGAAGCCAGTTTACAGAAATATAAAGAAGTTGAAGTGAATGTGGTTGATAAGGGAAGCCAAAGTCTGTGATGAGATAAAAAAAACTGTGACCAAAAGGCAGGCCGTGTTTTGGGAAGAAAATGAATTCGAACAAGGCTGTTAGCCCATGAAAGCAGTAAAGAAAATGGTAGTGTTTGAAGAGGTCAGTGATGTTCATCATATACTCTTATGTTTGTAAGTAAAACCAGATGATAGTCATACATGGTGCTTTGAAGTGCTTCTTAAAATAGCTCAAAGACGTTGAACAGCAGCCCCTGGAGTTACATGGTAAGAATTATAAAATGTTGGTGGGGCATTTTCTAGGGTATTGATGCAGTTGGTGTTTTTCAGTAGTCTTAGAATACTGAGGAATTATGTGATGAGCACAACTGAAGTGTGCTAAGAATTAGTAATGAGCATCATAATGGGTATTGTCTGAGCAGGAGTTAAAGGTGAGGTGAAAATTGTCGTTGTTCATCGCAAGTTTATAGAAGGTTGGTCTTGTGAAAATAACTTTTGAGTCTGTTGATAAGATTCCAACTTTGTGACACATGACTGTTGATACCACAGGCAAGCTTCTGTAAAAATCTTTGGTTGGTCGTAACGTGGCATTTTGATTAAGGAACTATAATGGTTGCTCACATGTCTGTGTATGGCAGAGTAAAACCTGGCTGGCCGATGATGTGAGCCAAGCGGTCCCTATAAATACCACAGTTACGTAATGGTGTGCCATGAGGGCTCAGCAATGTCAGGGTGTCTGGGGGAGGCTGCTTGGTGCCGGCTGCCTGGCGTGTTTGTCAGGGGAGCAAGAGACTGAAAACTGCTCACCCTTCTTGTAGATAGGTCCCGTAGAACTGGTCCAGAATGAGTCGTTGGTGCGGGGTGGATGGCTGCAGTAATGGCAGTTTGCTGTGTTGATAGAGAGCAGATAAGAGCAGATAATACATTCAGTATGTGGGTTGAAGGAAAAGCTTTTTTTTTATTTTTGGAAGATTCAACAGTCGTAAATTGTACATAAGGTCTAAAATCAATTTTAAAATAATAGATTACATGTTATGAGATTTGCTCCAGCTTTCTGTATGGCTCAAGGCTGCATTTTTGACTGAAGAATTCATAAGCAACCTGCACAGACCAAAGAAATTGTGGGTATGTGTTTTTAACTGAGGAACACTAAGAGCCCTGTTTCTAGTCTGTTCCTAGCTTGTTGCAGGAGCCACGTCCTCTGTTTTTTCTCTGTCTGTGAAGATCCAGTTGTCATAAACAGGAGTGGAGTGTTTAAACGTGCAGGAGGCTTGTTTCCTTCTTAACTACTACTCAGTCTTAAAAGCCTTGTCATAAATATCTAACTAAACTGTTTAAGTGTCTCCTTGCAAATGTATTTTATAATAAGCCACCTTATTTATAGGCTCTCTGAAAACCAAATGCAAAGCACAGGGCTCCAGTGATGGCCGCAGGAGGCTGCGGGAGGCCCTGTGCTGCCCAGCACCAACAGTTCCTGCTGGCAGAAGGTGAAAATGTGGCTGAGCTGTTTGTGGCTGTTCTGGGATGGCAGCAGAGGTTAAAATAGGCACTGGGGTACAACCTCAGGTTTGCTGGGTTTTTTTTTGTTTTTTTTTTTTTCATGTGTATAACAGTCATCTTCTGCAGGATCATGGAAAAACAGCAGGTTGTAATTATTTATTTTTCTAAATATCCTGAGCAGATGGGAGGGGAAACTTCCTCTTGCACAGAAAGGAAAGGAGGTCCTTGGCTGCTAAATATATCAAGCATGTGTGCTTTATTAAAGTCTTTTAAAAACATGGTGCAAAACGGTAGCTCAAACTTTATTTTGGTACTGAATAAGAACGGGCAGTGGGAAATAGTTACTGGTAAATCATATGAATTAGTTTTGAATGCAGATACGTCTTTGAGGCGGGAGCTGTGAAGTTCTTAGTACTGCAGGATAAAAATCTGAAGAAGTTGAAAATTTTTTTTTTCTTGAGAATAATGTTTAAAAATTGAACAATTCAAGCTGAAACTGAGGTATTATAGGGGTTCAGAACAAATGTTTGGGTAGGCAGCACTGAAAAGTGGATAGCTGTAGTGGTCATATTTTAAAGGCACTCAGTAGGGCAGTTGCACAGGATCCATGCCCTTCCTGAAAAAATGGTCACCTGAGGAGAAGTTGAGAAGTGATCTTTGGCTTTACTGAAGCCACAGCTTGGATTTACATCACTGGTGTTGCCACTGAGTGCTCTTGACAATGATTTCCTGTATTTCTAATCTGTTCAATACTCAAAGCAATTTCAGAGGCAATTCCAAAACTTCAGGATTCTCCGTAGTATTTCATTACCTTTGTCAGTATGATTCAGTAGGTTATGGCAAAGCAAAATATTTTAAATCTTAACGCTATTTACCTTCAGGATTAAACAAGATAAACAGCTTACAGTGTTCCCATTTGTACAAGTCACAGTATTTTTAAACCTGCTGCCTGTAATACCGGGTTGTTTATCAGGGAATGCAGTTAACTAAATGTTGTATTGTGGCTTCTTTCTGATTCATCTGGATATAATTCTCAAAAGCAAAATGTTTGATCCATAAGCCAAAAAATAGCTTCTAAAATGTATTTAGAGAGAGGAAGTCATTTTGGTATTAAGCATACTCCATTTTTCCTGAACAGATCAGGAAAAAACAACACAACCGTGTACAGAAATAAATTGATTCCATGGCTATATGCTTTTCTTAAATTTTGCATTTTTCCTCTTTTAGGAACAATACCAAGTAGATTATGAGTTCTGAAGTTATGGACTAATATGCTTTCACAGTAATCATTGCTGTTGCAATTCAAAATGTTTTTGCTTTGTGTATCATGACTGTACGTTTTATAAAGTATTCTGAACCTGCTTCTATTAAAATGGGATTTTGTTTTGGTATACTCACCTAATAGGAGTTTTGTTTTCCTGCTATTTAGGATTGTTTCTGTTAGTGGAAGAGGTAGGCATTAGTTGAAGGATTTAAGTTGCACGTTGCTTGTCATTGTTAAGTTATTTTGGGGATGAATGGTTGAGCAGTGGTAATTTGCACCTGTGACTGTCTCAGCAAAACACCTGCATTCTCTTTAATCATCTATTTCTAGAATAAGTTGATAAAACTTGGAACCTATTACGTCAAATAGTCTTATCTAAAATATGATTTATACCAGATTGGCTGATTTGAGTGCTGGTGTTTGTTCATTTGTTTTCTACTACTTGTATCTATAATTAATAGAGTAACACTTTCAGAGGACAGCATTAAGATCTTAGTACAGAACTGCCTCTCTTTCCACATTTACTACAGAGGGAGCCCATCGCAGTCCTTTTTATCGTATTACAACATGCCAGTTTGAGCTGAATTAAGCATTTGCTTAAGAAGTTCTTGCTGTGTTAGTAAACTGTGTAGGTTTCCACTTAATGTGTGGGCCAGAAAAGAGTTGGAGGAAGAGGGAAGAGTTATCTGGCTGATGGTGAAGAAGAGAGGGTGGCTGGGGAAGCAAAGCATTTTCTTACTAGTGCTGGAAAGCTGTTAGTTGACTCCACAATTCATATGAAACTGTCTACAAAGTACCTAGAGATAAATAATGTGCTCCTTCCCCCTTTGCCTTGCTATTCATACAGTTGAGTCTTTAATAGGTAAGCAAGCAAACAGATTTTTTTCTTCATTCTTTGCTTCTACTTACAGATGCTTATAAGAACAGATGAAAATTCCAGCAGCGTGAGCAGTAGTGATAATGATACTATATATTAATATTGAGATAGATACCTGAAAAATCTGTTTTAATTTTACAGTAATTTCAGAAATGGAGGTGGCAGGAAAAAACGCAAATTATCTTTTATGTGTTATCAGAAACTGTTTTTTAGCATATGTGTGGTCCAAGATAAAACAAGCCTACTCAAGATCAGAACATATACTAAACTTGCTTTTGATGCTCATTGCAAACTTCTAATGTCACTACAATGCGTAGTCAGTTGTCAGTTTGCATCTTTCCGTGATGGGATTGCCATAGTTGCTCGTGGTAACTGAAATTGCAGCTCATTCCAGAGGTTCTTTCCCAGTTTTGCTTGGAAGATATGATATCTCTGTTTTTCTCTATTTTACTGGTATATTGAGAATTATTTTCTTGAGTTTCATTATTTGCAAAAGATATTTTTTGTTCATTTTTTTTTTAAAGTATGTCTTAAATAATCTGTTGAAGATGTTATTTTAGTAGATGTTGTTAACGTCAGCCAGTTTTCATAGGAAGTAGGTAGGGAAAGATTATGTATGTTGAGTTTTGTGTTCTTAACTGGGTGCTCCTTTAAGATGCTAATCCTCAAGGTGTGAGCGTCAGGGCATTTTGTAAATCAGACTTAGCAGGGTCTACTGCAGACTACTGCTAAGAGAAGCAGTGCCCCTACAGAAAAATCTTGTGATAGAGATTTGTTGGTAAATATTTAGACTTTTCTAAGAAACAAGTGGATGAGAAGTGTAGAGGTGGTGCATCTGTAAAATAAATGTTGGTGGGTCAGCTTTGTGCAGTAGCTTTTCTCATGTCTGGGGCTAACTGATGTCTTGCTGCCAGTATTTTTATACCTAGGTAAGTGGATCTGTCCTGAACTGCTTAACCCACATTACTGCTTTACGTTGTGGTCTAGGTGATTGTGCTGGTGCCTTTTCCAACTGCGCATCAGACAGAGCTAATAGAGCTAATACATACATAACCTTGCAGTGGGAAGTACCCTCCTTTATCTGCATTGGGTATACCAGACTGCAAAAACACGTCTTTGTCACTTAAGAAGGTTTTAAAAAAAAATCTCACCAAAAACGAAAGCAGCAAAACGCTCTGATAAAGCACAGGAAGCAAAATTGTTGACAGAGGAAATTCCTTTTCTGTATCGTCACTTTTATGAGAAGAGCCACGCCCCAAAGGTAATGCATTTAACTGTTGGCGGATCCCAGTGACAGATATCTTTTCCCTTGTATTCAGGGATTTAATAGAGATTGAAAGCAGATGAGACAATGTAATTTTCACTTATTTATGATAGTTGCTATATTGTTTGTTCTAATTTATAAATAATTTATAAATAATTTCTTTGTGACTGCAAGAGTCTTCAGAAAGTTGTGTTCCATTTTCTTTTAAAAAATGGTAGATGTTTCTGGTGGCTCTTTCTTCTTTCTAACACCTGACAGTGTGTCTTCAGCAGTGTGTGCAAGCCTCACTTTTTCTGCTGGACAGTAATTTAATTCCTGCCAGATTTAGTTTTTGTGAGTCTTACAGCTCAGCAAGCTTTTTGCTACGCAGTGTGAACTAAAGGGAAGCTGTGCCCTATGTCAGAGCAAAGAGGTGAGCCTTTTTTTCAGTGGTGTTCTTCCCTCCCCATCTGTGTGACTGAGAAGGGTTGCACCCAATTTCTGAGCCAAACCTTGGGGTTAGCAGCAGTTTTGCTGGGTAGGAAGGGCAGTGAATACAGATTTCACAAGTGAGTGAGTGAGCATGGGTGTGTCATTTTGGCAGGCTGCATGTTGGACTGGAGATTTATAGAAGTCTGTTCTTGTGGGACAATGGGGATCTGGCACTTTCGGTTTGTTTTAAGCTGAAGAGGAGAGTCTAAATGTTGTCTTAGGGCTTTGCTTTATGTGCTGTCAGCAGTATTTTGGTGTAAAAACTCGAAGTTGTATTTATCCACTGACACGCACTGTATACGGATTTGCCCTGAGAGGCTGCATAAGGCATTGTTCATGATATATGTTTGTTACGTGTGCTATGGGTAGTGAAATGCTCTCAGCTTTTAACAGGTCGTGGGAATACACTCAGCTCTTTCAATTTCCAGTCTTGAAACACTGAAGATTGAATATAGTCGTGTTGTAGACAACCTAGAGGTGATTACTTGTTGATGTTGAAGGGTCAGAAGTGTTACGATAAAGGAGATTGAACTGAAGCTAAGAGGTGTTTGGGATGCCCTGGCAGATTGTGTTGTGGTGACACTGCTTTGTTGCCCTACCTGGTTCTGAAGCAGTTCTTTGATCAGTGTCTCTGAACACTGTTTGCTTCTGTCTTAGTGTTCATGAATGGATTGCTGTTCGCAGAATTTCAGGGCCATGAAATGCCTCTTGCTACTTTTCTACCTCTACTACTACTTTTATTTTCTTTACATTTGAATCTTTGAATATATGTGTTGAATACAGGCAATGCCACGAATAAGGTTTAAACTTCCTATAGACAAGAAGCAACTATTATCTTTAATTTCCAGTATATTTCACTTCATTTCTGCCCATCAACATTGCGGGAAATACTGTTTAAAAAGCCACCTGTAGGGAACATCCCAACATTGCAAGAGGTATGCGGTGTTTATCTTGGGTATATTTGTATGCATAAATCTTCACAGGCTTTTTTTTGCATGTCTTCTTTTTAAATTATTATTATTATCATTAAGTAATTCGGATGCTGCTAGAAATTATTTATATTTGACCTTAAATTTTAGACTTCTAAAGTTCATAGAATAATTTTAGTTTGCCTTGCTCTTCAGGTGGCATGTTGGTATCACTTCAAACATCCAAGGTCACTAAGTAGCAAAGTCAGCCTAATGCCCAGCCCAGGGTTTAATTGTTATTTTCTGTTTAGAAAATTCTTACCTACCCATGTAGTTCAGAAATTTATTTACTCACATAATTTTCTAATGCCTATTGAATAAAATTAGAGAATGGCTGTAAGAATGTGTATTGTTGTAATAGAGATTGAGTGTTGTAGCTTCTGATCTGTAATATTGCTAGTTAATTTTTTAAATTAATTTAAAAATATATTGACATTTCTGTATGCAACAATGCAACATTTATACATTTTTGCATTTTTACAGTTAATACAGGTTAATTTTTTTTTTCATTGATGTATAACAGCAGTTGCCAATGACTATATATAGATACTTTCTGTAAGTATTGATGAATGCTAGAGTCTTCTCCTGAAAACACTGTATTTTTGGTTAAATGTAGAACTGATTGTGTGTACTTCTCCTACTGAAAGTAAATTCCTAGAAGGTCAAGGTATTATTTGGAAAAAAAATAGAAAATTGCCTTGTAGACTTGTCTAAATCAGTGCAATTTTGGGACACTACTTGGAGACCATGTATCTGTTACATTGGGGTTTTTAAAAACAATTTTTATTTTAAAGCAATTAAATGAAGAATAGGAAGTATAATCTACTTAAAATGTTAATTCATGGAAAATAGAAAGGCAGCTGATGGACAGAAGGGTGTTATGACCTTGTGGAAAACAGAAGGTACTTAGGATTCTAATAAGCATTGGTAGCATTTCTATACTGTAGGCCTTTCTCTTTTAAGAGATCTTGAAGTAACTTTAATAATTGTGGCCTATTTTTAGGTTTTAATTTGTCTTTTGGACAACTGAAAACCCTGTATGTGATGTATATGAAACCTTTCTTACTTGATGTGATGTGAGGGAAGTTTCAGGCTTGTTTGAAGAGACTCAGTCACATATTGAGCAAAGGAGATTATAATTGCAATTTTATGGCTGAGTGGAATTTGTACCTAGCAAATGAGATGTAAAGGAAGGTAACCACATTTTCTTCACACGTACAAGGCCATGCGCTGTACACAATTTCTTCACTTCCTTTTGTTGTGTGCTTCATGGTTAGTTAATGTACATTGGGCGCGTTATTAGTGCATGTCTGGTATATCAGAATATGATTTATACTATGTAAATCATAAATACTTTATTCAGTGTTTTCAGTGCTCATTGCACAGACTCCTCTAGCAGCACTTGAGAGGGTAAATGAATTCTCTTAAGACCTAAATATTGTCATCAGCAATATGTACCTGTTTACATTCTGTATGGGCTGTACACAGAGCGCTTTTTAAAGGAATAATCCACTGCATGAATAAAGAATATTCATGTCTTTGTCGAGCTGAAGTTTATTATAAATTCTAAATCATGTGAAAATACTGTTCATATTTTTGCTAGTGAAACAGCCTTTGAAATTTAAACATCTTGTCTCGAAACAGCAGTATTAATAATTTAGTAGGGTTAAAAGCGAGGGTTGCTTTTTGACAGTTTGTAATTATTCAAAGGCAGTTGAGTTTAAAGGGAGGAGAGTCTTTGTATGAATTGATGTGCTGAAATTAACCTGCCCTGCTCTGTAGCTGGGACATTCTCTTCTATCACAACAAAGCAGCGTAATGTGATTAGCTTCTGAAATTCAGGTCACTTGAACGAAATAGCTGCGTCTTTAAGGTGTTTGGGATTTTTTTTTTGTGCAGCTAGATTAGGACTATCACTGGAACTGAAAGTGAATGCAGAGGCCCCGTTACACAAGGTCACTGATTGGCTGGTGGCAGCTGTCGCGCTGTGGCAGCTGGGCAGGCCTGGGGCTGGGAGCAGGCCCCTTGCATGGTAGCTGTGCCAGGGAGTGCTGTGTCTACAGCAGGCTACAGTTTGAGAGTAAAAATGCTTTGAGGTGGATACCTATTTACAGTAGCCTCCAAAAGCTATGCTTACATGTACATATTTGGTAGTTTGCCATGGATGAATATTTAGCAAGACAGTGTGGAGGCCATGACCAAGAAAAATGTTGCAGAATTTATGGTGTATATAAAAATAAAAATGTTGTTAGTGTTACATATTAAAGGTTAACACTAATAATCTTCTCAGCAAAAATTTGTAAATATTGTATGTTTAAGATGCTGGCAAACATTATATGTAAACTGCTAAAAATCAGACATAATCCTAGTGTTTTTGCAGTGTTCTTTGAAGACCAACATGATATAATGCTCTCTGGAAAAAAAAAAAAAAGATAATTTTCCTGTGTAGTTTATATACCAGTATGAATGGGCTCCTTTTATGCTAAGACATTTCTTTAATTAAATCCAAATGTCTGAATGAAAGCTAGTACATTTGTGTTGTTGTGATGCTTATTTTTATTTCATAAAGTTATGACATGAAACACAAACAAGAGCTTGCCTTTGCTGTGTTAGAAAGGGCTCTTGAATAGAAGATTTGTACGTGGCATTATCCTCTGGAGATCCATGGGTAACTTGATTGTATGCCAGCTCTGTTGGCACAGATAAATATATTTGGAGAAAGTACGGATCGGTTTATAAGTCTGCAGTGCCAGGCTGTTCTGAGCTGGACAAACTTGAGTAATAATTATTTTTTCTGTACTGCACTGTACCAGAGTTTGGACACAAGGGTAGATTTTTGAAAAAGTAAACTGGAGGTGTCCACGTGTGGCACTGACTTCACTTTCTTGAGCCTTGTCCCCATGCTATGTTTTCCATGTGGTTCAGTGATTGTGAGTCTGCAGTAGAAGGATGGCACTTCCCATGGCCTACTGTCCCCAGATGCTTCCCTTCTCCTTTCACTTGGAGGAGCTGACGTACGCTGGAACTGCAGACTGCGTGCTGAGTCACAGGACTTCTCTTTCTTACCTCAGTTATTTGCTCTGAAGGTGTCTGCTGTTTGTGCTCATGGACCCAAATGCTAATGTGTTGAACTGTTTGTTGTTCATCAAATGTGTATGTTTCAAAGAATTGTGTGGTTCTGATTTATCCTCACTGATAAACCACAATGTGCCAGTGCTGCTAACATAATGAATGGAAGATGGCTAAGTCTTTCAGTAGTCTTGGTGAGTAAGTAGAGTAATGTGGACAGAGGATACTTAGTAAAGATAATAACAGTGGTAAGACATTGGAATTGATTCATTACAAGCCTAATTAATAAGAGGCTTTTATTATGCACTTACCCATCATAACCCCACAGTGTATCTTACTAAGTGTCAGAACAATATGTGATTAAAGCATTCTGAATGATTTCTTAAGTATCATAGTAAGCTGTGAAACTCAAAATACCAATCCTGTATGATACAGCAAAACTTGCTTCTTGGGCAAATACATTCAATATGAGTTTTTGTTGGTAAATTACAGTAGGAATGGATTTCCAGAAATAGTCTGTTGAATTGTAGGTGAAATAATACCTTCTGTTTGTTTTAATAGTACTGGAGAGACTTTGTTTCTTACTTAGTTTTTACTTTGTTGTGAACATCCTGGTACGGGGTGTTTAGCATAGTGGTTAAAACTGGATGTTTTGATTTTGCTGTGCATCAGAAATAGGAAGTTCAGCCAGACTTCTTGCTAGTATGAAAGCTACTATCTGTCCTCAAGTTATTTCTCTCTCTCTATTTATTTATTTATTGTCTGTTTATTTATTCATTCATTTATTTATTTTTATGTTCACTTTGTGTTACATTGCAAATATATGTATATTTTGAAGAAGATACAAAATGTGGAGTAGATTTGAAGTGTTCAGAAATGATCAGATTTGGCTTTCAAAGTTGACTTGGCTTCTGCGTATACCACCAGCTTTGGGATCCAGTGACTATCTAGTTTGATTTGACAGTCTTCAGATTCCAGACTGGTTTTTGTTCTCCGAAAGCTTTGTTCTTTTCTACCAAAAAGAGTTTAATTTGATCTGCTGTATTTTGTATCATCATACTGTGATATGTATATATTTGCCTTTTGAAAGGTTAATTTGCTTTATATTGAAACCTTTAGTCCACTAAATGTTTCTTCTGCTTGACTTCTATACTCTCATGTCAAATGGTAAGCAAGAACAAACAGAGTCTGGAAGGAAACAGGATATGTGGTTTATGTAACTTTATTATAATAGATTTGTGTACCGTGCAGAAACTATGTGTAGCGAGAATAGACTTTGAAATTGTTGATCACAATATTTGTTTCTCTGTGAATCAAAACTATAATAATGTTTACTGTAAAAATTCAGTAGTGACAAGTGTTTGAACAACAGATCAGTGTTAATTTTATTAACCCTGAGGATAGAAGATTCTTTAAGGGAATACTAAGATCTTCATTGTGAGTAGTCACTGAGCAATCAAGTGTTGTGGAAGATGTGCATGGAGAAAAAGAACCATTTCCTGTCAGGATGCCCTGGGGATGACTGTGTGTGTAATGTGTCTAATGTTCAGCCTGTGAACTTGGCATTTTTCTTCTTATGATAAACAGTAAGGCTAAGTAGTAAATTTTGTGCTAATTTTCCAATCTTTCAGGTTCAACATTTAGATCTTTTTCTAGGAGATTGTCAGAGAGCTGCATACTTAGCTACTTCAGCTCAGGAAGTCAAGTTTGGGAACGCCTTTAATTTGCTCTGAGCCCCACTGAGGGGAGCAGGTGCTCTTCAGACATCACTTTTCCAAGTACAGTATAAATGCATCGATGCGAGTCCTCTTTATGTGGATCTAGCTGAAGTCCTAGCAAGTGAGGAGGTATGCAAGCTGTCTGTAGTTGTCTTCACGTATTCAGTGTGTATTTTTGCCTAGTCACTAACACTTCTTAGAGCTCTCAAGCTTATTCCAGGTGTAGGCTGGTTCTCGGGGTGGCACTCGATCTATTTATACAGAATTGATGTTGCATGGGGGAAGTGTAAGAGAGATTCTTCTTATGGAGGTTATTAGAGTTGATGGAAGCATATCATGAGGAAATTAGGTACTGGGAAAAAAAGGTGCCTTCATGCTTCATTTATTTCAGATTTGCCTTGGTAACGTTTGAATGCCTTTGCATTTTTGCTGTCAAAATGTCACTATTTGGATCTTTCCCAATGTTTTCATTCAGCTGATAGGAAACAGAAGGGAAGGAACTAATTGGTATTAGTCTGGAAAACATGTTCTGAATACAAGTACAAGCATTCGTATATTCTCATCCAGATTTACAGGGTGTGAGATATGTGACAACAGGAGCAACATTCTGGGAATGCAGTTAGATCTCCTGGGAGTCCGGAATGCATTTCCTTCCTTACTGCAACCAAAGGAAAGTGCTGGTGCTTCTCTTGTTACAGATTCTCTTAAATTGTTGCTTTATAATGAAAAACTCGTCTTGCTAGCTCATTAGTAATTGCTGCCTCCTACTCTCTTGTCAGCAGGGGGTAGGATTGCCTCCTACACCCAAGGAAAAAAAACCATGAAAATTAGATAGTGATAGAGGCTAAATTTAAAAGAAATCTGAAGAAATAGGCCAGGCTAATCTTTAATTCTGCAAGGGAGCAATTCTTTCAATAGATACTAAATGGGGGG
>VXAB01003460.1:81288-268703 GCA_013399175.1 Odontophorus gujanensis | reverse complement strand
AGAAGAACAAACAAAAAAAAAGGCAGAAGAGATGGGGGGGGACGAGGGGAAAAAAAAAAAAAAAGAAAAAAAAACACCCCAAAACAATCATTTTCATTACAGCGGGGACTTTGGGGGTCCAAGTAGCTCCAGTGTTACCAGGCAGAGAATATTTCTACGTAGGCTGGGCTTGCTAACATGAACCGTCATTCTGTATTTGATTAAGGCTTTTCTAAGTGGAAAGCTTGCTGCAGTTCAGAAGCAGTTGCACCTGATACCTGATTACCTCACAGCAAGAGGGGAAGGCACTTCTGAACTTTAGGAAGAACTTAAGCGGTGAAAGCTTGTGTATGTTTGTGCTTTGGCACTGGGACAGTATAGGCAATGACACTTCAAACAAAAACAGGAGAGGAAAGTTTGTCAAAACTCTGCTGTGATGACTCATGCATCTTTTTCATCATCTCAGATTTTGTCTGCACTGCAGTCACAGCAGTGAAAATACGATGGTAGCTGTTAAGTATTGGTTTGCATGCTGCTACCCACAGCAGCAGTTCCTTGAAATTAGCTGTGAAGAATGTTATAAATCTTTCTGTGAAGTCTTCCAGTCTTTCCCCTGTGTTACTTGATTTTTTTCTATTCCCTGCAGATTGAAAGCATTTCCCTTGCACTTTTTCACGTTCTGTTTCATTTTAATGTTCAGTGACTGTGGTAAATGTTTTTGTTTTTTCAACAATTAATCTGTTCTTCAGCCTGCGTTTGCAAGTGATCAGTGAATATTTATTCCTCCACCCTGTCAATTTGCTGCTTTAACTGTAGAATACCATAACACACACAGAATAAAACTAACTTGTATAGTGGTCAAATTTGAGTACATCACTGGCATGTTGTGGTTGAGACTTTGTAAAGCAAGGGCTTATTTTGAAACCACGGGTTTTACTGGATGTAGTCACCTGTTGTCATGGTTGTTCAGAACTATTATGAATATATAACACTGTCATATTAAAATAAAGAATAACTGTATGATTTATGGGAAATAATATTTGATGATCCTAATAATACTTCTTTTCTTCCATTGTGTGTAATGGTTTTTTCTTGTGGGAGTAGACAGCTTGTAACTTCCTTGTATGTTCAGGTGAATATATGAGCTTAAGTGGTCACAATCTGTTTGAATCATCAGTGAGACTTATGTTATAAAACAGGTTATGTGGCATTACTGACACTTAATTCTATTGAACTAGAAAATTGCTTGTAAATTCTTGCCTTTAGACCAAGCCTTCCTTTTTTCAGCATCTGGAAAATCAAGTCATTGGTTCTCAGTAATTCACTTTTGCCTTTATTTTTCTTTAATAATTTGATTATTTTGTCTATTCCATAGATACCAAGTGTCTACAAGTACATGGACAGTTAGCATGAATTCACTTCTGTATCATTAGTCAGGTGCTAATATTAAGATGGAAAAGACAAGTAATGCTCATCAGAAAGAGCACTGTTCAAGTGTACAGAATATGGATATTATTTATTTGCAATCAGACGACTTCTAAAAATTTTCAGGTTAAGGTTTAATGCTAATACATTTCTTTTGATTCTCCAGTTTGTACAGTAGATACATATTGATTCATGGGAATGGTGGCTGATAAAGAAATCAATTCAGTAATTCAGATGTGCTATTAATGTTCAAATGACAGAGTTAAACTGTGCTTTAGTTTTTCCAGCCAATCTGTATTTTTCAAAGGACTTTTATTATGTGCATCTTTGCTTTGATCCACATTTGTATCTTCAGTTGTTCCTTAAGACAACTTACTTGTTTCATGTTTAGGGACTTCAGAAGGATAATATGGGGTTTTACGTATTGTCTGTATATCCTGAAAAGGATAATGTTTCCTATTTAGGTTACTTAGCATCTCTCAATGTTAAATGTAGATCTGTAGGTTCAGTTGGTTGGGTTTTTTTTGTTTGTTTGTTTTGTTTTGGGTTGCGTTGGGTTTTTTTGACGATTTCTTGTTGTAAACATGCAATGTTGAGATTGGGTGTTTTCATTTTTAAGAGAAATTGTAGCTGATATTTGTGCAAACATAGCCTATCTTAAGAGTGGAAATTTTAAAAATAAGTACTAGAGGAGGAAAAAAAAATCAGTTTTAGAAGTATTTATCAAGATTTTTGCCATATAGTAGATCATTCCCAATGCTTTCAATCGAATCCTCAGTCACTAAATACCGTTTAGTTCTTCAGATGTCAGGTCTTCATTTGGCTTTACCTGCTTGGCTGTATGTACGTGTTTGGATTTTTTACATGCAGAAATTTGATCCTGGGCAAAGCTGGAAAACTGGTAATTCACATACTTTGGGCAATTGCAGATCAGCTGGCACACACAAGGCAGAGTAAACTGAAGAACAGAAATGCATATTGAAGTACGATCACATATTTTAAAACTGCTGGTTAGTGGTATGGATTTTATATAGGCATTCTCATACCATCTTATAAACATATGCAGTAAAAAACCAACATGATCTTAAGTGTGGGGCTTCTGATTCTATAGAGACCATGAACAGTTGAGTGATTTAAATCCATTGTCAGTGTTCTTCTTTTGCTTGAAAGGTTTAGGGTTTTTTGTTGTCACTTTTTTTACTTCAGAAGGTCAAGCTCAACTTGCATGTGGTTTGCAGGAGCTTTATGGTTTTCCTTTCTGAACGCTGTAATAGGGCAGCCTCAAAAAAAAGAAAAAAAAAAAAAGGAAGTGAGTGAGAGAAACACAGTGCACAAAGTCCCCCTACCTTCAAGGCATCATCAAGATTCTGAAAGCTTGCTTGAATGAATCTGGATCAGAGCAGAAGCAACTGAAAAGTGGTTTTATGTGCTTCCATTGTTAGAATAGCAAAATGAGAACTTCTAAGCATGGCTTTAGTGTTTGATTATTCAGTTATACAAGATCAAATCATTATAGATGAGGTAATGGGGGAAAAAGATGGGAAAAAAGCAGATCCTATACCTAAGTTAATGTATTATGATTTGATGTTGGGACTTTAGTTGAACTTAAAGCACTATAAACTGCCCTAAAATAATCAGGACAAAAATAGTTTTGATGTTATTGACTTACACAGAACAATATACTACATGTACATGTTTTAGTACTACAGTGTATATGTTTGATTTTGATGCTTAACTGTTCTGAAAAAAAGTCTGAGAAAATGGACAGAAAAGTCACTGATCACAATAAAACTCTCAGCTGTACTTTATAGTCTTGTCATAGGAATAAGAATTTCTTTAGCTCTCAAGAAATCTGTTCTATCAGTAATACATAGACTTAAGGACTGTGTAAAACTGTTAAATGTATTTCCCTTTTAAGGATTTTGAAAAGTTGCAGGTTAGTAATTTATAGTATTTGAAATTTTAATTGTAATTGCTGCAGAACAAGGTACAAATATGCATCGTGACAACTCTGAATTATGTAAAATACCAAATTTTCCTGTCAAATTGTCTGAGTCACATATTTCACTCAGTATTTCATTTTGTTGAAGTTATTTGAAATTGAAGAAGCTCATATGTAGAGAACAAGATAATTAGAAATAATAGCACACTTCAGTATTTTTACTTGAATAGTTTCAGTTGCATGAATTTTACATTGCCCATCTAGTTTAAGGGGCTGAATGCACGTGGTGAAGTCATGTAATGGCTGTCTAGTGCTCTTCATAGCTGAGAGGTCTACCTTAATTTTGTGTGCAAGGAAATGGAGTTTAAAAAATGTAGATGAGGGTAGTTCAAAATTTATTTTCTTGCAGACTCTATATAACAATAGAGTACATTATAAAAACAAAAAAGTAGTTTGGGTTGGTGAAGCTGTAGCCTAAAGTGATTTACTTTTGCTTTCCAGTATATCTGATTTAATAAATAGAACAGTGGAGTACAATTTTTTACAACATATTGAAAATTTTAGCTAGACTATGCAAGAATGGAGTTTGTGTTTCTCATATTGTTTAAGAGCTGTCTTCCTGTGCTAGCTTCCTCATGCAAATCATGGCATGTCTTTGACTATTCCTGAAAAGTAATGGGGTTGTTATCTGTTTACCTGCAGGGGATGAGTGAAGATGAATATTCAACTGTTTTGAAGATTACCTTATTTCTGTATAAAACAAGATTTCTGTTCGGGTTTGGATGACTTTGGGTTTGGATGACTTTTGATAAATTGTTCTTAGGCCATGTGAAACTGAAGAATAAAATCTGACTTCTGGTTGTGTTGTACTCCTGCTTCCTCTGCCTTTGAGGGTTGGATAAGTGAACAGAGAAACAAAACTTGCATGGTCAATTTGTGTCACTGAAGAATGAGGCCACTTTCAGTTGTCTCAGTGGGTAACATTCCTTTGCTAAAATGATTTCTGGATAGTAACTCTGCATTGACATAAGGCTTCCTACATGCAGTAAAGGAAACTGGAGATTTTTGAAGCTGTAGAGGTCTGGTCTGTCATTGTCTTCAAAGAATCAAAACTGACATATGCACGTGAGTCTTGTCTAATTAGATGTTGAAAATTGCTAGCATGTTTTACGATAAAGCAAAAGTGATAATAATTCTTCAACCTTTCTCATGTGTGTATATATATATATGTATATAAGTAAGATTTCACAGTGGCAAATTAGCCCACATTTTGTTTTATTCATTACTCTTATGTTGTCCTTCTTAAGAATCACTTATCGTGGAATCTCAGAATGACTTGGGTTGGAAAGGACCTTAATGATTATCCAGCTCCAAGGTCTCTGCTGTGGGTAGTACTGCCATCCACCAGCTGAGGCTGCCCAGGGCCCCCATCCAACCTGGCCTTGAGTGCCTCCAGGGATGGGGCACTGGGCAACATATCTCAGTGCCTTACCACCTGATCAGTAAAGAATTTCTGCCTAACACCTACTCTAACTCTCCCCTTGTTTAGATTAAAGCCATTCCTCCTTGTCCTGTCACGACCAGACCAGACCAAAGTCTATCTCCCTCCTGTCTATAAGTTCCTCTCAAGTACTTCTGAAGGAACAACCTCTTGAAGCTGCACATTTTACCGATACATGGCTGACATTGGCAGTTAAGTAAAAAATCATGATCTTCACACTGAATGGTGAAGAGAATGATATCTTGATTGAATGCATCATTTTTTGTTAAGGCAAAACCATGGTTTCAGGATAGTCCTGTGAAATAATAGGCTCTTTCATTAAATGTTTCTTTCTTTTAAAATTGTGGAAACAGTAATATACAGGTTTGGAAAATTAAAAAAAGTATCTTATTTTACTATTAATCTACTTGAATATCTGCAAATTTCAGGATTAAACCATTCACACAATATTACAATATTTCAAACAAGCCTTTGGGTCTCTGAGGTGTGTTATGGTGGCATAATGGTGCTTCTGGGATTCGTTGGGGTTCTGATGTCTTCAGTGGAAAAATAAATTAGGTCAATGGTAGGAGATTTAAAAAATAAAAAAGCATCAAGCATTTACAAAATCAGATAATGGAGTAAAAGATTTCTTTAAGCAGATTAAAAAGTCAGGCTATAAACCTGTAATTGGCCTTCTTGAGACACTTTGTTTCTTTGATGCCAGTAGTAAAATTGTCTTGTCGTTTGTGCTCCAGAGCTCTGTGGGGCCAGTCTTACACAAACTGCCGGTACCTTGGATTGCAGCTCCACCTCTGGTAATAGATTTATTCTTAATGCTCACTGTGGGATCACCCATCAGTGGCAGCTTGATCTAGAACAAGCATCAGCAAAGAACAGCACTTGTGTTGTCTTGATCAGAACGCATCATCCTGTTGCTTTTCATCTTTGGGGTGGCTGTGGTAGGGACAGATGATTCTCTGTTTTGTGTGGGTTTGGAACAGAATGACCATTACAAAGCGTTTGGAACAGATTTGTACAATGCAGCCCGAGAGCTCTGGTGCTCTGTATCATGTGAATGTATGGGGCTTTGATCTAGTAATTAAACAGCCTAAGAGCCAGTGCAGGCTTAAGATGCAGACAAGTCTCTGTTATAATCTTCTGTTTTTATGGGTGAGAAACTTGTTGCATGTAGCTTACTGTAATCCTTTCTCTCTTTTGTTTCTTTGTTACTCTACTTTCTTCTCCTCTCTTGACTTTTTGTCAGTTGTATGTCTTCCATTCATTACCAATTGCAGTTCAGTGCTGACCTGTTGTTTTCCAGTGGTTTTAGTTACTTCATAATGGAAACATCAATTTATTTTTAACCATAAAAATTTTGTTCTTGCAACTTATTTTTCAAAACCTGTATATTCTGCAGTGACTTCCCTAACAAAGGCAAGCTTTTCTGTACTGCTTCTGACTTCTTTTTTCTTGCTTTTTGTATTCTGTAGAGGTAATACTGGTCAGATGTTAGTAGTGAAAATAACTGATACATTTTTTTCCTCTAGGGCTGCATGATGATAAAAATGCATTTCTTTTCAGTAGCTCATAGGCTTTAATTGAATAGCAATAAGCAGAATGGGCAATTGAAGTAGCTTTTACATAAATTATAATGTGGGCAGTGAAGAACAAGTTAGAGCTGTTAGCCACTAATCTTTGAATTGGGGTTAGTGTTGTGTTTTGGTCTTTGTAGCCTGTATGGTTTTTGTATGCTCATTTGGTTGCTTGCCACTTCCATAGATTTCTGTATCAGATTTCTCTGAGTTATCAGCGTTTCTTTATCTTTGTTTGATTTCAGTAACAGTACACCACGATAGTATGTATTTAGGTTTGTTATTTCTCTGGAAATAGAAATTTGATTAAATCATTATTTAACAACGTCTAATTTAGCCAATTCAGTCTTGATTTTAGGAATCCACCTTTGTCTTCAATACTTGAGTATGCTTTATATTTTTTGTTTTTTGTGTAAGGCAAAAGTGAATGCACTTCTGAAATGTCAGAGGGCACTTTGTACTGTGTTTGCTGCCATCAGCAGTAATGACTAGTGTTTATGAATAAAGAAGGGAAGTCCTTTATAATCAGATAAAAATTGCTGTTGGCCTTCTTCCTTCATATTCAGTAAATACATTTTTGACACTGCTTCCATTAACAGCTGGGTTGTAAAGAACACAGTTCTCTTAATTTATGAAATAATTCTGTAAACATTTATCTTATTATTATTACATTATGACATCTTTATAGTTCTGTGGTTGATTTTATTGCTCGTTTTTAGGTTCTCATAATTCAGCCGATATCCTGAGCTCTTCATCAGCTTTTTATTGGAGCCTCTACCCTCAAATAAAAATCCATTTGTAAGGGTGGAAAGTGCAGTTATTGAGACAGCCTCAAGAATTAACAGAAGTTATTGTAGAAGTATCTGTAAGTACTTCCTTAGAAGTCTTGAAATTGTCTCACTAGTGTTTAGAGGGCAGCAGAGAAAAGGAGATAAAGTGATTCTGTAGAAGCTCCAAAACAAGGAGTTCTTGATTGTAGTAACAGAATTAAAATTTAAAAACCTCTGACAGGATCAGCTGTCATGCAGGATGTGTGCATGATGTATGCCTGTCACCCCAAGTCCTTCTCTCACAACAAGTCTTACAGTCTCTGGGCACCGTACCTTTATGGTGGAAGAGTTGCTGAGGCAGTGAAGGTCATTTAGAAGAGCCAAGGAGTCTCCAGATTGTATCAAGTTATCTTATGTAAATACCATTTTGGGTATTCAAAAAGTGTTCCTTGAGTCCTCTGTTATGGATAGATGTGGATCAGAAACAGAAACGGTGTCATAATTTGATTGATTGTTTTGTACTTTTATTAATTACCAATGAAGCATATACGACGATTCCTCTTGAAGACACTCTCTTGGGTTCCCTTTTATTAAAACAGAAATATAGACTGCTTTTCAAGAAAAATGAAACTGCAGAAGTACAAGCACTAAAAATGAAAACTGTGTTGCTCCTTAGAAACTTCTGGGAGTATTTAATTTATGACTGTCGATCCTAGACATTAAAACAAAGTGAACTGCAGTGAAAGGGGTTCTTCTGGTTGCTCTTCAACAGTTCCATTCTTGGCTGGTAAAAGAGATTTTATAGTACGTACATCTCCTGGCATAGACTGTAGACAGAAAATAGTAGTGTGGGTGCCAGGTTGCTTCAAGAACGTCTGGAGAAAGGAAGAAGGAGTTTGGAGAAAGGGAGAAGGAGTTAGAGGAGCTTGGACTGCTCTTTTGTTGTAGTAAAACAGAGATAATACATTTCCTCAAGCTAGACTGTACTGAGGCCTGTGTCATTTGATAACATTATAATAGTGGTTAAGGCTCCTTTATTTTCTGCCCTGGAGTTTTACAGCAAAACAGCTTTGGTACTTCTCTAAGAGAGAAAGTTGCTTTCAAGATAGATCTGTATTAGACTCTGACATTAAATATCACTGAAGTAATACTCTCTAGGGAATGCTGAGTCTCTTTATAGGCAACAGTTCAGATTCACCTTTTCACAAAAGATTTTTTCTTTGTGAGACAAATCATGCAGCTTGACAGCACTACCCAGGTCACTGTCAGCAAGCAGCAATCTCAACCTCAGCTAGGCAATGGAGGTGGAGAATGTGAATCAGTTTGCCAGGGGAGCTGCTCGCCTTGTGCTAGGCTGTGGCAGGATGAGGCCACCTCATCGCCATGTTCTAACAGCAGAGAGGTCTCATCAGTGATTCAGGAGAAATTGTTTTGAAGACAAATATAAAATTGCACTTCCTCCTTCTGCCAGGCAAACAAAGGAAAGCAAATGGGTCTGCCCGGAACACTGATGCATTCATTAGCAGTACTCGGTACAGACTGGGGGATCCTTTTTACTACTTTCTTTTCATAATAAAATACCTGGTTATGTTTACTCAGGCTTAAAGGATCCCAGAGAGATTCCAGTCACCAATGTGTGTGCCTATTTTTGTAGACTTTACCTGTTTCAATTCTGTTCAAAACGTTTTCTGGAGAGTAATTGTCACTCCATTTTTGTTTGCTAATTACTTATGTCTGGTTTACTATTATTTGTTTATGTTAATAGTTGCTTCTCTCCCAGTTTCTCCATACCCTAATACTACCTTATTGACCTGTCATGTGCTTACAGATTAGTATGTTTCCATGTTGTTGCCATGTCTCCACTTCCCTGAGCCTGTCTGACCTCTTGTCAGTGCCAAGGGACATGTTCTTTAGTCCTGGCTTTGCTGCAGGCTTGGAGGACTTGATACCATCAGGCAGAGAGTGACCTGTACGGAGAGGGTGACCAGAAGTGTGAGCAGTGTCCTCTGCTCTGCTGTTTGCGCTGCCTGGAGCAGGGGAAGCTTCTCCAGCTGGTTTGCCAGATTCACCCAAATTACAGAGTTGTTGTTCTGCCCACTTCCAGAATTTGGGAATCCTTGTCTGGATGAGATCTGTTAGACTCCATGTAGGGTTCTTGTCTTTACATTAGTGGTGACAGCTGTGGCAGCTTGATCCATGGCAGTTGCCTTAATTTATATGCTCAAGTGAAGAGGTGCTGTTCTTTTATCTGCTTCTGGAAACTACCCAGGGAAGTACCTGTTGTGAGGTGCAGTAGAATGGCTTAATGAGAGAGTGGGATGTCACTGTAGGAGAAGCACAGAGACTGAAAGGGAAAAACCTGCATGTGGTTATTACATGGGAGGAACAGCCTGAACTATCGGAGAGTGAATGTGCATGTGCTGAGTGCTTGTTTTTCATTTCATATGCATTTGTTCTTATTCTCCCACGTCATCTTTAATTAACAACATTGCTGCTGTCCTTTATTTTATTCACTAATTGCATTTATGTTATCTCTCATTTTCTGTTTAACTAGGCTAAATTAGCTAAAGGTAAAACTCTGGAGTTTTTCAGGCTGTTTTTCTAGTACTCAACTGTAATACCACAGTACCCATGGTGTGGACAGTGTGACATTGCATTTGATGCACATCAGTAATCAGTGCTCTACCTCCAAGGAAATATTGAGATGGCTTAAGCACATTCTTGCCTTGCACTGCGTATTACCACCGCCCGGCTGTTGCCAACATAACTGTTTGTGAATCCGTTCCACAAACATATGTCAAAACTCTTCTTTCTTTCCCAGGTTGTCAACTCGATCATCATTTGCATTAGGCATAGTGTCTTATGTGTTCAGTGTCTTTGGCACGGGGTGCTGAAATGAGAGCAAGCACTCAGAGTCCCTGCGTGCGTATCCAGTTGACCCTTAAATGGGAGCGTGAACATTTCAGACAGATGTAGCAGCATTTGTCTGAATGTTGTAACAGAACAAGTCGGTCCCACGCTGGGACATCTTGACTGCTATGTAAAAATTAATACAGCAGAAAAATTTGTAATTGACTTGTTGTTCAGAGCTTTTCTGTTAGTGAGGAATCTCAGGAGCTGTATCAATTACAGGACTGGAGAAGGGAAGAGAAGGCAATAACCTGTGAGTTTCTAAAATTACTGAATCAAAAAATTTCTAAATTTATTTATATAAAATGCATTAATTGAAATGCATTTTAGGGCCGTAGTTGTGAGATAAACCTCATTCTGGCAATGTACTATTTACTCCCTCTTTGGACTTGTCTTTAAAATACATTTATGGAGGTTTTACACATACTTGACTATGAGAAACCATTTTAGTCATTGTTTCTGTCAGGAGTGACTGACTTTATTTTAGACAAGGTATTCCATCACTGTATTGCTTCAGAAGTAGTAATTTTCCCACAGTTTGTTGTTGTCAGAAGTCTCTAGAAAAACATGGAGTACTTCTGCATTAAATAAGACTCCAAACAGTCAATGCTGTTACACCAGTGTTTTCTTGGTATCTTGCTTTGTGTCTTATTGTAATGCATCAGTGGATCAGACATTAAATGTAACCTGCTATTGTTAGCAGGGAAGATATCGTGATGTTGACAGTACTGTAGAATATGCTGCCTATGTTGTCTCTTTTTCACTAATTGAAAATCCTGCCTAAGTTTTTATGCTGTGCATCGATTTAAAAAGAAAAGCAAAACAACAAAGCAAATCCATAAATTACTGTGAAACAGCTTTGTTTCTCTGTTTATTTTTATTTATTTATTTATTTAAGTTACCTTCTGCATCTGTGTGGCAGTGTGCGGGGAGTGCACCCAAGACTGTTTTAAAGTGATTCCTGACTTACTGATATATTCCTTGTGTAGGAATGAATTCATACAGTAATTACTAGATAGTTTTGTGTTTTGTTTTTTTTTGTTATGAGTTTAAAGTCTTTTGGGGTGCACATTTTTTTTTTGTTTGTGTGCGTTCACACCATACAGAGCTCAGTCTCAGCTTCCTTAATGATAAATGTCCAAGTGGACCTTAATAAGGTTTCCTGAAAGCTTTCGCAGAGTAATTTATTTCTTGTTTAAGAGCAAAAGAGCAAAACTTTTTTAATTTGGTTAGAGATTTGTGCTACAGTTACTTGTTCAGCCATATCAGTGTTTTCTTCAGTTTTTATCTTCATTTATATTGCTACAGTGTTTCTGCATGCTTGATTCTATAATATCAAAATAAGTTGGAAGTTCTTTATTTTTGTAAGTCTTGGGTTGTAAAGATGCGGTTTTGTGTGTGTGTACAACACAAGCCATAAGTTGAGGCCTGGTCGTGAGAGGTCAGGTGCTTAGATGCCAGATGAAGGTAAATGGACAACTATATAGTGGTGAAGGAAAGCTCCTGCTTGTGTGAGACTCCTCAATTTTGTACCTGAATCCTGGCAATAAAGGAAAACCCTTTGTCATTTGGAAGTCCAGGCCTTCTACAGATGACATTGTTCAGGCCTTCAAAAGAGTACAGTTCTTTCACAGTCTTAGAAGTAGCATTCTTGAGCCTGGTAGAGGATTTCTGCTCATTTTTCTTCCTGAGACTGGCACATTGCAAGACTGAAGAAGATGGTCATGGAAGAGATGAGTGCTCCCTTGTAAATCAGTTACTAAATCAATCTCTGTATTAGGGGACAGCAAGCTTTCTGTGCACAGTTGTTAAGGATACTTGTCTTCTGAAGCCATGTTAAGGCAATTTTATGCGTACTAATCAAAATCCAGTAAAATTGCAGACATCTTGATTTCCAGTATTCCTTACATCTTTTGAGATGGAAAGTTCCATGGCTCATTGGTAATAAATATATTACATTCATGTAACATTCTGGATTTTGCTTTTCTCTCCAAGAGGAAAAGGGATTTTCAGTTTATGGATGTAACAGCAAATACAAGAGGCTTTGCCAGTCAGCTCATTCATTTTGTTGGCTTAAATGTCAGCCAGTTTAACCGGCGTCACACTGTGGTTTTTCACTCGGCTGGTGAGAGAACAGAACTTTTGATAATTAACATGAAGCTATTCATTAGTACAATCTATCTAATCTAGGGAGATATAAAATACAATGTCTTTATTGATTCTTTTGCTGTTAGATATTGCTTGTATCTCTGTGGGGGAGAATGTGTGTACATTTGAAAATACGTAAACTTGCTGTGATAGACTAAGGAAAGCTGAGTCCAGGAGAAAGGTAAGTGATATGGAAGAGGACTGCCAGAGTTAACCCTTTTGGAAAACCTAGGGAGTTGGATTCCTTATTTTATGTATCAGTGGTATAGTTAAATACATCTATATGATTCTCAACTTTGGTTTTATTTTTGATTTAAAGATTTTGTGATGTTTCTTTTTAGGTTGTTTTTATTTCCATTCTCCTTTACTTTTTAAAGGTAAAGGGATTATGAGGAGGGGGCATAAAAGGGAATACATACCAAATATAAATTCAATTAGGACAGACTAATTTCCATGCATTTCCTCTGTATGCAAAAGTTTTTGCAGTTGATCTAGATCAGGAGCTGAATGTAGATATGCTCTTACTCATTTTGGGAGGAGCCTCTTTGCCTATATTACAAGCCTCTGATAAGAAGTACAGCTTTGTGAGTACATTTCTGCTTGCAGTTTTCTGTGATTAATTTGCTGTGATCTGTAAATATATAAAAGGGCCTCACCTCAGAAGATTAATTTCATGTGGAATATTGTTTTATTAATAAGGAAAAGGTGATGAGAGTCCCTTTGCCCTTTCCATTTCTGCGAGTTCAGCTGGGCTCTTATGTGACTTCGTAATTATTGGTTTTCTAATGGGTAACAAGGGTCTTGTTTGTCAGATGTCATTTGTATCTGTACTGTGTCATTTATTTGACCAAGTGCAGCATAAAAGATAATTTCTGAAGTGGTTCTGTTCCTAACAAGCAAGTCTTGTTGGCCAGTCATATTGTTCTAGAGGCGTGGAAAAATGCTGTATTTTTTTTTTTTCATGGATGTGAACAAATGTGAGTTGAAACAAAAACAACATAAGTAGTGAGTAAGATTCCATGTTTATAATCTGTTCTTTTAAAGGAGACTTGTGATTGTAAGGAAGTATTATATGTGAATTTTGCAATTATGACACTGTTAGTTTATAATCCTAAATAAATTAATCAAATATTTTTCATTAGTGTAATTTAGTTTGTTTTGTATTTGATGTGCAAGGTGCTTGTATCAACAGTAGCTTTTATATATTTTTTTAATTAATATAAATTGAGAATAATTTAATAGATACAAACATTACAGAAGGCTGTTTTTTAGATTAAGAGAGCGATATCTTTGACAGACGTTTCCTTGTTTCTGTTTTTAATTAACACTGTTTACGTTAGTCCAAGTTTGTCATACTTTCTGACACAAGCAAGGGTTATCACCTTCAGCTATACTCTGATAAGCATCTGAAGTTATTCGTGCAGTCAAACGAATGACACACAGCTTATTGTGTACTTGATAATAAGTCATGTAACTGATGTAATTAAGACACTAGTGGAAGGTTAAATGATGAGCTGCTCAGATTTGAAAGATTGACTGAATGACACTGCATTTTGAGAGTCACTGGGAACTGAGATCCTGAGGATCACACCAGAGGGAGTTTCATGATTCTTGCTAGTATTTTTTTCTATGACTGTTTTTGTTTTTCAGCCAGTAATACTGCTTGATTTTCCATCTTAGACCCTAAAAAATGGAACTCCCAAGAGTTCATACTGAACTCCAGGGTGGACAGCCTGCTCTGTGGCTGTGTTGGTCTCTTCTTGCACTGATATGCCCCACCTGTGGCTCCTGAGCACCTCAGTAAGGCCTGTCCTGTGTTCATGCTGTTCTCAGGCTGTTGTTATTGGAAGTTTCTGGGCTTGTCTTTCCCTCTCACTTCAGCTGCTTTCTGCAAATAAAGACGTTTTCTTTCCACCTTTGGATGTTTGGGAAACACCTCTCCTTCTTGTAAAGCGGCTTGTAAAAACAGTCAAGAAGGAATTTCATTTTGTATGAGTAGGAAAGTAAATTTTAAAGTACGTAATCACTTTGTAGATACACCTTAATGAAATTTAACATCTGAAAACTGGAGAGTCAGCACTTAGTCTGGTCCGAAACTTACTGAAGTGGAAGGACAGGTTCCCATTGACTTCGAAGGACTTTGAATCAGCCAGATCTTGGTTGACCATCAGTATCTGTGACCCTCCTGAAATAAATGGCTAACATGTAAGCTATTAAATAACTTCAACACTTCTGAAAACTTTATCTGAATTTGGTTAAGCTTACAAGGATTAAGCACACATTGCACGTTAATTGCAAATAAAGACCTTCTGCATTCCTTTGTTTCACTTCAGTGTTTCAGGGGGCTGGGAGCTTAAGGGAAATAGTGGGGGGTTAGATTGAGGATTTTGTCTATCGGCATTTTTAGTGAGTAGATGAATGCAGAATCTAGTTGAGTTATTATTTTAGAATGAAGATGCTTTGATGTGTGTCTGCAGTACATCCAAGGTGTTGCCTTGGATCTGGTTTAGCCAAAGAAGAAGTGCCATAGTACAGACGTTATGAGAGGGATTGGTCTGGTACAGAAAAAGGGAACCAGAAACCACGTCTTTAAATCTGATTTCACGTAGGTGATAATGGTGAAGTTTGTTTTTAAAGCTGTATTGTGGAGATTGCTTTTAAATGACATGGAGAGAGCAAAGTGGGAGCTTGAGGCTGTTGAAGCAAACACTCAATGATAATGATTATTGAAAACATTTTTTCTCAGATTGTAAGGAGAAAAATATGTATGAAAGGTGAATTTTAGTACAGTTTCTCAGGATTTAGTTGTGTTGCTTCCAAAGACAAAAATACCAACTGTTTGAGGGTAGACTGGAGGTTATTCACTCAGACATAGCAGCTCCTTTAATATGTTGTTTTTTCCTTCATTTCCTATAGTTTAAGGACAGAACAAATATGTCTCTGCCAGTTTTTCTGACTTGTAACAGAGAGTATCGTGTTAGATTGCTTGTCCTCGTTCTGTCTGCAGAAGACTAGAATTTGCATTAGTTTCCTTCAGATGTATACATCGATACACCTTGACGTCTAAAATAGTTGGTTTGGATACAACTTTGAAATTCAGAGTAGATCAATCTATGGAACAGAGCAGTGAAATCCTCAGCTCCATTCTAAAGTTTCAGAATAAAAATAACTGTGCATATTCATCTCACAGTAAGAACTTAGGAGAAAATAGTCTAGCTTCATCTAATCATAGCCGCTGCGTGTGTATTACTAATCAAGTAACTCCATTTTAGATTTGAATCAAGCTATGAATTAAAAAGAGAAAATAAGTATGCACGTGTTAGGAACTATTGAAAGCAAACATCAGACTATTTTCCTGTAATTTTAATTCAGGTGAATTAAAATCAGCTTTTCTTTGATATTTCTGTTATTTTAGGCATTTTAGAGAACTAGTTCTACCTTTGGATTGTGTAGCTTGTATTTTTGAAATTCTGTTCTTTGAGTCCTTTTCTTGAGATACCAACATTTAGCAGGTTCTGCGGCTTTGGCCAGAGTGAGAATGCACAAGTCAGAGAGTCAGAACACTCCCAAATGCTACATACAGTCACTCCTTCCTACATTGCCTTCCATTTCTAAATATATGTATAATACGTATCTCTACGTGTCTGAAATAGCAGGAATACTGGTACTTAAAGGAGGAAAATTTGGTTTCATATAAATGAGCATCTTTCCCCTTTTTACAAAAAATCTGCATTGTTTCAGTGGAAGAAAGTGTTTATGCTTACGTTGATTTCCACTCCTGATTCTTCTTTACTTCTAAATTACTTCAAAATCAAGTTCTGAATTTACTCCTAATTTTGGTAATGATAGTGCTTCAACACCCCATGAAAATCTCATGTAACAGGAAGAATTTTGATACTATATTTAACAGAATACTTACTTTCATGTTATCTTTAGGTGTAAAATCTCTCTCAAATTTTCTAATCTGTCTGTTAATTTGTATGTAATATTCTTTAGTGGTAGACCTTTTTGATCAAAAAAGTGTGTAGGCTTAAATATTTGCAAGCCTGAAAGGCAGGAACAGCCTGTTTCCATATAGAGGCATCTGTTTTTGCAGTTACTGCCCAAGTGGAAAATTGGAAAGAAATTGTCGTGCTTTCCGTTAGCTTTAGGGCATTACATAGCTAAAAATTCCATGTATCCTTTTTGAGAATAGTACATGTAGGAAGGTGCAGGTTTCAAAAACACTGAAGGAGAGTTGAATAAAAACAAAATAAAAGGATGTGTCCTGATTTTTATTTTTAATTTTAATTTTAATTAAAATAATAATTTTTAATAAAAATAATAGCGCATCATTTTGGAAAAGTTAAACACAACAATCTCAAATAACTTCTTTAAAGCAAATCTTGAACAGGAAAAGGAAATATTCCCCTTGGAACGTTCTCTGAGTTCAGTTCCTTAACAATCAGACTATCGTACTGTTGAGTCAGAAGAAATGAAATTATTCATGCTAAGGTGTGGTTTTATATTGCATAGACAGAAAAGCATTTAAAGAAAAGGACTCTTTTTTGCTGACTTAACTGCATCTCCAGAAGTTCTATTTTTATTTCCTACCCAGTGCCTGACTATTTCTGCCTACTCCTATAGTATCTGTGGTTGCCTAAGGTGTTAACCCTGTGTTGTAATCTACCTTTGTCCCCTTAGACACAATTCCTTCTTCGTCACTTTTTGTATTTATTTGCCATTAGACTCAAATCCCAAAGGTCATTTTTTGTCTGTTGTTACTTACTAAAGTGCGTGGTTTGCTCTTACAATGATTTAGGCTGTATCAGCATTATCCTACTGTCAACTTCCACTTCCAACCTCTGCCACCAACTTCTTCTCCTATTTGTTGTCTAATGACTAAATAAAGAGTAAGCTGTGCATTTGAAAAGTGTATACTTAAAGGGTTGTTGTCAACGTAAAAGAAATCATGTTCACAATTTGTTATTAAATATAGATATAATATAGATATTTAGCATACTACTTTTTTGCTTTTCTCTATTTGGTGGTGGATATCAAGGAAAATCTGTTTTTCTGTGTGAATTATGGATTTAGGAGTACAAAGAGGCTGATTGAAGCGGGACAAAACATGCTGCTCGGCAATCAAAGTATGTTGTGACTGTGTGTGACAGAACCTGGGCGAGTCTTAGGTGCGATGAGCAGATGAGTGAGTTGCTGAGAAGTAGCATCAAGGGTGAATTGTCCATATGGATAATTGAAAGACAGCAGTGTGCTTACCACAGTACGCCGTGTGTTTGCCCTTACATGACAAAGTTCACTTACCAGCTTAGACTTGTGGCAACCTGTTTATCTGCCTATACTTTTGATGTTATTGCTTCTTTGTTTGCTTACCGCTTCCCACAGAGGAAGTGCCTCCTGTTTGTTCCCAGTTTATTCCTGTTGCCAGATAGGAGAGAGGCATCCATTCTAGCTGTTGTTATCGGGCCTTGGCTGTCATTTTAGCTGTGGGACTGGATTTGAGAATTGCATTTGCGTTTTAAAAGTCCTAGTGTTGCCTTCCTCCTCATTTGGTGAAAAGGGCAAAGTAGAGAGGTTGGGTAACCTGTCATCCTTAAACAGATGGGCTGAAAGAAACAGAAGGTTCCAATGTCATTGTCTCCAGGAGCTTTGGTGAAAGAGTCTGCAGCAGGGGTGAAGTGAAGTAGACAACAAGAGTGTCATCAGCTTTCCAGATGACTGCTATTTTTGTTACTGTAAAATTAAATAGTGATTATATTAACTGTTACAGCTTTTCTTAAGCAGTGGTTCTTACTTTCTCTAATACAAATCAAAATTGCAGAAATATGTGTCTCGAGGCATTGAGTCCCTGGAAAACAATGTCTCAAGACATTCTTCAACCCAGTAGAGTAACTTTGGTCTAAGGATGTGAATGTTTTATGGATAACTTGCATAGTGACTACAATTTCTGTGATCCTTTCTTCATTTCTATATACATTAATTAGTTTTCTGATGAAATAATTTTCTTCTTGCTTTTTAATCTTTCTTTTCAGGCTTCCTTAAGCCAGACGTAATATTGATAGAATGAAAAAGTTTAAGAGGAGACTTTCCTTAACCTTGCGTGGAAGTCAGACCATTGATGAATCGCTGTCTGAGCTAGCAGAACAAATGACAATTGAAGAAAACAGCAGCAAAGATAATGGTAAGGGTGTCTTTCACTGCAATGTAAGAATTCTGATAAGATCTCGCATGAGGGAACAATGTTGGGTTTTATTTCGAGTTTCATAATTGCATGGCCATCTTTATCAAGCTGTTCTTCTAATTTACCTCGTGTTTGGCAAGTCTGGTTCTTGTAACAGACTGATAACATTGTCACATACTGCTTTACTTTTGTATCAATTTGTTATACAAATTTATCAAGAATTACCTAAGTTGCTTTTTTAATGTGTTGATTGTAGATGGTCTATTGGTAAACAGAACCATTATTTTATGAATTTAGGGGGTCTTGCATCAACTTCATACNTCTTTCCCCTTTTTACAAAAAATCTGCATTGTTTCAGTGGAAGAAAGTGTTTATGCTTACGTTGATTTCCACTCCTGATTCTTCTTTACTTCTAAATTACTTCAAAATCAAGTTCTGAATTTACTCCTAATTTTGGTAATGATAGTGCTTCAACACCCCATGAAAATCTCATGTAACAGGAAGAATTTTGATACTATATTTAACAGAATACTTACTTTCATGTTATCTTTAGGTGTAAAATCTCTCTCAAATTTTCTAATCTGTCTGTTAATTTGTATGTAATATTCTTTAGTGGTAGACCTTTTTGATCAAAAAAGTGTGTAGGCTTAAATATTTGCAAGCCTGAAAGGCAGGAACAGCCTGTTTCCATATAGAGGCATCTGTTTTTGCAGTTACTGCCCAAGTGGAAAATTGGAAAGAAATTGTCGTGCTTTCCGTTAGCTTTAGGGCATTACATAGCTAAAAATTCCATGTATCCTTTTTGAGAATAGTACATGTAGGAAGGTGCAGGTTTCAAAAACACTGAAGGAGAGTTGAATAAAAACAAAATAAAAGGATGTGTCCTGATTTTTATTTTTAATTTTAATTTTAATTAAAATAATAATTTTTAATAAAAATAATAGCGCATCATTTTGGAAAAGTTAAACACAACAATCTCAAATAACTTCTTTAAAGCAAATCTTGAACAGGAAAAGGAAATATTCCCCTTGGAACGTTCTCTGAGTTCAGTTCCTTAACAATCAGACTATCGTACTGTTGAGTCAGAAGAAATGAAATTATTCATGCTAAGGTGTGGTTTTATATTGCATAGACAGAAAAGCATTTAAAGAAAAGGACTCTTTTTTGCTGACTTAACTGCATCTCCAGAAGTTCTATTTTTATTTCCTACCCAGTGCCTGACTATTTCTGCCTACTCCTATAGTATCTGTGGTTGCCTAAGGTGTTAACCCTGTGTTGTAATCTACCTTTGTCCCCTTAGACACAATTCCTTCTTCGTCACTTTTTGTATTTATTTGCCATTAGACTCAANATCGGGCCTTGGCTGTCATTTTAGCTGTGGGACTGGATTTGAGAATTGCATTTGCGTTTTAAAAGTCCTAGTGTTGCCTTCCTCCTCATTTGGTGAAAAGGGCAAAGTAGAGAGGTTGGGTAACCTGTCATCCTTAAACAGATGGGCTGAAAGAAACAGAAGGTTCCAATGTCATTGTCTCCAGGAGCTTTGGTGAAAGAGTCTGCAGCAGGGGTGAAGTGAAGTAGACAACAAGAGTGTCATCAGCTTTCCAGATGACTGCTATTTTTGTTACTGTAAAATTAAATAGTGATTATATTAACTGTTACAGCTTTTCTTAAGCAGTGGTTCTTACTTTCTCTAATACAAATCAAAATTGCAGAAATATGTGTCTCGAGGCATTGAGTCCCTGGAAAACAATGTCTCAAGACATTCTTCAACCCAGTAGAGTAACTTTGGTCTAAGGATGTGAATGTTTTATGGATAACTTGCATAGTGACTACAATTTCTGTGATCCTTTCTTCATTTCTATATACATTAATTAGTTTTCTGATGAAATAATTTTCTTCTTGCTTTTTAATCTTTCTTTTCAGGCTTCCTTAAGCCAGACGTAATATTGATAGAATGAAAAAGTTTAAGAGGAGACTTTCCTTAACCTTGCGTGGAAGTCAGACCATTGATGAATCGCTGTCTGAGCTAGCAGAACAAATGACAATTGAAGAAAACAGCAGCAAAGATAATGGTAAGGGTGTCTTTCACTGCAATGTAAGAATTCTGATAAGATCTCGCATGAGGGAACAATGTTGGGTTTTATTTCGAGTTTCATAATTGCATGGCCATCTTTATCAAGCTGTTCTTCTAATTTACCTCGTGTTTGGCAAGTCTGGTTCTTGTAACAGACTGATAACATTGTCACATACTGCTTTACTTTTGTATCAATTTGTTATACAAATTTATCAAGAATTACCTAAGTTGCTTTTTTAATGTGTTGATTGTAGATGGTCTATTGGTAAACAGAACCATTATTTTATGAATTTAGGGGGTCTTGCATCAACTTCATACAGCTTTAAATTAAGTTTATTTCCCAAAATCATTATTCTTTAATATGTTATGAATTGCTTAGGTATTATAAATGTAACTGCTTATGTTATACTTGGTGACGTAGCACGCTAGTTTGAGAACTGTTACTTGGAATAAGCACTTCTTTTCAGCAATAGGAAGGCATTTAGAAGTATCAGGGATAAGTAGCTTGTCTATGTATTCTTATGCAAGTCTTTGTCTGATCCCATAAGCATACTGGCTGCTGTGAAGTCTGCAGTAGTGATAGTACTGCTTCTGAACCCGCGTTGCAATAATAATGACTAGAAGAGATTTTATTTGCTTTGTTCTGTTTTCTTGGCTGTGGCATTGAAGTCACGTTGCATTTTCTGTGCTGATTACTATTATTTATTGCTCTGCTGACATCTAAGATTTTCTCAAGTATCAAGAGATCTGATTATTTTTTCTTACCTCACACCAGTAGATGTTAATATTCTTCTTGAATATTCAGAACTGGCAGGACTGGGAACTTTGAACAGAAGTAGAGGCAGTGGAATTTGCCCTGCAGACTTTTATGCTCCATCCTTGATCTGTTGCATACCAAGCAAAATTTACTTATGACAAAACAAATCAATTCATATTTCTCATTCTTAATCTCTGGTTTCTGCATTGCTGTTGTCTTCATCACGGGCCGTGCCTGAGAGTTTTGGAAACTTATGTCTCTTCTAACATTTTGTTTTTATTCAACAGATTTACTCCAAAACAGTAATTGTGTTTTCTCACTAATGTGTACACAGTACGTTCTGAGACATTCTAAGCAGTGGTCCCTCATGGTTACATTTCCATTAGCCTTTGTTACTGAAGCATATTTTCTTCAGACCGGTATATACGTCTGATAGGTTGATTCCATTATGCAGATGAGTGTAAATGAATGTGAATTTCATGCTGGGAAATAAGCATCAAAAATTGTCACCATCATCGCTGAGTGTACTGAACTGGGTTGCAGAAGTGACTCACTTGAAAACTGGATCCAGAAAGTTTAATTTGTGTGGCATTCTGGACGTTAGCTCAAGGGAGAGATGACACAGTAACCTAGTTTGTGAAGGTGTGAGCTTATGTCATCCTAGACAATGTATTTCATATTTGAGAATAATCTCAACCAGCAACTTAGATGTCTTCTGCATGTTTATCAGCAAACTTTGACAAACTTAACTTGTCTGTAGGTATTTTAAAAGTTTCTAATTGCAAGTGAATGATTTGGCTTTCAATGCTTATTTTACTTTGCTTTCCACATTATTTCATTAGTTGAGAGGAAGCTTGTAAGCTAATATTTTGTGGTACAATGCTCAGAACTGTAAGATGTTGTTAATGCCATGGTAGAATACCTCTGGATACATCTAAGCGTAGTCGATGCTTTTCAAAGTGGAAGTAAATACAATTGTACTGTTGACATATGTAATCTTTAACTCACAATTTTTATTCATTTTAAAAAGTTGTACTGCCACTTCCTTCACTTTTCTAATAGTTTTAGAATGCTTACATTGATATCAGTTCTATCTCTGATACTGCAGAGATGAACAGGATATTTTGGATATTTTTATTTTCCTTGACAACTCCTAGAAAGTTGGAAAAATGCCTGCTTACATGATCTTCCCACAATTTAAGAGATTTTGGTTTTCAGGCAGATTATGGGAGTCAGAATTTGGACAACAGTTGCTGTCATGTGTACATGTGTGTATGTATATGATATACATACACATATAGTGACAGAGATTTGCCTCAATCTCTTTAGATATATATATATATGTATAGTGTAAAGGACCCTGTACTGGTTGTAAATAGCAAATCAAAACACATGAGAGAGGATGTAGTGTCTTAACAGCCTGTGAGTTTCTAGATACAGTAAGATTGTGGAAGGTGCATCTTTTGCTGCCGTAGTGCTGATCTCAGAAGGCAGGAGTAACCTTCTACCCCAGTTTAGCTTTTAGAAAGAACAAACAGCTTTTTAACCCTATGGAACAGAGAAACACAAATGTGACCACTTTGCAGACTCTGGATCTATTCTTAACAGAACTTAAAAGACTCTGTCTAGGAAATCAAAGGCAAACCAATATTTTGATCTACAGGGAATGAAAGTCAAGGATATAGACAGTGTTCAGAAAGTTTTGTGTGTCTCTTACCTTCAGCTGTTTTTCTTATGCCAAAAGACAAGGTACTGCCTTAATACTGAAGGCTTTACAGAATTTTCTTCCACTGTTGTTGTCCAGTTTTGTTTTGTTCTTATTTTTTTTCTTCCTAGAGTATAACCAGTCTTGTCACCTGTCATTCCTTTTGATAACCATGCTCACTGGAATATATATTGTTGTACAGGCTAGCTTTTTTCCTTCCAGAATAAATGTCTGGTTTACTGAACACTGGGGGCTGCTGAGGTTACATCCATAAAAATCCACTTAAGTGCTGACTTAGGATCCCCACTCATCCATGTGCTTTTCATAATATTGTTCTATAAAACATTCATTGGAAAGCTCTAGTTCAGCTCTGTGATTTCAGTTGTAGATTACATGAACACTGTACCAGGAACTTTTCATCATGATGCCCTTTGCAGTAGACTGTCCTATTCAGCCCACCATCAAACCTGTCCTCTCCCAGAACAATTGCCTCTGATTCCAAATAGCTGCAGCACTCTACAGACCTACCTTGTCATTAACTCCAACTTCTGAGTGGGTTGTTTGAAGATTGGTTTAAAAGAACATTGCTACTATGCAGAACAAACTGTCCCATTTGTAGTTCACAAATGTAAAATTAGATACATACCTTTTGATTTCTTTGCAATGCATTGATACCACAGAAACAGCTGACCTTTTGTGTGCAGTCCCATTTCACATGCAGCCTCCTTCATTGTGTTACCTCAGTACAGTCTCAGCATGCGGCACTTACCCATCAGCAGCAAAATGGGATTAGCGGGGATCAACCTGCATTGTTCAGTGCAATAGCAGTGTCATAGCACAGAGGTATTGCACTGAACATAGAATAATCAACAATATTATTCCGGAAACACCATCAAATTACTTTGTGACTAGAAACCTATATGTGATTAAATCTGCCTTACAAATTACCTTCATTGTAATTGGCGTTTGGGTGAGAAAGCATCACATAATCAGATGCATAAGCCATTATAGTAGATCGACCAACGAAATGCCTAATATGCATCTGAAGCCTTATGTACTGTGGGCTGAAGCAGAATCTTTAGTGGTCTCCAGTGCTTCAACGTATAAAACTGACTAGTTGCATTTGCTGTGTACTTTTTAATTCTGTCTCGATTCTAGCACAATAACAGTTTGCTGTGTATTTCTTTTAATCCTAGATACCTTAATACGTATGTATTCAGATTAATATTACAAATACTAAATGGTAATTTGCAGCACTTGACAACTGAATTTGCTCCTGAATTTCTTCCTTGTCAGTGTCATACTAATGAAATTTGGCCAGAAGTAACATCCAAATCATGCATATTTAGAGCTCAATTAAGTGTAAAATTTATGCAAGTGCTTTTAATACATATGAATATGCTCTCTAATGAAAGTGGAAAATGGGGCTGTATTGTCTAATTTGATAAAATATACTCATAAACTCCAAGCATGCTTTTAAGATTAATAATAAGATATATTCATAAATATGTCCATAGCTCTTGTGTTAATGTATAAGTAATAATTTAGTTGAAATGCCACTATATAATGCCATCTTGTTCTTTATGTATACATACATGCTAAAGCAAAACAAGTGAGGTTTCAATATAATTAACTTCATGAATATCATAGAGTAATATTTATCTCCATTTAATCTGCTGTAGCTCAGTGATGTGATCGTAGGATCTGGTTTCACAAACACTTCCATAATTTTTTTGTAATTTTACAGGTGTGAGTAATAATGGAAGGATCAACTACAGTAAAGTGCGTAAGTGTTTTTTAGGTTTAAGGCCTTAATGACTAGTTTCTGCTCTGGTGGAAAGAATGAATGCTTGTAAAAATTGACACATTGCAGTACTGTTGTAGAACGTCCAAATCTTTATGTAGTTGTAGGCATTTCTTATCTTCAGTACAGCTGAGAAATTCCCATCTGCTGTGTGTGATTCCTTGTATGTAAGAAAAACAGTGTGTTGCAATACATTTTCAAGACAATGTGCTTGAATTGAAAATAAGAGCACAGAAATACTTACCAGTAATAAATCAGTACATCTTTTTGTTGGTATCAGAGGAAAGAATCAATATAAATACGTCTAGTGGGGGGGAAAATCCAGAAGTGATAGAGCTCATCCTTGAGCTACAGATTACTGCATATAACTGGCAGCTGTCATAGCTAAATACTGAACCACACACTCTTCCTTATCCTATCCTGACAGTGGTTTTATTATGTCTGTATGTACTCTTCTGTGCTGTGGTATGCATCAGTTTTTGTTATTACTGGTCAGTACGGTTTTCGCATCCCACATATGCTGCATAGCATAGAGTTCTTTCCTCCCTTCTGTTTACATTTGCTTCATCCCACAAAACCTGGAGGCTCTGTTCATGTGTGGAAGTGCTTTTAAGTTAAAATCAGCATGAAAATTCTGTACCTGAAAGCATGCTTCAGAGACCTGTAGTCTTGAGGGACTTTTGTCCACTCTTCCTTCACAACTGGAGAACAGGTTTGGCAGGAGAATGTGGTATGTGAATGCAGAAGTGGATTCCATATATATCACACATCTCTGCATAGTCTCACTTATGAATCCATAGAAAATTCTTCTTAAATAGCATTCAGATGGACTTGTGAAGTATGGAAAAATAAAACAGATGTGTGGTGTTCTTTTGTTCTTTTTTTTTTTTTCCCTGAAAGTAGGCAACTAGATCCTCTTTCCTGATTTGGTGGGCAATGTTGCCTCACAGGTATTTGTGTTGGGAGCTACAGGGAGGGTAGTTGTGTGTGGGGAGGCAAGGACAGAGACAAGGGATGCTTTTATCTTGGCTGAGTGCTGACTTGTTGATTTAAATTGTACCTGAAACAGCGTTCTGAAAGATTTCATGTAGTCTGATGCCTTCTGGAACTGTGTGTTTTAAAGGGAAGGTTAGTACTTGTGGTAGGTCATGCATGTATGGTAGGAAGATGCAGGACTTCCATGTTTGTGTTCAGATATGTGTTCCGGTAACCACAAGTATTTTCTTGAGAAGTGTTTTTTAAATGAAATGAAATGCATAAATCTGAAATGGCAGATTTTCTGCTTTGAATATCTTTTTATTTGATTGCACTCTCCTTCATCTTCATACCTACAGAGGAGGCAAAACCTCATTAGACATAAATTCACCTTTGAAGTACTTTTTCTTGTGCAGGAACTGTACTGCTACTTCAAGTTATCTAAATATTTCTTCGATGGCAACCATCACCTGCAATCAACTGATTTTACTCCATGGGTCTGACAACCTTCCAGCTATTGTATCATGCAAGATACTGGCTCTACAATGTCAGAAATTCACATGCTTACATTCTAGGACTTATTTTCTTCAGAAAAACAGTTAATTTCAAAATATTTGGTATTACAAGTCATAAAAATAGGTCACTATTGCCAACAAATATATAAAAATTGAGTACTCATTAGTATAGCCTACATTCAAATTAGTTAAACGAAGAGGCACTAGATAATGCTGAAATATAATTAGGCTATACAGCAGTAGCACTTATGACTTCAAAGCAGTTGGTAACATTTTTTAAAGGTTGTGATAGATCAAGCTTCATGAAAGCACAGCTGCTAGAGATTGAAAGTGTAGTTTCACTTTTGGACAGTTCTGATGCCTCCCCGCTCTCTTTCGAAATGGGAGGGGAAAAAGACAAAAACCAACCACATTGAAGTTTTCTGGAGCAAGGGTAAGGTCAAGGTGGGTAGAAAAGAAACTGCGTACTGTCCTACAAAAGCCAATAGCTGATTCTCAGGGCATTTAGTAAGCCCTTGCTGTAGTTGAGCCAATCCAGAATCAGGCTCTACAGCTAAAAGTGACAAGAGAGGTTCTGCTTTCTCCCCTGTGTTAGGACTAGCACTCAGTGTGTCCTGAGATGGCCTAGTTCAGAGACTTAAATCAAAGTTGCCCTTCTTTTTGCCTGAGGAGGATCTAGGACAATCTTTTTGGTAACACCACTGAATTGTGTCGCGCTTGCTGTCATGTCAATTTGTCTTTACTTACAATATGGAGCACACCTGGGTTTGTTCCTCATTATATACTAGATTCAGAGGTCTTAACGTTGTCTGGATTTCCAGCATCTATCTTATTTCTATTAGCAGAAACTGAAATTGTTTACATTATTTGTATGAAATTTAAATATATGTTTATTTATTACTATGTTTTTTATCTCTAGAATGGAGAGTGGTTACTGAATAATGCATTCGCTTGTAGACGTATTCAGCTTTATCAGTGAGGCCTGATTTAAAGGGAAAATGTCACCCTGATGACAGGTGATTTTGATTCTTTAATAAAACTAGCTGAAGAAAATAGTCCAAAACTTAGACAGAATCTGAAAGCCAGCCTGGTCTTTCAGTCACATAATAAGAGATACTCATGGGACATGAGAAAAATATAAAGAGACAGTTAAATATCTGCTATTAGATATTCGTAAAATGTATTTTAAAACACATTTACATTCCTAATGAAAACTCTTTCTTTCTTCAATCCACCAATTGAGTGATATGTGACAGTGGCTGAGGCCTTGCATAGAAACACCAAGCAATTTACAGTCTTTCTGGAACTCAGATTTAAGTAAATCCAGTTAAATAAATCCAGCACTGGAAAGAAAGAAGTGGTATGGCCCTTTGTTAAGACAGATGGATAACAAGAAGAAACATTGAGGTTTTATTGAAAAAATACTGAATTTGGGAGTAATTTCAGGGCAGAATTTGTGGTTTCTTTAAATTATAGTTAAAGGGAAAAGACAAGACATCTTTATAGCCTCATAAAATGGTTAGTTTTAATTAATTCCTTGGACGGTGTTCTTGGTTATGTAGTCTATTGTTCTCCTCTACACTGGCAGTGCTCATAATTATGAGCATAAATTTATATTGCTGTGTAACTGAAAATTTTGGGCAGCTTGAGTTATATTCTATTCTTAGATGTTTGTTAGCATTTGTGTAATTTCAAATGTAGAAAGGCAGTAGTACCTTACTGGGTACTATATTTTCTTAAAATATACATGTGTGTTCTTCAGCAAATCAGCAATGTGATTTAGCAGTTCTTAAAACATCAGTAAGCCAGACTGCTGGTGTGTGGAAGAGTAGTTTTGATAGTGCTGTGTTGCTAATTTGTGCTGTGTCAATAGTAATGGATGCTTGAGTGATAGGATGCAAGAAATATGAGAAAATGATCCAAACTGCATAAGACAGCTCAGTGTAAACCAAACTTGAAAACCAAGTAGTACAGTAGTGTATAGGCACTATGTGTTGCCCGATTTTTACACCTAACATAATAGCACGCATATGGCTTTATAAAAAAGGTGTGCATGTGTATAAATACAAATACACTATTATATATTTATATGTAGATATGAGTGCATGCTGTGTATATATTTTTTTATATATATAAATATTTCAAAAGCAGGTACACTCGTACTCCAAAAAGTATTACTGAGAATGATTCTGTCACCTTTTTTCTTATTTAAATACAGTATTTGCATGATTAGTGTAATGAACTAGTAGTACGTTTCTTAAGAAATTTAAGAGTTGAACTGTATTTGGTCGTTACTTGAAAGGTTGGTTGAAACTAGAGTGATTTTGTACCCAGAATACAAAGAGCATATAGTATTTATTGGCAACATATAATTCAAAAAGAACAACTTAGTTTCTCTTTCAGCTTGTTTTTCACATTAGGAGGTTTATCAGTCTGAAATTAAAGTTTACAGAGTGAAGTCAGGCCAGAGGGCTAGAGGTGATTACTTGGGCCTATGGCTGTGGCAGCAGGAGCAAAACCCTCACAGCTGCACCCTTGTAGCAGAACTTTTGCCATGTGAGGATGGATGGAGTTATGGATAGCTGTCCCCTTGTCTCTGAAGGTGATGTTTGAGGGAGAGACTAAGATTAAAGCCCAAAATGTGCTTGGGAGCATTTCCTACCTGTTTCTAGTTCAGAGACTTCTGGAACCAAGCATGTTTCTGTGTGTTTAGTAAACCTGAGAAGGTGTCAGTCTCCCCTGGCATCTTGTAAAGCTTTTGGTACTCGTCACATCCTGTGTGGTAAGGAATTTCCACAGACGTGCATTGTGAACCACTTGCAACCACTTCCGTGTGTTTTACATCAAGTTTTGCTGGGGCCTGCTCTTGTGATGGAGTCAGTGGGCACAGCTGATGAAGTTGATTTCAGACAAGGGTTGTGTCACGTCTTCTGCAATTGTCGCTGTTCGAGGGTGAAGGCTGCACAAGCATTCTCACAACTGTTTTCCACAGTTGGTCATCCTTGTTGTGGTTATGAGAGCCCTCTTTATACAGCTTCTCTCTGTTTTGAGAGAGAAGGACCAGAACTGTGAATGATGCTCAGCGTGCAAGAGGTCATTACATTTGCATGGTGATTTTTCTGCTGTTTCTCTACTTTCTTATTATGTTGATAATTTAAATAGTTCCGTGAAATTATCTACTGTTCCTACCAGAAATATATGTCAGCGAAGCCTTTGGGAAGTTTACTGAATTACGTCTGTTGAGTACAGTGAAGGTAACTTAAGGAATATGAGTTTTATATAGTGAAACACTTTTTTAAAGACAAACCAAACCAACAGCTATGGAGATAAAATTATATGAGGCTGTTTATAAATATATGTAATAAAAGTGTATAACTTTTACAGATAGTTTTGACTCATTCAAAAAGAATCAGTTGCGCTAAATTCTCACCGTAAGTTCATAAAAACTGCAGTGTTACCCTTGAAATACAATGATTCAAAATATTAATGGTTGTGCAAAAAACAAATTCTCAGAGTAGGTGAAATTCTGTATTAACTTTGGGATCTTTGTGATTGTTGGACAGAGAGAGCTAATGCGTTTTTGGAAAGCACTTCCTTTAAGTGTTTGTCTCTTAAAAATGCAAAAATAAGTAAAAGTATTGTAAACTAATCTCCAGCAAGACTTTGCTTGATTATTTTCAGTATTTATTTCCAATTCTTACATGCTACTGTTGATTTTGCACAGAGGAGGCAGCACACAGTGATGAATTCATGTGGACATTATTCTAAATGTGTATAGCATACCACAATGCAAATTTAACTATATGTGTTATCTAAATAAAATACTTATTGGACTGCAAGTATTTGTTATACCTTTGTAAAAAGAAACCTCCATATGATCCTTCCTTTTTCCTACATTAATGTTGTTAGGATTTTAAAAACGTAAAAAAAAAAAAATGATAATAGTCTTGTAGTTAGGTACTATTAACTCTTCTTTTAGTCTCGAGAATACTAATAGTTCATTTCATTGTTTGTGGGCAGTGAAACCTGGCCTACTACATGACTTAAGTTAATTTTGCTAAATTTTCTAGCAGGCTCCATAATTGACAACAGTACTTAATGATTATGCAGAAAGGTAACAACTGCCTATGATGTTATTTCTGTATAATTGGATCTTATATTAAATNAATCTATGAATCTATGAATTACTCTTTCCATTTATATAAATTTGCTGTTTGTCTGTTAGTTTTATCTGTTTATCATCAAGCTGACTTTTTCTATGTTAAGATTTTAATTTTGCTTTAAACTGTCAGATATATGCAGATTTACCTGTGCAATGACAAAAAAACACATTGCTGAAATTAACATATCTTGTTCATCACACTTTCATGTTTGTAATGAACATAGAACTTTGTCTCAACACCATGTGGCGTATTTGTAGTTTCTGACCTTCTCAATGTGCTCCATGGTTCCTGGAGATTAATTTTGGTACGGGTAAACAAAGCCATAACATACAGTGGAGATTACTACCTCTGTGCGTACATGAATGCAAATGTAGTCCATATGTGTGGACATGCTGTAACATGATTAATGACACCAGAATCGTCAGGGAATGCAAATGTAGTGATGCCCTTAGGATTTGACAAGGCTGAGGTGATGCATGCACTGTCTTGCTTGTAACTATTTTTGCTTCCAGCCATATGGTCCTGCCCCTTCATTGTCACTCCTTCGGTACTTTCTGACCCTTAGTGAGGTACATCTTGGCATCCTGCTTTTCTCAGTATAATGAGAAACTCCATTGTTTTGATGCAGAATTTACATTTTTGCGTGAAGGACGTGTGCTGACATGTCCTTTCAAATTCTGGTATCTGCCTGAAGCCCTTTTTTAGTTTTGTTTCCTGCAGCAGCTGGGTTAAAGCCGTTTTTGTCTTAATGTATTACTCACATTATATGCAAGCATTTCTTGCATAATTACTTCTTAAAGTCACTGTCTGTACTTTAGTCTCTTCCTTCAGACCAATCTTGGTAATGTATCCTCAAGGTTTTTGCATTTGTGTGGGAGTTGTGAGAAGGAGGGGACTCTTTTCAAAGTCCTCTTTAACTGTGTAGGTTGTGAAGTATTTGTTTTTCCTCCTCTTTTTTGAGAGGAAATTGAAATTCTGCCTGCTATGAAATTGTATCTGCCAGGTATATGTTGCTTATTTTTGGAGGAAAAGGAAAACTTTGGGATCCCTGCATTTAGAGATATAAGTCAGGGTGATGGAAGAGCACCCCAAGTTGCTCTCTGTCACAGCCGTGGCCCCAGAAGCACCCACGAGGCTCCACTCAGTAGCAGTTCCCTGCAGTTGCTCTGTGCAGGTGTGCTGGCTTTTCTGTCCTGCAGGTAACACCAGACCAGCTGTATATGTAATGGTGGCAAGAATCAAACAGTGGAAAAAATAAAATCAATTGAATCTGAAGCATCCTTTTGATACGTTTAGTCTCAGACTCCTTGGTTCTGAGCACTTCCCTAATGTATGGTGTTAGTGCTTGTAGGTAGCTTCCTTTGCCCTGTGCGCATTTTCTGTAGTGAGTGTTAAGATCTTGTATGAGTGACTTAGTCAGTGGCTAATGGGTCTAGTTTTGTGACAGGCAGTGTTAGTTGTCTTCTGTTTTTCTTCTTGCTGGAGTAGGAAATCCTTCCTAATTCTAGAACAGACTGAGCCATCTTTTGCAGCTAGTTCACGTGTGCCATAAGGATATTGGGAGAACACAAACACTTGATTTGTATATGCACTTGTGTATCAGGTTTTACAATTTCTCATGTTTCCTCTTTTCTAGAAAGAGTTCGTCAGTAATTATAATCGTGGAAACACATCTTACAATCCTGATTTTGTGTACGAGTACAGTGGGTTGTTAGAGACATAATCCAAGAAAGCAAAATAACTGTTCCACTATTTAAATAGTATCAGAACAACAAATAACCTTAATAATGGTGTAACGATGGTGTGTGTATGCACAGGTATGTTTCTTTCTAAGGACTTCAGTTGCAAAAGACCTCACTATGAGTAACTTAAGAATTTTGAGAGCGTGAGTATTTCTAAAGGCTTGCTGTTGAATTTGCTCATCGTGAGAATTGATCTACCAGTTGGTTTATTTAAATTATAGTGAAGATGAGACATTGTGCAATCAAACAAATCATTAATTTAGACGAAAAAAAGCCAAATATTAGTCAACTTTCTGTTCTTATTTACATTTTTTTTTACTTTATGTTCAGACTGTTTACTGATCCCGCAGTAGAGTGACAGAATTTAACAGATGAAATTTGGGAAATATTTAATGCCATGTTTTGTATTATTAATAGAGAAATGGTTGTAGTATTGTGGTCTACTGTTAGTATGAACAACAGTCTTACCAGAATGGTGATTTCTGTCCAGTAACTGTTTGTTTTTCTTTTCTTTCTTTTCCCTTCTGGCACGTTCCTGACACTCCTACTTGCTTGTGGGAATGAATATTTTGATCCCTGTGAATTCTAGAGCCTATTGTGAAGAATGGCAGGCCTCCAACGTCTCACAGCATGCACTCATTTCTCCACCAGTACACAGGATCTTTCAAGAAGCCCCCTTTACGAAGACCACATAGCGTCATAGGGGGCAGCCTCGGCTCTTTCATGGCAATGCCCAGGAATGGGAGCAGGCTAGGTAATTTACTATGTGGTTCGTTTAAATTAATTTTTTTTTCTGTGAAAAATAATGTCTGTATTAGTTTTATCAAGGGACAGAGTTACTCTAATGGTTTAATGAACCTCTGGGAATTCTTTTTTTTTTTTTCCTTGGGGTTGCTAAGAAAACTTTTAGATACTGAACATCTCAAGGAAAAGAACCTGTGAATGTTTGACAATTTAAAAAGTTAGAAAAGTTGCAAAATACTTTTAATGCTTTAGAAGGAACCTTGTGTCCAGCTCAGTTAAAAGCACTGCTGAGAACTACAAGAATTGAATATATAAATTCAGAAGATTGTGTGGAATTGAAAAAGAAGGTGATGTATTACTTAGACTTTCCAGTAATACAAGAAAAAAAAGATGTTTTCCAGTGTTAAAATAAGGCTACTCAACAATAACTATCTTTTTTTGGTGTCTTGAGCTGTATTTGTGGGGCAGATGAGTTACAAATACGTTTCTTTTGTTCTCTTTCAAGTAGTTTGTTGTATTGCTGCCTCCAGTCACCATTAATGTTTTACCCTGCTTTTATGTTGTTTTAAATTCTGCTTAATTGATTGATACTAGTAAAATGAGAGCAAGTCAGTTTAATTAGAATTTTATGAATTTTTCGTTCTTTGCTGTTCTTTCAAAAGCGTGTGACACTTAAACTGATCTTGTTCAAGATTAAGCTGAGTTCTCAAGATACTCATCAAACCACTTACATCTTACATCCTCCCTTCCTTGTTATCACTTATGCAAATTTTGACTGCAGTATTAATTCCTGATTTCACTCAGCTACTTCACAGTACTTTTTTTTTCTTTTTTGGCAGTATTCTAATGGGAAGAAAAAGTAGTTCTTTTTGTGTTTTTTCTTTTTGTGTTTTTTTTTTTTTTTGTTTTTTTTTTTTTTGTTTTTTTTTTTTTGGGGGGTTTTTTTTTGTTTTTTTTTTTTTTGTTTTGTTTTTGTTTTGTTTTTTTTTTTTAAGCAAAAGAACTATACGTAAAAATTTGTCTGGTTAGGAATTTTTTGCCTTTTATGGGCGATTTGTTAAGTCAGGTGCATGTGAAATGTGTTCACAAAGAGTTTGGATGTATACTTGTGTATTGTGTATTGCCTTTAAAAGATGCAGTAGCATTTTTAAGGGCAAATTTGTCATTAACTTATTCCTTGTCAGATTTCCACTGTAAAGTTCAAATCAAATTTGCAAAAAAAAAAAAAAAAATCCTGAACAGTTTTTGTTTGTTTAATGATTTCCCAGTTTTCTCAAAGTTAAATTTTTTTATCAAAACATTAATACATAGGTAATACAGAAAAATGGCATTTGTTTTCTTTTTAAGGTGATGAAGTTTTGTGTGTTTAATACTTGCAATTTGTAGAAGTGTTGTAATAACTACATACTAAATACAGATTCCTGTAGAATGTGTGATTTCATTGAAGGTGTACAGAATGGATTTAGTGAGTGCACTACTTATTCATCGTGAGTTTTCGCTCTTCATCTCTGGAAGAATTAGTCACTCAAAACTTGTTAGTTTGCTTATTTAATATCTTCTTATTTAATGAAAATTTAACCTACTTGAACATGTTACTTAGTAGCATTTTTCTATTTATCTATGCAAGCAAATTACTAATATTCTCTCTACTGCTTCTTTGCATCTTTCCTCCCTTTGTTCCTGCCATATGGGAATGGTTACTGCTCAGCAGGAATTCTCCGTTGGGATAATGACATCAGAAACAAAATGGTCAAATATCCCACACTATATGAGACTTCTGTGTGTGTGTGTGTGTGTGTGTGTTTATTCTTTGTTTTCTTTCATTTTTTTCATTTCTAGTGATGGGAACATGCTGCTAGATTCTTGAAATAGCACAAAGTGGTAGTAGTGAAAGATGACTTGGTTAAAAATAAAAACAAAAAACAGAATAAAACTAGATTTGCCACAAGCATAGCTTCAGATGGCTTGTTTGTGAATGAATTTATCACTATGAGAATTGACTGAGAGACCTGGGAGAGATTTTTTTGTTTGTTTTCAGCACTGAGCATGCTGCAGAGTTCCTGCTGTTATGGTAACAAGTAAAGACCCAAAATATTTTTTAAGACCTTTCTACATGAAAATGTTTTGGTTAACTTGAGGTATTGTAAAGACAGAAGTGTGTCTTTTGTTTAATGTTTTGCATTCACTTATGTTTGATGTTTTTTCAATAATACAGATGACACTCAGGGCAAACTGTGACTTAGCAATGCCACTGATTAAGGTCCAGATGAGTTTTTTGCACTTGCGTTTACCTTGTAACTATAGAGCTCCTGCAGTCTTGCACCTCCAGAAGTATTTAACTGCTGTGGGCCCTTAAAGAGCCGAATTAATAAGCAATTTGTATACCTCATCTGACTTAATACAGGGCCAGCTTCAGGTGTCCTTGTTCCATACTTACAATACTATGAGCACTGAAGAGATGCTTGGAATACCCAAAGCCAGTTCTGTCCCGCATGGATCTCAAACTGGTTATCTTCAACAGCAGCAGGAACTCACCCATGCTTTAGCCAGTTGTCTCTGTACAGTAATGATGATCTGTTTCCTTGACATAAATATCTGAATTGAAAGGAATGATGTTTTCATAGTGTTTTCATAGTTTGTTTCTCTTTCACAAATGGAGCATTGTGTATTTTAAAAGTGTGACAGTATCAAGCACGTGATTACTTTCATGTAACTGTCAGGGGTTTTTTTTTCCTTTTTTTAAATGATGTAATCACTTCATGGCTTAGAATACAATAGTTCTTTAGTTTCATGGAAGTTGTGCAGATAACTGTCTCTTGTCTAGCATCTCAAGAGAAAATAGGCTTTGGAGCCGCACCAGCAAACTTAAACTAACATGAGAATAGATAGATTGGGGAGCAGTTTCTAGAAGTCTTTCCCTCATGTTCAGACTAACATGTCTGTAGAAGTACTGATTAATCTTTGGTTCAAAACCAAGCTGAAAGGAATGCAGCTTTTTTCTCTCTCGATCAAAATGTGAGCATGACTTCTTGAGAAATTTCTGTTGCACTGTGGACATTCAATCAAAATCCAATTTTGACCCACACTGCTGCTGAAAACTGTGCTTTGTATATGAGATTTGTACTTAATTTGTGTTTAATTACAATTATTTGAGTTGAAATAGATGCTGTGTAAGTACCTTACAAGTTGCTCTTTTTATAGCCTTTATGTTTTCTGTAAAAAGAAATTCATAGTAGTAAGAAAGAATTTAGTTCTTTGAAGACTGTATGATTCCATGTGGGCTAAACTAGACAAACATTTTAGAAGATGTGTTGATATCCAAACTTTGGCCTGAAGGGTTGTTTTCTTGAAAATCCAGTTTTTATTCTTTTTTGTTTGTAGTGATTAAACATGCACATTCTTTCTCTCTTCTGTCTGTCTGTCTTTCTGTGTGTGTGTGTGTGTGTGTGTGTGTGTGTGTGTGTGTGTGATTTTTGTTTGCTTTAATTGTTGTGATTCTGAGCAAATGCTAAATATTTGGAGTTATGTTGAACTTTGGGTGTTTTTGTCATACTAATTTTTTTCAGAGTAGAGTTCTGAAAAATTTTAGTTGTTCCTCAGGTTCTCTTTTACACTGTCCAAGATCATGCTTAATAATAGGAACAGAAGAGGTCAGGGAAATTCATGTCTTTTGTCACCTCTTAGATATATATATATGTGTTTAGTCTGCAACCTTGCCAGAAATGGGGGAGTTGGAACTAGACAGTCTTTGAGATCCCTTCCAACTCAAGCCATTCTGTGATTCTCTGTAGTAATTCAGTGCTCAAACATTTTAGAGGTGAGAATGGACCATTACTCAGGGTAACTTGCTTGTATGACCAATTTCACATTGTGTGTACTTCTGCATATCATTTGTCTCTTTATGCTATTAATGATGCCACCTCAATTCTTTTCTTCATTCTTTACAGTAATAGTCTTCCAAAGTCTGGAAGATTCTGTGGCAGTAAAGAAAAGTGATGTGTATGTTAAATACGTGACGTATGTGAACTGTTTTATGTGAATGAATCTGCAGGGATTACATTAGAAGTACTAATTTCAGTTTCTGTAAGGATCCTACAACACCATATAAATCAAGTGGACTACTACCTAAATTTCTCCCATACAATCATAAATTTCACTGAAAGACTTCTGAATGTCAAGTCTTTTTCTGAATCAACTTAGGCATTGTAGACCTAGAGTTTCCATATTTGACATTTCTGAAAATCAATACCTATGCTTTTCAGTTGTATTGTGTGTTGATTTATTTAAAATTTTTAAGGCACATTTCGTTGCAAGGCAAGTAGTCAGAAAGTCTTAAATATTTTCATGATTTATATATTTTCTGTTGAATCTTAGTTTTCCATTGCAGACACAAGTTTTTCTAATCCAATAGTATCAGGAATAAAAGAGATAACGAGGAAGTTTAGGAGCTGAAATCCTGATAGTGGGGTGGCATCTAAGAATTAAAATTGGAATTTGACTGACTTTTGTTCTGGAAAATTCTGATCTGCTGAAAACTGAGTGAGAAAAGTAACATTAAAGTTTGTGAGTGAATTTTATGAAGTATTCCCTTTTCATTTTGGGATCTCTGAGCCATAAAAAATGTATTGTGTATCGAGACTAATATTACTGTGATGAGCCTTTAAAATAAAAATCACTGCACAGTTATTTGCTGTCTGTACAAGTGATATTACTTAGTGAAAACAGATTGACCTTTTTTTTTTAATTATTTTTTACTGTTTTTAAGATATTGTTCATGAAAATCTGAAAATGGGGTCGGATGGTGAAAGTGACCAAGCATCTGGAACATCATCTGATGAAGTTCAGTCTCCCACGGGTGTTTGTCTCAGAAACCGAATACATAGACGAATCTCAATGGAGGTAATTTACTTTTCATATAAGGATTGTTTAAATTGACAAGAGAGCATGGAGTTGTTCTAGTTCTTTGTAACTGATTGTCTTCTCAATCACCTTTAAACACGTTGACATACTTACTGTGGAGAGGATTAATATAATAGTGCTTAAATGTCTAGATCCATTTGTCACACGCAAATAAGACAGTTGTCTTGCATTGTTTATGAGTGGCTTATTTTGAAAGCTGAATATGTTTTGAACCTTGAATTTCTCTGAAGAATTTATTATATGTAGTTTTTAGAATATCTTCACATTCTATACAATTCATAGAACGTGCTGAAGGAGTGGTGTTCAGATTTATTTGTTTATTTATTTTTACTTTAAACTGTTGTCTAATCTTTCTAAAAAGAATGTTGCAGAAGCAGTGGTCAAGACTGCTTGAGCCTTTCTCTCTCTTCCTGTTTTTTAATGAACGGAACTTTACAGGATGGTAAACAAAAGGAGGAAAAGTACCTTATGAATAACTGTGCACATAATTTCCTTTATTTATGAGTCTCGTTGTGAATACTGGCCACCCTTGTGCTTGCTTTGTTGTCATTTCCCTTGGCAAAGAAAAACAAAACGCTTCCCTGCTTCTTGAGTGTGTAAAAGTAATAATGGTTCCCTTCTTGCAAAAGCATGTAAAATTTTGCAGTTACTCCATTACAGCATGTATACCAGTATGCATAGTTTGTAAGATTTTAGATCTTCTTTCAAGGCATGATATGAAGTATGGGACTTGGGAAGCAGAACTGGGTAAGTTACAGTAGAGTGAACATGCCAAAAAATTTTGATTGGTGAGGCATTCTGTTATGCTTGGAATTCCAAGACTCTGAGCGTGTAGTGCTGGTCTGATTCCAAGAACTTATAAATTTTTGTATTAATTATTTATATCTTCTGCAGCACCTGCTTTTTTTTTTTTTCCTAGAAATTCCTGATTATTGTTTTTTTAACATATTAACCTCAGGTTTAAACACTATCAAAGCTGGACCTTTTACATGGGAGAACTAATTTAGGTTTGTTGATCTATGCAGGAAGCATTAAAAAAAAAAAATCATTCAAGCTTGTATATCAGTATGTATTCTGGAGAAACTCAAAATGGAAGACATTTTCAAAATTGTTTGTTTTTTTTTTTTTTGCTTAATATCTATTTCCTGTGCATTTCATCTGAAATACACATTTAAACCAGCAAAGAAATGAGAAAGTTAATGGTAGATCATGAAATTAATAAACTGAAATGGGAAGATGCAGAGACTTACGGAGAGAGTAAAGAGCCATCAAAGGGTCCTTGTTTAGATTAGGATTAACAAATCTCTAAAAGAATCTGTAGAACTCAGAAAGAGCCATAAAAATTTAGTACATCCATGTGTAATTTTTCAAAAGACGTGAAGTAAAAGCAGCTTTTTAGTGGACTCCTAGCACTGTGAAGAAGTTCTAATATTACTCTTCCAGATGCTTTCATAAGTTTTTATTTCACTTTGGTTTATTCAATACTGATTTCCTCATTTTTCTCCTAATTCCAAGTGCTTATTTCTAGTTTTTGAACATTTTTTTTTTTTTCATTGATTGACCCAGTCAGTGAGAGCATTCATTTTTTGGCAGCTATTCCTGTATATTCTGTGAGAATTTTAATGTTTCCCCCAAATCATTTCAGTGTTAATTTAGCAGCTTTTAAAATACAGTCTCAAGCTAACATTTGAGAACGCTCTCACTTCCGAATTTTAGGAATGCAGTCACTGATGGATATTTTTAGCTGATAAAAGTGTACACTTTAGAAGTGGTCTGTAGCATGGTAGATGGGTTTTTTAACCTGTTTGTACATGCCAGAGAAAAAGAGCTGTAACAGTCCTTTATATCTTTGATTAAAAAGCCTTTCTAATCATAATCATTTCAGTGTAATTTATCTGGTTTCTTAAGCAAAAAAGCCTTAAGTGATTATGTCGTCTGCTTGTCTTTTCCTCATCCAGTTTTTCCCATGGGCTTTTTTCAGTCAGTTTTGACAGTTGAAGATCTCAGATGATAATTTTCTGCTCATTTCTGTGGAAAAAAATCCAGCTCCTGAATCAGGATAGACTGCTAATCTATACACTGCTGGGAAAGATGCAGCCTCTTTTAAATACTGCAGAATACAAGTAGGATTTCAGTCTCAAGAAGTACATCCATAGGGGACCTGTTTTTCCTGGCTTTGCTGCCCAGCAGATAATAACACTTACTTCCTTGGCCTTCTGGGGAGCCAAATGAAGGGTTTCCTTCTTACACCAAATCTTGCCTGCCTGCCTTGAGTAGTTTGCATCATGTAGCTGGCTAGTTCAGTACTAGTAATGTCATTGTATAAAGAAATGGTCTTTGTTGAGAAGTGTTGGTTTCAGTTTTATTTTGTTAGTATGTCTGTCATATTGAGACATGATTAGTTAGCTTGAGGCTGTATTCCCTTTATATTCTTTATATTTTTCTGTATGTATGTATATGTACACACTTTGCTACACATGCTGGTTAGAGTAAATTAGTATGTGTGATAGTTTTTTATTTGCTGTAGTCCGCTGAAGTCATTAATCATATATGAAATCCATTGCAAAATATATTTGATTAAAACATACAGAGGTGACTAAACTCAACCAACCAACATTCTTTGTTTTTCTGTATTAAAATGAATGTGCCTGTCTTGATATGACTATATCCTTGTACTTATTTTGGCTAATATTCACTCTATGTGTAATATATATATATATATTTTTAATCATTTCTTATATATATTTGTTTCTACTGAGTTTGCAGAAGTCCTGGGTTTTCTTTTGTTTTGTTTTTAAGGAAACTGATCAGGTTAAACTGAAACTCTGGAGAAGTATTTTTTATTTATAAGGACTTGTGCATAAAATCTTGATTATATATATAACTTCCTCTAAATCCTGCAGATCAGCAACCCAATAACCACAAAAGCTTGCTTAAAACATTCTGTAATCAGCGCTAATTTGTGAGACCGTTAGTGTTCTTGGGATGTTTTTTGCATGTCAGAATACGCATTTTGATCTTTGGCACCCACCGTATTACTGCTTTCTCTGTGATTGTTAAAATTTTGAGCTAGAATACAATCAGTACACTGTGGGAGATCAGACAGATTCCCTTGTCAAGGGCGTTTGAAAGAGAGCATGCCACAGTCTCATTTTATTGTCTATAGAAAGTGTATTTTGCAAGTAATACACAGACTACTAGTGGGTTACTAGTACAGTTGCTTCCCCCTTTCAGTAAGCATACTGACAGTAGTTGCAAACATATATTGTGTGGAGAATTTCACTTTCAACAGCAAGTGTTCACTGGAGGCCCTGTGCCCATGCGTTGGATAGTGAATTCTTCAGTAAGTACAGTAGTGGATAAAAAACAGGGAGACGCAGTCTGTGCAAATTGAAACATCTGTTTCCCTTTCCCCAGAAATCCAGGGTCTGTAAGATGTCTTCCTATGTGAACTGGCAGAGGGCCATAACCCACTGTTCACCAGCCTGTTTCCCAGATACTTTATCCTGAGAAACAGTTCTTATCCATCTGACTGTCACATTAGTGGCAGCAGCTTGTTCCAGATCAGACTGCTCCTACTGCATTGCTGTAGGGTATAATTTTCCCCTGGGAGGATTAGCTGCAGATTTAATGCTTTTAGCTCAAAAGAGAAATACAAAGACCATAAAGTAATCCTATGGTTAGGTGTGAGTTGTACTGATTACCTTCAGGGAAAAAAAAAAGAATGCATGTAGTTGAAAAATAAGATTTTGGTGAGCCCACACTTCTACGAGGGTTATGACTGCTGCACTGATACAGCCTGAATAACTGAGTTGGCTCCTGGTCCCGGTGAGGGGAACCCACCAAATAAATTGGCATTTAAGTAGGTGTAGTGCTACGGTTTTCTGTTTGTAGGCTTCGAGTTGGAACGTGGTTCTGAGTTTCCCCATTCCAATGTAAATAGGTCACAATCAGCCTCCATTCAGTTTAAATTCTTGAACCGTATACTGGATGGCAGTACTGATTCAGCCTTTTAAGTCAGAGGCAGTACAGTATTTTCTTCTGTCATTAATTTTGGGAGCAGGAGAAAACTGCAGGAAGCACTGCAAAGCATGAGCATTCAGCCGTGCATCTGTTTCCACCTGACAGGGTGCTGTGGATCCCTGCAGTAGTGCCTCTTGGGTAAGGCTTCACTAAGCAAAGATTCTTCCTGCTTCTCTGTTTGGCAGCTGTATAATCCTTTCTGCCTTATTTACTGGATTTTGTCTGATTTCCTTCTCTATGTGTTCTGAGATTGTGCAGATCTCCTGCTCACCTCATGAATCTGTGTGATCACCTACCAATAGGTAGAGAGGAATAAAAAAACTGAAGCTGAGTACCATCAAGATGTTTATTTCCATTCACATGATTGCTGTATTATCTGTTTTCATTTGTGCTTGGAAGCTGTCTCAGTCTTCTGCAATGTTACACAAGAGAATGCACTGTTACATTTGCAGATTCCTACTTTGAGGCTCACATAAAGCTTGACTCTTTAGAAATCCCACTTCAGAAAATGCTAGTCTAAATGACTAGTGTGGCATTGATGGAAGTGATGGGCCTCCTTTTGATTTCTTTTATTAACTGACTTTCATTTCTTCTCCCAACGAAGAAAACAGTCAGTGCTACAAGAAAAATAATTTCAGCTAAGACTTCTGGAACTTTTCTTTTACTAGATTTTTCTAGGAATAGGAGTAACTATGGTAACAGCAGTAAATACCTTTTTGCCCTTCTGTTAGTAACCTCTATAATCCTAAAGGTCCTTGTGTTCCCTTTACAAATTCTATATCCTTGGAGAAGTACTGCATTTTGTGGTACCCATTTTGTAAGGATGGAATATCTGCTTTGTTGCTTTTTCTCATCAGTAACTCGTCCCCCTTTTTAAGCTCCTTTCCATTCTGAGTTCCCTTTACAAGTAATTCAGTGTCATATTGGATGTATTCAGCCATCTACAAATCAGATCTCACTTGGGTTACTGATGTACAACAGATGAGAAGTTAGAACTTGGATACAGCTTCCTACCTTGTACTCCACCGTCACTGTTATGTCCAGGAAAGTCTGATTTCAGTAATTCAATTTATTTAAAATAATCAAATTTCCTATGGGACCTTCTTCTGGTAGTTCCTGCTGTATGGTTTACATTAGAGAGTTGAGTCTGCTAGACTGCTCATTTCAACATTGAATACATTACTGCTTTTGCTGTAACTTCCTTTGGTTTGCTGGTTCTTCTTTTGTTATCTCTTGAGACTCTTGAAATTTAGAAATGCGAGTTTTCAGGAAGAGCTGCATTTGAAGGAAGAGATGCTGTTAGATCTCAGGATTTTGTCTTGTGCCATCAAGGCTGCAGGCTTGATTTTTATACTGATCTCTTTCTCATTGTATTTTTTCCTGTTCCATTTCCCTTCTCTTGTGAGCCTTGTCAGCTTATCATCTTCTTTGGGGTGCTTTCTCCTACTGGTCTGTTAAATAAATTGATCATGACATACAGAAAACTACTCTTAAAAATCAGGAAGATTAAGTAGTAAAAGAAGCAGAACTTGCTTTATTAGCATCTGTTACCTTCTGTCACCTACCACTGAGTCCAACAGCCACCAGACCCTAGGTATCAGCAGGGTTTATGTTAAGAGGCTAACGTGATATCTTGTTAGGTGATAAAGGCAGACACAAACTCAGAAGATGGGTTTTTTTATTACTGTTCTTTATTCTTCCCTATGCTCCAAGTTCACTTCCTCATGAGCTCTCTGAATTACAAAAAAAAAAAAAAATCAAAAACCTACAAGAAGAGAATTTTTGGTGTATTTATACACTTGACGAAAGTAAAGTAATAATCTCACATCTGTATTTTATTTATCTTCAAATTTTTTATCGCACTTATCTGTTTTATTTCCATTACTTGTGAATGGAAGCTCCTGGAATGCAATTTCTGAATGGTCTATTTGTGCTAAATAAATTGCTTCACTGACATCTAAGATGTGAAATAAATCAGAAACTTACTTTTTTTTGTTTGTTTCTTTAAAGCCAGTTTTTATTCAGCTAATCAGTAGTCTGAAGCTTGTATCCACAGAATTAAGAAACTTGTTCAAATTATTTCAGCGGGGAAATGGTGGTGGAAAAAAAGTGTGCTTTTTGAACATTATCTAATTCCGTGATTTCAAAAATACTAATCGCTACAAATATTACTTGAAAATAATTTTTAAGATTTCATTGCACTGAAGTAAAAAAAAAAAAAAAAAAGCAAAACTAGCTGCTAGCACTTCTGGTTTCTGGCCTTTTTAAAATTCATTACATATTTTTATTTCAGTGGCTGTAGCTACTGTAGAGATTGGTGATAATTTTCTTGAACTCCTGGCAGTGAAGTCCTTGCTCTCTTGATTGATGAAAATAGATGTGCTGGGAAACTGTGACTCCCAGTCCCAATATAGAGGTTAAACCTATGAATTTTCAGTAATACTGATACTTCATTGGTACATTTGTATGTTCATCTTTCCTAGCAACTCAACATGAAAACTGATGAAGTTTGCTATGCTGGGAGGGGAGGCAGAGGCTAAGAAAATTCTGTGGTCATTGGTATTCTGAGTATGAAGCTGCACGCAGTCTTCCGGATATGATTATATTATGATTATATTCCTGAGAATATTTTGAATACTTAATCTGATGGAAAAAAAAGAAAAAGAGAAGAAAAATTTAACTGAGTAATTAATTCCGTTTCTTAGATCATCTCTGAATGCTTTCTTAGAATAATAGAATCCTTAAAGTTAGAAGAGACCTCTGAGGGCCATGTAGTCCAACTCCCCTGCAATGAACAGGGACATCACAGCTAGATCAGGTTGTCCTCAGCCTTACCCAGCCTTGTCTTGAAAGTCTGCAGGGATGGGGCATCAACTACATCACTCCTCAACCTGTTCCAGTGTGTCACCACCCTCACTGTAAAGGTTTTTTCCTTATATCTAACCTAAATCTACCCTCTACCATTTCCCTTTGTTCTTTCTCCACCGACCCTGCTAAAGAATATGTCCCTTTCTTTCCTGTAGCTTCTCCTTAGGTACTGAAAGGCCACCATCAGGTCACCTTGGAGTCTTCTCTTTTTCAGGCTGAAGAGCTCCAACTCTCTCAGCCTGTCCTCATTGGAGAGGTGTTCCTTCTGTGAATAAATGAACTGTGTTGAATTTCAGTAGACTGGCTAAGAAGTGCATGGATTTGTGGAGTGAGAAATAGCAGTGTTCCTTTATAAATTGATCTTAAGATTGTATTTTTGCTACTGCTTCTAACAGAAGAAAGGGTGCTTTGATGACCCTTTCCTCAAATTTAACAGCGTACAAACTGATTCCGTGTTGAATGTTTTCAGGGGAAAAATATGTATCAAAGATAGCATTCAAATGTAAAGGAAAAGCATAGTATTCTAGTGCAAACTCTTGCAGGAGACAGAAAAAACACACTTTCTGCATTACAGTGAAATCATTTACACCTGGTCATTGCTCTGTAATCCATGTTTTTGCACTGAGGATTTTTGAGACTGAGAGTCAGGTACTTATCCAGCAACTTGTACATTTTGAGTGGTCCTTTTAATAAAACCTTGTTACAGTTTGTCAGAAGAATTTTTGCTCACAGTATGCTGTAGAACTAGAACAGAAAAAATAGCCCCTTTTTTTATATTTTCAGAAAGTATAGACCAGTTAAATCTTCTGTCCTTATGTTTACTCTCTTAACCCCATTATAAATGGTGGTATCTTGAGACTATTATTTGCATTACAGGCATATTTAGAAGGTAGCACTCTTAATTCTCCTAAGCACTAAAGATGTGCAGAGCCATCTTTTATGTGAGGTTATGCATAAGTGGAGGAAGAAATCTTAGTAAGCTGTTTGTCAGCTCACAGTACATAAAATTAAAACAACAATAATTTAAAAAAAAAAGGTAAGTAATTAGGATTTTATATATCTAATATGAAAATTCATCTCAGCTGTTAGAAGAGTGGTTCTGATTATAGTAATTGAGTAATTATTTATAAAGTTGTAAAAATAATATGCTGCTGCATGAATGATGTCAGGTTTTTTTTGGTGGTTGTGTGTGCTGGTGTTTTGCTTCAGGACCTTGCCAGTCTCTTAAGTCTGCAGTGCTGTAACCGAATGAGAAAAATCTGTACAAATATATTCTCTGATTAGGGTTTTTTTTCTATTTACTTTTGCCTGTAGCAGTTTTGTAGTATGTCATAATTCTGTACAGGATAAAGTTGGCTTGAATCATGCTGTCATTTGAAAAAAATGCACTGAAATTTGATAAAGCAGCTTTCAGAAAAAAAAAAATCTACATGGTATTTGAAACTGAAGTAGTGCAGAATGTTTAAATTCTCATGGGCATAAGCAAGTGTTTTTCAGCTTGTTTTCTTTGTACATTATGTAGTATACCATACACATTTTTTACTTAAAATCTGCAAGGAACATGTACTGTAGAAAGTGGGTTTTTTCACAGTAAGCATGAAGCTGAATTATGTTGCATAGAGGATTATATGATGTAGCATTTTAGATCTTGTTAAGCGTTCCCCACTGAAAAAAAGAACTGTGACTTATTAGTGAACATCTTGTGGTTACAGCTGACATGTCTTGCTGTTGCTTGCTAAAAGCAGTGAGAGGGCTTATTCAAACTGATGCTTACACAAGAGAGCAAATTGTACTCGTTTGATCTGTAGTGGATTGTTTGGGCTATCAGAGTGCTGTCTGTAGACTTAGAAGAAGAATGATATTTTTTCAGTAACGTTACTTAGCAATATCAGCCCCTGAAGGATAAGCTAAAATCTTGGAGGGTTGGAAGCTTGTTGTCTACTAGAATATAGTAATAGTGTTCTGGAAATGTAACTGTCAAGAATGAGCTGAAGAACTAAAACTGTGAGGATCTTCTTATAATGGTGCAGCTTGGGAGTATCATTAGGCTAGTCCGCTGACTAGCTGTTCCTGACAGAGCTAACTTCCTTCTTGTCTTGGCTCCTGAACTTGCATCAGCAGGTAATTACTCATGTTGTTTGAAAGGGGTAGTATTTTTCTGCCGGTTGAGTTACTCAAACCACAGTGCTGAGTCATGAGCTTTGAGCCTGTTCTCCAAGGATGGTGTGGCCACAGGCAGTGGAATATCAGTTTTGGAGTTAGCTGGCTGTTAGACTGGCTAAATGAAACATTTAAGGAATAACTGAGGATTATCAGACAATATATCATAGGTTTTGCTTCTGGCTTTTCTGGCCTATTCCTTGATAATAAAGGACTGCTGTTTTTTTTTCCACTTTCTCCTACTTGACTGGCAGAAGGCCAAATCTCTTTTCTCTCACTGCTGTTGTGAATGCAGTATCAGCATGAAGGAAATAGTCCAGAAGCTGAAAGATTGGCAGCATTTGTAGTCTCATAAATTTGGGAAAGACTTCTTGTTGCTACTCCAGCAAGAAAGAAACAGTTTACAAATTGGCACAACCATGAATGGTAAAAATCTCCCATTTTTCTGGTTTTCTGTCTAAGATACACTACATGTATCCTACATGTGAGAATTGAACTAAAGAACAAGTGCTTCCAATCTTCTGTTTGGTTGAGTTTGATTGTTGATTTTCTGTTTTGTGCAAAATATTTGTCTTTATTGTATGAATGCACTGTGTAAGGCAAAAGACATAATGCAATTGGGTACTAGCCAGACACAAGAAAAGGCTTCTCAGAGCATTTGCTGTGTGTAGTGCTGGAAATAGTAAAGATAAGCACAAGTTGGTGTAGTTTATCTCTGTAGACAACGTAGCGTTAATTAATGTCACAGTCGCTTACATGTTTATCTCCCATCACGCAGAGTAGAACAAATGTGTTTCACATTTCAGGCAAATTATAAAAATAGTATACATTTCTCTGCCAGCGATAAAGCAGGACTGCAAAATAGGCATTGCACATGAGGATAGAAAATGTGTTTTTATAATATAGAGGGAGGGGGAAATGCCATCGGCATTCTGGTTAACCTAGCAAAGCAACTGATGCTTGAATGTGGATCAAAAAATAGCTCATTAGTAGCATACAGTTTACTTCAGGCATTTGAACATTTAACAGTTGTATGTTTACTCAGTCCTGGTTTATACTGTTGCAAGTTGACCCTAAAGATAACCTTAAAAAAAAAAAATTAAACTAGAAACCTTACAAATTTACAATACCTTTTTAATAAAACAGACTTTGTTCAGGAAGCAACATACAGGTAAATGCTATCATTTTAGTCTTCTGGAGGACAGTTTATTTTACCTGAAACACTTTGCTGACCCTGAAAGCAAACGTTTTGCATTCCGTTAGACCTTTACTTGCTTGAGTTACAAAGGAATGCATGCAGATTCCCCTGTAAAGCTGCAGAAGTACGTAAATCACTTGAACAACTCTTACATTCAAAAACTGTACATAAGATAGGGAGTTGTTCTAGTTTCTTACCTTAAAAATGGAACAAAAATTTAAAATATTCATAGAAGGATACAAGTATTAGTGTTAAACAGACGTCTTTATAAGTATTAAGTACCAGAAATTAATGCTGGGAAAATAATCATGCAATTAATTTTACGCGCTTCCTGATTAGTACTTTAAACAGCATTGTAGCAGAGGCTCCTAACAGCCTATGTATTTAACAGCCTGCTGATAATTTCCATTTTAAAAGGTTTCTTGGTTATAGTCTTTGTGTTTTAGGTTTTTTCCTGTTCTGAGAAATGCTAACTTGTTGTTAGGTTCAGTTGGCCATTGAAATTACTCTGGACAAAGTCCTCCTTCCGGAAAGTGTCTTTTCTATTGTTTCATGGAATTCCACAGAGGTTTAAGAGAATTAGCAATTCTTAAAAATCACCGTTTCCTACTGTTGCTTACATTTCACTGGTGCAGCCTGGCATTGTCCCAGAGTGACAGCAAGCAGCCCAGCTGGAGAGGGCAGGTTTGGCTGCAGCTGAAGGAGCGGTTAGGGCTGTTAATGGGCACGTCTGGGCACAGCTGCAGGAGTGGCGTGAGGGAGTGAAGATGGCGTCTAATGTACAGGCTTCACGCACTAAGGCTTGAGCTTTGGCTGCCCTGTCCCCATGCAGCTCCATGAGAGAGGAACAGGCTGCCTTTCCCCAGCAGCTCTCTCTGTCTGGTACATACAAAATGCCACCCTGTGGGTGTGCTGCGCTGGGATCAGTCCTTCATGGCAACCCCTGTGTGTGAGGCTGGCTCCATAGCTGTGCCGCTGGCTGGCATGGAGGCCGCAGCACAGCAGGGTTGGGGCAGGTGCTGAGCCCTGCCTGCTCAATGTCAGGACTTTCTCTTTTCCCCACACTACCCTTCACAGCAAGCGGGCTGTGGGTGGCAGAGCTCGGATGGGCATGACGAGACAGCTGACTGTGGGGATTTTCTGTGCCATTGGTGTTGCGCTCTGTGAAGAATGCTGGAGAAAAGGAGACATTTGTGGTCATGGTGTTTGTCTTTTGCTCTCCAGCAGCCACTGGGTGAGCTGAGGCTCAGCTTTCCAGGAAGTGGCTGGACATCTGCCTGCCGGTGAGAAGCAGCAAATGAATTCTTTCTTTCATTTTGCTTGGGCACACAACTTTTGCTTCCTCTGTTAAAGCAACGTTCCCTTGATCCACAAGTCTCACCTTCCTTCTGTTTTCTCTCCATCCTGCCGGTGTGGGCAGTGAGCATGTGGCAGGCATGCATCCGGCCCAGGGCAGCAGGCATGTCTGGCTGCTGGCAGCCAGCAAGTTACCTCCGTGTTACATCTCTGTTTGTGAACTCCTGAGGCTCACACTTGAGTGGTAGCGTTACTGTTGGGCTGCTTTTTGTCACCTCTTAAGTTAAGTGAGTTTTTCAGCTGTATTGAAATGGTAAATTTTAGTTGTCAGTTTTGCGGCTTAGCCAGTAGGAAACATGTTTGTTTGCACATCTGATGGAACCCACTTCATATTGCTCTGCAGCTTTTAATTATGATGGCTTTTTTTTTCCCCCTAATGAGGTGATTGCTTCAATTATTAAAAAACCTGGGAAGGATTAAGGTGACAGAGGCAAACAAAATGCAATAATTCCTTTCAGCCATTTGGGTTTGCAGTCTAAGTGACTTTCTGTAATTTCGTCTATATTAGGTAGTTAAGTAAAGGATAATTACAGTGCTGAAAAGACTTTTTCTATCAAACTATATATATGATCTTTCAAGTATTGGTGTCATAAAAGGCTTCTGACTGTGGTAGGTAATGATTTTAATATAAGGTTTAAAAAAACATTGTGGCTTAGCAGGCATTTCAACACAGCCAAATATGTGTACTACAAGTAGAAGTGCAGCGCAGATCGTTAGGGGGAAAATATCTGTAGTGCCTGCTGTAGTTTCTGTGAAGTCATTGTGTTTCCATGAAGAAAAGAGACTTTCTTCAGCTCTACAAAGTTAAAGAAAATGGATAGGTTTTTTTATTGTTGTTTTGTTTTGGTTTTTTTCATTTATGATATACCAAAATGTTAGGCTTCTAGCACAAAATAGAAAGTTTGGGGAGGGGGGAAGAGAGTTTGAAAGCTATATATAGGAAGTGCTGAAATTATATTTAAAAACAGACATTTTACTCCTTAGGAAATCTCCCTACTGTAACCGTAAGGCTCTCTTCATGTTTTTTAGAGAAACTCACAGGGGGCTGTTGTGTGCTTGAAGTAGATCGTCATTGATGAGGGTTTTTTTGCTAAGTAGATAAAAGTTTTGGCCTTTACTTCATTAAGTCCTTATATTCAAAACAATATTTGTGTTACGCACTATGGAGCACAAAACACAAGGTTGCAGTTTAAGGTTAGTTTAGAGCTGAGGATGTCACATGGGATCTCTGGCGTAAGTCATGGGGAGTTTTGCAATTACCTGTTGCAGTAGTGCCACTGCTGGAGCTTTTACAGACAGTGAAAGGAGAGTGAAGATGAAAGAGAACTGCTAGCTACCATTATGATATTTTCTGGTACTTAAAATGTTGTCTCCAGTCTTTACAGAAGCTGAACTCTGAAGTAATGAATCTGTAAGAGCTGCAAAGAACCTTAGATTTGTTTCCTTTCCCTTCCTCTGCACTTGGAGAAGTATGTGTTTATTGACAGCAGGCCCTGTGCACTGTAGGGGCGTATTTTTCAAGTTGTCATCGGAACTTAAGGATACCTTGGCTTTCTTATTCCCACGTACTGATCAACTTTGTATGTTTGAAAATACTTCTTCAAGGCTGTGGATCTAGCTGTGAAACACTATTTTCGTTGGCCCAAAGATGAATTTTGTGGGAGTAGATACAGACTGAGAGCTGTGGGGTACGATCAGTTTGGTATTTCATGAGACCTTTGAATTGTGGTCCATAATTTGAATACTCCTGTAAACAGCTGCTATTAAAATACTTATTATCAAATAGGCACTACAAGAACAGTAATAAGAACACTGCAGCAGATTGTCATAGTGATAATAGCTAGGAGTAGGAGAGAGCTATTTTGCTGTGGGGCATATAGGATAATGATTTTATCTACTGTGTTCAGCAAGCTGCATTAAAAACATCTGTGCGCTCTTTCCTTCTCTTGGTTTGGAATTTCTGTTTTAGTTTGTGTTCCTGAGCAATGGAAAAAAGAAAACTAGGACATTACCCCATGGTTTGATCTGGGATCATAAGAAGATGGAGTAGAGGCCGATACTGGTCCTCTTCTTGGCATCCCTTGTCTGTTCCAGCAGTTGCAGGGTTTCCCACTGCAGTGAGATGATCCAGTTTTTTCCTTTGTGCTCATCTGTTTTGATGAGCTACCTGAAAGTTCTGAAGAATGCAATAAACATTAGGGTGAAATTCTTTTTTGTTATGTTTTTAATTTTTTTTATTATCTGAAACCCTCCGAAATATGAGTGTAGGGCACTTCTCTCTTCAGATGACTCTGGTTCTACTGAGTTTGAATTGCCTGTTACAAAAATGATAATAGCAGCACTTGTCAAAAAGAGGGAAAGTTCTTTAGTGGAAAATACCATTTTTCTGAAGGATTTCAGCTTGCTGTCATTATAATTAATTAGTTCCTCCACGATTCCCAAAACCACATAGGCCCTCTCACATTACCAATGTTTTAAAATTTTTGAAATGTCAAAGTTGAAAATTAGTAAAGAAACGGAAAACTGCCAAAAGTGAGGGATCTTTTTGATTTCTTTTAATTGATCTTCAAAATGTTGGTCAAAGCTACCGTTCAGCTAACAGTACTCCTTTTGTTTGAAGACTGTGGTTCCAATTTGAAAATTTTAAACAGAGTGCAAAATGTAGACACTGAATTTTCCAGTTCTGCAGCGAAGCTACTGCTGAGCAGCAAAGCAGAAGCTAACAGAGACTTGGTGTTCTCTACTGAAGCAGGTATGAGGGGTAAAAGGAAAACAGGGTCAAGTGCCAGAAGGTAAACCTTTCTTGACAGCGCCTGAAAAAATTTGTCTGTATGTGGTGGCTGTTAGTGAGCAGCACATGTAGGTCAATTGCTTTGGAGGTTGAAGGGCTTGTGAGCTGGCACTTCTGTCCTACCTGAAACTGTTAGTTGCCCAAATGAATTTATTTTTAATATGTTTTGAAATTATATTTTTTACTCAGCTCTTGTTCCACATACACATATAAATCATACATATTCGTGGACTGCCAGCACTGAAAGCTTAGTGAGTTGTCTACTCAGATCTCAAGTCCTGAAAGGTCTGATGATGCAGTTCTTTGGCAGCCTAAGCCAATTTAGCTGCTGTCTTCCTGGGATTGCCCTGCTGCCTCCTTTGCCCCGTGCTCAGGCTGTGAGTTTGTCTGACCTTACACTGAACCTTTTTAGAGCACAAAGCCGGCAGGAAGCTATGCATTTCATGTGAGATGGTTTCTCAATGATTTAGCATGTTGAAATAGTTCAAAGCTGCTGCAAAGACACGAGTAGAAACACATGGCTAAGCCCAAGGGGAACAGAATGGGGTCGTCACTGTAGTTAGAATCTACAAGTTTATAACCTTCAATAATCAGAGAAAGTAATGCAGTTTGAATTGTGGTGGTATCTCATTACTGTAGTTGTTATATCAAAATAAATGTATTAACTGCTCTTTAAATTCTTGATTTTCAGCATTCCAGGTGTTTATAAGTATTCTAGTCAATTCAACAAATGTGTCCAGAGTGCAGTTCATTTCATTCTTCTTGTTTCGTTAAAATGAGTTTGTAAAGCACTGAATTTTTGATAAAACACCCTAAAGTATTATTAGAAGAGAGCATGTTTTTAAAAACAATTCTTTTCAGCTTTATATTTCAGTTTTAACTGGTAACACCATCGTAACAATAGCACTAAACAGTGTAAAAACATGCTTTAGGAAATCCTGAATTATACTTGACGCTTCACTTTTTAACATTACTTTCTACAGGATTTGAACAAGCGTTTGTCCCTGCCTGCTGATATCAGGATACCTGATGGCTACCTTGAAAAGTTACAGATTAACAGCCCTCCGTTTGATCAGCCAATGAGCAGACGTTCTCGAAGAGCATCTCTAGTAAGTGTAATGCACCTCCCTGACCTCCTGGGTCTTAAGATTCCATTTAATGCAGATGTCCCTCTGTAAGAGAAGCGTAATTCAGCTCCATTTGCACCTTGGCTTTTATTTCCTGAGGGACAGGGCAATTTGATGTATACCAAGTACCTGTAAAATCCATTTAAATAGGACAATTTCCTTCCGTTCTCTTCCCCTTCTCTATTCTGCAAACTTTTCCCTCGCATTCCTTAGTAAGGGTCTTGAGCTGTTGAAATCTGTGGCTGAATTTTACTCCCTAAGTATATCCTTATACTATTGTGATATCATTTGAGTCTACTGTCAGTGATAATCTTTTGAGCAAAGAGCCCCTCTAGTCTTAGATCCACACTATGTGTCTTGTCATAGAGTCGGAGGGCCCTGAAGTACCATAATAGTAAGGCAGTTATTTCAGTGGTCTTTTCAGTGTTGGAATACAATATTTGAAGGCTGGAGGAGTTCTCTGTATATCTTTTGTTGCTCTTTTAACATTGAGCAGTTGGAGTTCCCTCCTCTTTACATTCTAGAAAAATGAAAGTAAAACACTGCCCTCTAATGAATATGATGTGTGTATGGAATCGACTTCCTGTCACAAGGCTGTTTGGTTTGAATTTTGAAAATTATTTTCGAGGTTTAAAGGTCCAAATTAAATCTACCAGCAGTGCTGTGCAGTCATTGATGTTCTGCATTGTTCTTTCATTATTTGAAAATAACCTAGGATCATTATTCTGAGATTGCCACTGAAAGCTTGTTAGCAGTCTAGTTTTTGCAATATGTGAATATTGTTTGCTGCTTTAAATGTATATCTCTTTTCAAGGCTTAGTAGGAATCAAAAAAAAAGCCAGTAAGAATGGAGGACTTGTTATACTTTAAGTCTGGTGAATTTCTTTGAAATACAACAAAAAATGAGCTCTTACAGTTTTTACTCTTTTATTTTGTATATACTGGTACAGTATTGCATGCACAGCAGTATAGGTGCTTCTCTTATGCACCAATCTCTAGAAATAAGAGACCGTAAATAGAATCTGACAGTGTTTCTGGGTAGGTCAAGATGAGCAGATGAGTTTTACGTGAGAAATGTTCTTTTTCCTTCAGAAGTTACTAGCATTAAAGATTCTAAGAAAGCAGGTTTTGAAATTTTCTGGCAATAATAATTCTAATGGTTGCAAGGTCTCATTTATTTTCTCCTTTCAATTCTGATACCACTTCACAATATATCTGTAGGTCAAGATACACTTTGAAAACATAATATTTACTTTACTGACATTATTCCAACATTAGTGTAATGTTTAAAATCTCACTGGAATTATAAGAATTGTCAAGTATCAATTTTACTTGTATTTTGGGATAAACAGGCTTCACACCAAGCTTCTAAATAAGCTTGATGCTAAAATATCCTAGTGCAACATTAAAGTAGTTTAGTCCTAACATGAATTTAATAAACAAGAATTACTCATTATACTTTCATGTTAACTAAATTACGTGCCCATTTTTTTTCTTAGATATGTCAAAAGAGTGTTAAACAGACGTCTTTTGTAGACAAGTTCTTAAATTTGCTTCATGTGATTTCATGTTCTGGAAATGAACAAAGTTATTAATCAAATTTTTGTTAGTATACCTTCATAGTGTATTGCTGTCAAATCTTAGTCCAGTCAAGAGTATTTGTGTTGCACGTGGTGATATAATATAGAATTCTAACATCCTTTTAGGAGCAAATCAATTTTTTCTGACCTGCTGAAGCCAGTAAAAGTATCTTTCCTTAGAAAGAAATGTTATGTGTGGAAGTGGATGAAGGAGGTGATGCTAGAAAACGTGTCTTTTTTGTATTACAATATGTTTGTTTGTCAGTAAGGCAAATAAACCCTCAAGAAACGAGTGGGTTTGGGGTTTTGACATGGTACAGGTTACGTGCACTTTGTAAATCAGTATAAAAAGTGTCATGTTTTACATCTGCTTTCAACATTCTTTATGCTTTAAGAGCAGTTTAAAAATTTAGGTTAACTGAGAATGGGCTTAAACAGAAATAATTTTAATAGATGACTTTTTTAAAATATGAGAGTAACTATAGGTTTAAATGGGAAGAAAATAATAATCTCAGAGGCTGTCTTCCAAAGACGTAGAAGATACATCTCTTGACATGCATTATAAGTTGTTGATCCCCAAAAACAAAAAGGAAAAAAAAGATGAATAGATCCAAATAAAATACTTAGAGACTTGAAATCATGAACCAAGAAATGTAAATTGTTGAGAAAAAACTGATGTTTGAGGAGGGATGATGTTTAATAAGGTTTTTACTGATGGACTGAAAAGGCTTTGAGAGGTCAGAATGGAAGAGGAGACCAGGAGCAGAGCTCTTTGACATGCTCCATGTATTTGTAGAGAAAAAATAAATAATGAAAATTAGTTTGAAAGAAGCAGCTGCATATGGATATACTAAGAAAGAGAAAGAATGGAATTGTTTGACTTCTGTGCTTTAAATATAATAGCCTCATTAGTAATGAGATCAGAAGAGAGGACAATTTACACAGGAGGTAGGTAAAGTGGGGGTTTGTTCTAAGCGTAACTAAGTACGTACTGGGATGCTTTAATATGATAAATCATTTCTTGAAATAACTGGATTTCTTGAAATTTGCTGTAGTAGTCAGACATTTTTCTGAAAGAAAATTCAGTTTGTTGATTAAATGATGTACATGACAAAATAGCTGGTTAAATGATTAAAGGTGTTAAATGAAAATTAATAAAAAAAATTATTTTCTTTGCAGTCAGAAATTGGGTTTGGAAAAATGGAAACCTATATCAAGTTAGAAAAGCTTGGAGAGGTATGTATAGAGTTCTTTTGAAATCTCTCCTTCTTTGGTTACCTTTCATTATTGGGTAGATGATAGAGCACTTGCAGTGTACCCAGACAGGTTGTGAAGTCTCCTTTGGAGATCTTCAAAAACCATCTGGGCGTGTTCCTAAGCTATCTTGGTGTCTCTGCTTGGATCAGGGGGTTGGACCAGATGATTTTCAGAGGTCCCATCCAGTCTCAGCCGTTTTGTGACTGTGTGATTTGATGGCAATGATTTATGTCAAATGTATATAAATGTTAACTGAAAATCTCTATAACCTTGCAGATATCTGTTCAGTTTCTCTTATCAGTAAATGAAACATTTGACATTGCAAACCAGTGTCACTATCACAAAAATGTTCTGTGCATATTTAGTAAAAGCAGCAAAAAAATCACTGAGCTGGGGAAGACAGGATTTAAATAATACTGAGTTTTATTTCCCTTTTGTTTTGGGAAGGCAGTTAATATGGATTATCTCTACTCCAATCAGCCAGTGATTTTCAGAGAAAATTTAGGATTCTGGAGGCATCAGTTCTGGGAGTGACCAGTAGTATCAAAAAAGATACAGATGGGACAGGCAGAATACTGCAGTTAGTTCTTCATCAGCAGCATTCTCATTTCCAAGTGCTTTATTTTTTCTCTAGTCCTTGTTGGGTTCCTCACTGGACGTGAACTTAATGGTGCCTGGCCTTTGGGAAATGTTAATCTAGTAGCTATTGAATCCTAATTGAGGGTGTATTTTATCTCACTTGCATTACAAAGTGTAATGGGAAGTGCAGGATCTATCTGTAGTGTAATGTAGGACACTTTCAGTAACTTGTTTGCTTTCTCTTTGCAATGCATGATGTTAGTTATGCTTACACACTGTTTTGTTAGAATTCCTTGCTTTGTAACATACCTGAAGAGTTTTGAATCTTTTATTGTCTACAAAAACTGAAAAAGATGAGCTTCACCATATTCATGTTCAGAATGTCAGCAATAATGAAATTTTGACTTGTTCTTTTCCCAGAACATTTTCATGTAAAACATGTAACAAAGACAAGGAACGATGACCAGAAGGAATTATGTTTTCCTAAAAATAGTGATAGTTTGTCAGCTGCCATTGGAAACTTAACTGCAGCACAATATAGCCACGCCTTAGATAGTTTTAATCTCAGAATCCTAGAATGGCTTGGGGTGGAAGGGATCTTAAACACCATCTGGTTCCAGCTGCCTTGGGCAGGGTCACCAACTGCTAAATTGGACACTAGAACAGGTTGACTAGGGCCCTGTTCAATGTGGTCTTGGAAAATCTCTGGGATTGGGGCATCCACAGCTTTTCTGAGCAACCTTTTCTCTGTTCCAGTGCCTACAGTAAGGAATTTCTTCCTTATTTTTCATTAGAGCCTACTCCCTTTTAGTTTAAAGCCATTATTCCTTGTGCTATCACTATGAGACTGTAAAATGTCAGTCTCCCTCCTGATTATTATGAACTCCCGCAGTTGGCTTTCAGGGCTGCAGGCTCTTACTTCTGGCCACTTAAGGTGATAAATTATACCAGCAGTGAACTTAATACAAGTTGATCAGACTTCTTTGGTAGGTATATGGTATACATCTTTTCACATAATTTCAGGGTTAGTAAGTACATGCATCCCTTGTTGTGTTCTGTGTGTTCAGATGTTAAAAAAATATTTTTCAAGTCTAACCTTTTTCAAAAATAATAATAATAAAAAAAGAAGAGCTAGTCTTAGTCCACATGAAACCTATTACAACCTTATGTGGAAGTTTCACTTCTTTTTGATCTTTCAATGAAGAAGCGACTTCCTTTTCCATTTTGTAGGGTACCTATGCAACAGTTTATAAGGGGAGAAGTAAATTGACAGAGAACCTGGTGGCTCTGAAAGAAATTCGCTTGGAACACGAGGAGGGAGCACCTTGTACAGCCATAAGAGAAGGTGAAAACTTTTATTTTGTTATTCTTTGGAATGTCATATACTTCTGGCTTTATTTTTAACTTAAGTATTGTTAGTGCTTGAAAATTGTATCAGCTATATGGGACATTGAAGAAACTGATATTAGTTTTGATGCAGAAAGTTTTAATCTTATATTAAGAATTAGTGTAGAAAACTATATGGGGATGTTTGTGTTCTCAAGCATAGTGTTATAAATGCATGAATTTGTACTGAATTAGGCTAATACTAGTAATTTTCAGGGATTCAGAATACATTTTATGAAATGACTGCTTCTGCTCGGTTGGTATAGACTTATACCCAAATTTGTGTGGTATTTTGATTAAATGGATTTCCTTTATTTGGATTAAATTAATGCCCTGTGAATATTATGTTCTTAAAAAACACGTATTAATTTTTGAAAAATTAAACAACTTATATACGTGAGCTTGCTAGAAATGCATTTGTTGCTTCTTTTTTTATTCATTTGCTTTATATTTAAAATTCTCCTTTGCAGTGTCGTTATTAAAAGATCTGAAGCATGCGAATATTGTTACGTTACATGACATTGTTCACACAGACAAGTCTTTGACTCTTGTTTTTGAATACCTGGTAAGCCTTTAAAACAACTACTGAACTTTATTTTCTATTTATTTGTTTAAAAAACATAGCGTATTCTTTTTAAAATGCTTTATTTTTATCCTGTATCTAGACTTATTCAACTGAAAATTATACAACTGTGTTTAGTTCTTAAAGTGCTGTAAATCAACAAATACTGTTCTGATTCATACCAACTCATACCAAATTCAGTTGCTATAAAAAAGGATAATTATGCTGTTATCCCATAGGTATTTTTCACAACTTTTACAGATGATCTTAGACTCTAAGACAGACAATACTAAATCAGAAGGAACTTTTGATGCCCTCACAATTAGAGAGACCGTGTACAGAGAGATCTTGGCAAATCAGAGGGTTGGACATCACCAGCTCATGAAGATTTACAAGAGCAAGTGCTGAATTCTGTACCTGGGATAGAGCAATCCTGAATGTACATTCAGAGTAGGGGATAAAAGGCTGGAGAAAAGCCTCAAGGAAAAGAGTATGGGAGTTCTGGTTGAACATGAATCAGCAGGGTACCCTGGCAGCTGAAAAGGCCAACCATATCCTGGCATGCACCAGGCACAGCACAAGCAGACCTCAAGCACTGGGTGCAGGTTTGGGCACCACAATATAAGAAGGACATAAAGCCTGTGTGGAGACAGGATTTGAACTTGGTGAACCTTGTGGGTCCCTTTCAAATCAGGATATTCTGTGATTCTATAATCGGGGAAAAAAGTATACTTTGGAGCAAACAACTTCACATTCCATCTTTTTGTAACACTCTTCTAAAGGGGAAATCTGCAGTTATATCTCTCACTTGCCTCTTTCATTGTGGACTTTCCACTTGCTCACTGGAGCTTTAATGATATTCTTGTGTAATGTTACATGTGTGTATATATATGTAAGCATAACAAAAGGGTTGAAAGGGTTGAAAGGTTGGAAGGTGAAACAATAACTAATAACATTGTCTAAGAGCAGCTTGGTGGGTACCTTGGTTGGCTTTGCCCTCTGGAAAAGACAGTTTTCTCAATGTTCAGACTTCTGTGAGTTGGTTGTTGTTCTGTTTTTTGTTTGTTTGTTTGTTTTTTACCAAACTTCAGAAAACTCAAGTTTTCTGATGACTGATTTCTGGGCTTCTTCTAATAAAAAATAATACTCACGTGTTCTGTTGTCCATAATTTTACTGAAAAGTAACGGTCTTTTGACAGGACAAGGATCTGAAGCAGTACATGGATGACTGTGGTAACATCATGAGTATGCACAATGTAAAGGTGAGCGTTCTAGTGGGAATTCAAACTTTCTCTGTTCTGATTGAAGAATTTCAAAGAACTTAATCAGGAACTGTAAGATGTAGAGCTTTCAAAAAGAAACTATTTTGACCATCGGTCTTGACTCAGTTGCCTTTAACAAATGGAGTCTTTTTTATTTTTTTTTGCTTTTGATAATCTTTAAGTGTTTAAAGCAGCAAAAAGAGTTTGTATAACTTTGTACAGAATCCATTCTCTCTGACATTACGTATTTAAAGCAAAAATTTTATTAAAAGTAAGATATCTATAGCTCTATTAACATCTTTCAGTTGTGTACTCTTTAAGTCCTTATTTTTGTATATCCTCAAATAAAATCTATGTGCTCAGCAAGGAAAAGTGACCTCAGTCACGCTTGGATTCCAGTGTCCATCACACAAGAAAGGTGCTTTAATTTGTATTTAACAATAAATACTCCTCTCCATTAGTAATAAAACAAATTGTTTTATTTAAGATTTAATTGGTGGTTACTTTTAACTGTAGCTGTGACCTGGTCTCATGACTCAGTTCCAAATCTGGCCTGGTGAGACTCAGTTTCAAATGTCTCTTCTAACAAACAGTTTGCCATTTTGAACTCTAGAATGCTTGTTTATGTTTTTTAATACTGCAGCTTTATAAGCAGGATTCCAAAGAGAGGAAAAAAAATATTAACTTGAAATGAGTTAAGTTTCAAAGGAAGCTGGTTTAACACTGTATTGCTTTGCTGTCTTGCATCCTCTGCTGTACTGTGCCTTCAAAGCAGCTTAATTAAGCTGTATGTAATTCATGTCAGGGGTATTATTTGTATAATAAGCATACCTGAGAAACTGCTTCATGCCTCTTGAAAAATACTGATTGTAGTCTGTGGTCCTACTGAACAGAACCATGAGTGCACAGACAAGATGGGAGACCTACTTTTATTCTTACACAGCAGTACACAACACAGATGTCATTGACAAGTCAGTGTTCCAGATAATGTGAAGTGTTGGATTTCTTGTACATACTGGTAGGGTTGTCATCCTTGTATTTGGCTTAGGCTGTGTTTAGAAATCTGTACTTCGTTGAACTGCATAAGGAATTTAGCTTAGACACTGGTCACTGTTTGGTTAGACTTTTCTTCTGCTGTCACATTAGAGTAAATACTTCTAGGGAAAAAACACCCTCCTGCCTAATCTATTGCTCCTTTTGAGAATCTGTAAAAGGGAATTATTTAATTTGTATCTGCTTCAGGAGAGACAACATAAAATATAATTAAGCTTGTGTTCTCAATCAAGTAACAAATTAAAAAGTAGTGGTTTGAGCATAAAAAGTAAAGAAGAGCTGTAAATGGGAAGCTGACTCCTTATGAGAGTGCAGTTAAAAGATCACAGAGAATCTGCTTGTGATAATCTGAACTAAATGGAGAAAACTGTTTTTCCATGTTTGCCTGAGGTTTAAACTGTGCCCTAAGAGCATATTGATATGGTCAGTACCTCTGGCACTGAGACCAAAACAGCTACTTAACTTTGATAGCTGTATATGCTTAGAATATAATAACTGTGGCAGCTGGCTTTATTATAAACATTTGAGAGAGTTCCCTGTCACCTCTTCTATAACATTCTTCACCTGATTTTATGTTTCTGAGTTGTAACAAAATGAGGATGTATAATATAAATGTGTAATATAGATGTGTGTGATCTCAGCAGATACTGCTGTTTGAAACAAAATAATGAGCTCGTATGTGTTGACCTGTGCATCTAAAGAAGGATCCATGCTAATTGCCAAGGAAGATTGACAATTTCTGTAAAATAATCTGCATTACCTTCTTGACAAGTCCTTGCTGTCTCAGTATGCTAGAGATGGCTATCAATTTCTGCAGCAGTGCTGTTAATACATCTTGGGAGTGGCTACCCTTGCAACAGTGTAGGCGTGAGTAGGTAGAACTAAGCTAGTTGTTTTCTCTTCCTTCTCTTCAAAAAAAAGAAAAGAGAAGAAATCACTACAGATTTCATTTTTTCTTGAGTAGGTGAACCTGAGGTGAGCAGACTGAGAACGGATGAATGCAAACTACACCTGCTGTGTTTTCGTCCAGTTTAGAGAAAAATGATTTTGTAGTGTTACCTGGAACAAAGATAAGCTGAAAAAGGTCTTGTGTTCAAATTCAGGCCCTTTATACCTACAGAAACTGCAATGATAGAGTAAACTGCTTTGGCTGCCCATTGCTTTCTTCATCCCTTAGAACCTTTAAGTCTACATATATGCAGCATTAGTATGTATGACTGGAGTTGCTTGGCTGGCTGGCTTTTGCAGAGATACAAAACAAACCTGTGTGTATCAAGGTGAGGGGATGAATATAAATGCCAGAGGCGGTGGGGTTGTGTTAGTAATCTTCATTTCCCCACTTCTCCACGTTTCATGAGCTCGTGAATCCTGTTGTATTTTTCCAGTAGCCTGCCAGAACATTCTTTACACAGTGTCGCACAGTTGGATGGAAAGAGTGCTGAGCTGCATTTTAATAAGGGATCCTGTGGCAGAAAGTAACTTGAGTATAGTCAGACAGTTACCTTTAAAGACATAAGTGTGGGAAGCAGCATTAGTAAATACTTTAAAAAAATAAATAGCCCTGTGGTTCTCTTCAATTATGCAGAACAAATCTCTCAAAATCTTTGTTGTAAGGTATCATGTAAAAGCAGTACATTAGCATAAAAGGGTTTTAAATCTGATACTGAGTGTGTTTGTATGAAAAGTTAATTCACTTTTTGAGAAGTATTTTTGTCTTGCTTATAGTATAGCAACTTAACTCTGCAGTGCCCAAATAGACTGTTATAGTTAATGTAATCTGAAGATTAATGGTTTTGCTATAATTTATTTAAATGTTCTCTTTTGTAGCTATTTTTATACCAGATTCTTCGTGGTTTAGCATACTGTCATAGGAGGAAGGTGCTACATCGAGATCTGAAGCCACAAAATCTACTGATTAATGAGAAAGGAGAACTGAAGCTAGCAGACTTCGGTATGGACTGGAGTTCTTCCGTAATAAATATTTTCTTTACTCAGCATTGGGAAAATACTGAATATAAATTATATAGAACTTTGAAATCTTTTGAAATTGGGAATGTGTATTTGTGCTGTGAACATTGGGAAGATGAACCTAGGAAGTGTATTAACTCTTCTTTGTACTCTGGTCAGGATCAGTAGGGAAGAAGTTTGCTGTTTGTGATGTAAAGTAGCTGTATTGTCTTCTTTGTAGGAGTAGTCTCTAAACTGTAACTGTAGGATCAACATTGTTGAGTATGGCTCCAGCCCACGTCTCTGTCAGTCTTACAGTGTTCCTCAGAAGTTGGTAGTTTGTCTGTTTATTAATAATTTCAGTCGTCATTGCAAATCTTCCACAAACCACTGTTTTGGTTCCTGTTTTTCCTTTGAATAAGTTAATGGAAACAATTGTCATGGTAGCTGGAATTCATTTGAATAAGGCAAAGGAAAGAAGAGAATGTGCAATTGCACTCACAAAGAAAAGACAAGAGCATCACGTCTGTAGTAAATTCGTGCGCTCTCAGATGGAAAGTGAAAGTCAGTCTTCTACAGGATATTAGAAAATCTATGTATAGGTCATACTGAGGTTTGAAAGTAGTCTTGCTGCTTTGAAATTGGCACTTAGTCAAATCCTTAAGCTGCAGCTCAAGTTCTTTTTCTTCACACTCCATGGTCACTCCAAAGCAGAGTTACCAAAATGAATAAGGGAAAGGTCAGTCCTTATACAATATTGTCAGGTGTAACTCTGTCACTAGAAGGATGCACCAAGTTCTTTGTGGATTTCCTGCGAGTACTTGAAGAAGAGCATGACCTTCACAGTTTCCTTTTATTTTTTATGTCAGGAAATTCCTTAGAAAGTTGTGTTTCCACTGTGTTTTTTTTCGTTTGTGAACAAAAGTCACTCAAAAGATTGCATTTAACACAGTAGTCTTTTATTGAGGATAGTACTGAAAACTGACAATGTCATTGTGGAAAACCTCTATTGATACAACGCTGTTTTGGTCCATTTCCACTGTTTCATTACTCATTTGTTGCTTTCTAACTCTTACAGTATAATTCTTAAATGGAGAATATGCAGAAGGGTTTTCATGAGGGAAGATGCTGTGTTGATATAATGCTTTGTTGTTTTGATCTAATGTATGGAATTAGTGCAGGTTTGTGATGTGCTTACTTTTATACCTAAAAACACTTCTCATTACATTAATGCAAATACTAGGAGACAAATGTTACAGAAATGAGGACTCTTTAATTGAATATAATTGTGAAGGTATTTAACAGGTATATTAAGGTTGATTTGTCTCATAAAAATTCTTTGTATAAGAAGACTTAAGCAAAGCAACATTGCATAAAAGCAGCACGTTACCCTTTATTTTCTTTTGAATCAAGGATTGGCTAGAGCGAAGTCTGTTCCTACAAAGACCTATTCCAATGAAGTTGTCACGTTATGGTACAGACCACCTGATGTTCTCCTCGGATCTTCAGAGTACTCAACTCAAATTGACATGTGGTTTGTACAGCTTTGTCAAGTTTTAAGTTTTCTTCTCAGACCAGTTGAAAAGATGTCAACTCTTGATTGCTATGTAGTAGCATTCAAATACTAATGCTTTGAATTTTGGTAGACTACAACCGTTTCACGTTACAAGATTTCAGAAAAATTCTGAATGAAGAACAACTTTATATTTCTTATTGGCAACATGCTTCAGGCTGACATTTCTAGGGGAAAAAAATCCACACATAACGCATGGTATTTACTGTGAGCTCCAGTTCAGTTGACTGATTTGACATCTGAAAGATATATTTGGTCTTAGACGGTTCTTTTGTTCAAGTATATCTTCTTTCAAAACTGTATTTTTAATAGCAACATATGGTTAATTAATAATTCATTTATATTTAAGTTACAGAAGTCTTTAAGAGCTGAAAGTCGAAGTAGCTGGATTTTTTTCTGATTTATCTTTTTCTCTGTTTGTGTAAAGGGGTGTTGGATGCATATTTTTTGAAATGGCATCAGGAAGGCCCCTCTTCCCTGGTTCAACTGTTGAAGACGAACTGCACTTAATTTTCAGGCTTCTGGGTAAATATGTACTTTTAGCAGTACTATCAGTGCTGTAAGTTTATTCTTCTAAATGCTCTTTCTTTGAGAACTGTACATCTAAAAAAAAAATGGCATTTTATGTTGCATTTGTATTTAAGGTGAATGACTGTATTCTTGATGGAAATGATCAAGCTGAGTGCATAGATGAGCTTATACAGCATCACCTTTTCTTTTCCTGTTAAATTCAAGGATTGAGTGCTTATTTTTTTTAATGTTGTTTCTTTACAGTTTGGTGGGTTTTGTTTTGTAAATTGAATTTGTTGTTTCTTTTTAAATACAGGAACCCCATGTCAAGAAACATGGCCAGGCATTTCTTCCAGTGATGAATTTAGAAACTACAACTTTCCCAAATATAAACCTCAACCCCTAATCAACCACGCACCAAGGTACTTTGTGTTTTACTTATAGAATGTATGCATCCCTGCATCTCTGAATATTTGTAAATGTGAACAAACTTCCAAGTATGATGTGCTAGTGAGTACCAGAAAACCATACATCAGTTGCATTGTTGTGGGCAGATATTAATTCAAAGTATAATCCTGGTGCACTGTGCTTACTTTGTCAAATATCAGTCATGGCACTACAGCTCCATAATGACCTATAGAACTATAAAATCCTGTTGATAATGCCTGCATAGTGGGAGTATTCACTCAGCACTCCCAAATTCTCTTCTGCTATACAATAGGCTCATTGTTAAAATGGCAAGGTTTCCTTGAGCAGTCTCTTGAAATCATTCTAAAACGTTACGAAGAATGTGCAAGGTCTGCATCAGTATTGTTAACAGCACAGAGATTATAAATAAACTCTATAACAAAGCCTAACACATTTTTAGTGACTCAGAAGAAAAAGATCTAACATTGTGTCCTTCCAGTAAATGACCTGGGTTGACCTACTAAACCACAGTGCAAAGCTCAAGACTTCTCTGTTGCCAGTGTTTTCCAGATAGTCTTGTTCTGGGATACTACTACTTATGTGTATACATGTTTAAAAGCAAAAAGCTTGTTCAGATGAGAAGATTCTTGTGTTTAATTTTAGTTTTTGTATCATTCAATTAAATCAGTTACTTTTGGCTTTTGTAAATATAGTTCAATAACCATTCTAATCTTTTTTTTTAATACTTTACTTTTAGGCTAGACACAGAAGGAATTGAATTGATAGCGAAGTTCCTTCAAGTAAGATGTGTTTTGTGGCTTTATTTAAGTGCCAGTTTAGAATTTTAATGTATTGCATTAAAAAATATGTATTGCAAGTATAGTAACTGTCAGATGTAATTTGATGTGAAACGTGCTGCATCTGAGTCTGCAGTGGACAATGTGGGAATAATGAGTGGTCCTTAAGGCTGCGTGCAGTAGGAATTTCAAAGCTGATGAGTTTGGTTGTAGTTTTTGTGGCTGGTGGGATTGTTTTTTTTTGCTTTTGCCAGAGGCAGTTCCCTGATTTCTGTTCGTAAAAATGTAGAATTTGTAAAATTTTGTGTTAGCCATTCTCTGAAAAACCTGAAACACTTTTGAAATATGATTTTGAAACAGGATTTCTGAATACAGATGCTGTGTTTCTTTAAAGTCAGGCTTAGTTTACCAGTAGAGAAGCAGGTACTAAGGTGTATGGATTCTTTGATCTTTCTGTCTGTATTAAAAGGTCAAGTAATACGTGGCTTTAATCTTTGAATCTGCATTAAAGAGCCTGAAGCAAAAGGAGAGGAAGCAGGATGGAAGATCAGCTCTTAAGTGTTTGAATAGTTGGAGAAGTCCTGTAACTTCATCGGGTTAAAAAGGAGTTTGATCACTCTGTTCTGCAGCCATTCTGTATGAGGCCTTCATCTACTTACGTGTTGTGTTGGACAGAGCACTTGCAGTCCCTGTCTGGAATTTGTTCTTACTTGTGTACACCTTTTTTAATGTCAGTATCTTTGTCCAAATATGCCAAACACAAGGTGTGCAAAGTGCTCATATAAGACCATGTTGTCTGGAGTTTCCTCTTATGCAAAATGCTGTAGCATAGTCCATCTGAAATAGAAAACTTTTGTGATCTCTTTTAATAGCATTTCACTGCAATTTAATATATAACCTAATTGATGTTACAACTATTAAAAAAAAAAAACCTTTTTTTTTTTTTGCATCCTTTTCTAGCAATTTTCATTTTTAAAGTATTTTATCAACCATGTATGTTGATAATTTAGGCAGCATATGCTAGGTGCTTTGTGTGTGACATGTAAGTGAAGAAAACAAAGATGTCCCAGTGAGTTAGTAGGAAAGGTTTGAGCAAATTTAACTCTTCTTTTGGTCAAATCACTTAATGCAAATAATTTTTTAATGAAAACCAACATGCATCCTTTTATGTTAATAGTATGAATCAAAGAAGAGGATTTCAGCAGAAGAGGCCATGAAACATGCATACTTCAGGAGCCTTGGAACAAGGATACACACTTTGCCTGAAAGTAAGAAGAGTAGTTATATTAGAATATAGAATATATTACAGAATATTATGTAGGATATAATAATAGAATATTGCTGAGATAGTACACGAAAGCTGACTACATTACTGTACTGGATCTGGGTGAGATGGAGTTACTTTTTGTTGTAGCAGTTTGAATGGTCTTGTGTTTTATATTTGTCACAAAAAAAACCTTGCTGATAACACAGTGGTGTTTTATCTGTAGCTAAATGATGTTTGCACAGCATTGAGGCCTTTTCTGTTCCTCAGTTTCTCCAAGATTAGGGATGGAGGAGTGTGCAAAAGTGAGGGGACGTGAGACAGATGACTTCAGCTAAATAAAGAGATATTCCATACCATGGAGTGTCATGCTCAGCAATAAGTGGGAGAAAGGGGCAGAGGAACTGGTGGGGAAGTTAACCATCTCTTGCATAGGAACTGGCTGGGCATTGGTCTACACATGGGAGGTGGCAAGTGATTGCCTGTGCATAGCTTTTGTTCTCTTTTCTTTCCCTCTTCAACTTGTCATTCGCTTATTAAACAATTTTAATCTCAGTGCACAAGTTTTCTTGTTTCTAATCTTTCTTTCCTCAACCCCACAGAGTGGAGCTGTGGGGAGCTGGGCAAGCAACTGTATGATCAATCCCTAGCTGTCTATCAGGGTTAATTCACAAGAACTTAATGAAAAACTCTTTAATCTGTTATAGATGTTCAGTGTATATTGACTTAAATACGTGTGAATAGAAAAAGGATTTTTTCTCACATAGTCTACTAAATTAAGAATAGGATTTGCTCAGTAAAGCATTGTTGTGTTTGAATATAAATGAATATATTTCTTATATTCCAGGTGTTTCAATATTCAGTCTAAAAGAGATTCAGCTGCAAAAAGACCCTGGCTTTCGAAATTCCACTTACCCAGAGACAGGTATGGAAAGATGAATATTTTCTCATACTCGTGAGTTGCTTCCTAGTGCAACGAGTGCAGGTAGGAAAAAACAAGAGATCCTGATACTAGTTGCACTTAGGCCCAAGGGAGGGCTGTTGTCTTGATGTGGAAAGACAGAAGAATAGTGATTGAATGCTCCGTTGTGCGAATGCTTAAGTTTCTCACCATGGTCCATGTTCTGTTGTAGGACATGGGAAAAACAGAAGGCAGAGCATGCTTTTTTAAAGTGGGCAAGTCAGAGTCAAGCCCACACCTATCCTCTCAATCAAGGACTCGGATCTGAAGGCAGTGCTCTCTTTTGGTGGACTTGGAATCGCAGTTTGTCTACACTGTCCTCTTCACAGTGGAGTCTTTTTATTTCCAACCTGCAGATTATGTTTTTATATTTGTTGTCACAGTGTGACAATTTTTTGTACAGTTGGTTTTAAGGTCTCCTCTGCCACTAGAGCCAGTAGGTTACAGCTGTTGATGTAACTGTAGCTGCAATTTTTGTGCAGGACTGAGAAACACAGTGCATTATTTATTGCGGAATCATTGCTGCTAAATAACTACTGTCTGTATAGTTAACACAACAGTTCCATGCCTGAAGAAGTTGCAGTGGCTTTATAATATGTGAATGCATCTGTTTCTCTTCATAAAATGTTCTACTGCTGCGGGGTTTTTTTGTATTTTGTAAACTGCAGTGTTTCCTGGAATGTAAGCATAGCTTTGCTTGGCTATAGGTGAACCATCTTTAATGCTCTAAGTTCATGGCACTTAATTCCTTATTTAACATTGAAAGTATGTGTTGAAATAGTTGAAGAATTATAATGCATATTATGTTTTTGAAAAGCACATGGTGTGAAAGTTGATTCAAACAAGTGAAAAGTGACTATTATTTGCTCTCAGATCCTATATTTAGTTATTGATGAATTAGAGCATGGAGACTGGATGATAATTTTTGTCAGGCTTACTCCAGCATAAGGTATTTGCACGTTGTTGTGCATATTGGGCCTGGCAGAAGCAATGACTTGCAGAAGCAATGACTTTTTCTACCTTGTTTTTAACTTAGGAATACAAATAGTAAAAAAAAAAAAAAAAANAAAAAAAAAAAAAAAAAAAAAAAAAAAATTCCTATTTGTTGGACCCTGACTTACTTTTGAAATTTTGAATCTTTTCATTACAGAGGAACAGGACAACTGATTACAAGAATATGGGAATAACGTGATGTTTTCCCAACTCGTTTCTCTCCCATTTGTGCATTATTCACTTGAAATCAACTAGAAAGATGCAAGTTTGTACTTGATAAGAACTCACTATACTAGAAAACTTTTAAAATGGGAACTTAGAGAGTTTTTCCAGATCTTAGGTGTTATCTGTTTACCAGAGATAGTAAACATGTTACTACTATGCTTATGCATCTCAGTGAGTATCATAAGTACACCCTTGGTGATGGTTACAGTATTTTTAAGCATTTGTGTTCACCTTTATGAACCTATTTGTTTAGTGCATCTTAAAGAGACTGTAAATCTTTATTGGTATATTTTGAAATGGTCATGTAAATCTTTGGCTGGTATATCATGAAAATAGTCATAGGTAACTTAATTTTTCCTGACATTCACTGTAAAACATTCAGGGGTCCTACCATTTCTGTTCAGGAAATCTTGTAGTTTATTGTTATTTAACAGTATTAAGTGAATTTTTGTATATTTCATTTTAACTTTATTTGTGAATAGTGATCGTGGCATGTTTGGGGGTGTTTTATTAATATTTCATTGATACTGGTAAATCTGAATTGGGATTTTTTTTTATTATTATTTTCTGAAAGAGAGAAATTCATGTGTAACGGTGACTGTTGGACCACTACTGCTTTTCAGCATTTGTAAACCGGTTTTACGTTAAATCTTGTAGACCTAACAAACTGCTGTTATTTCTAACTGACCGACCTGTATTAATATTGTACTTTTGAAAGTATAAATATTATGTGGAATTCTTTGGTTTTGTTTTGAAATTTATAATAACAAAGGCCCTGTGTTGTCAAAAATACAGACTAAGTGAACTTGCAGTTCCCGGGGCATTGTTGGAAACGTAGCTAGCTCTGTGTGTTGTGGGAGTCAGTGGTTTAACTTTAGCTGCTTACGAATTCTTGCAACAAAGAAGTAGTGGCAGTGAAAGTGGCACGACTCACCTGCAGCTGAGGCCGTTCAGGATCATACCATACCCGTGGTCCTTAGTCTAATGACTAGCAGTCAAGTCTTGCATGTCACCTGGGTTCGTAAGTCTTGCCTAGCTCTAGGGAGGTGATACGTGTCTGGGATACATGGATTGGTCTCTCTGATAGCAGTGGGAGCGTCGTGTTGTGTGTGTCAGAGGCAGATTTGGCACCAATGAAAAACCTTTGTCCTAAAATAGTTGTTAATATATTTTTTATAGTTGATACGGATCTGATCTAGATTTTATACTGATTAACTTTGTAGGAGATACGTTGTAGATGTGATGGTGTTGAAGGAAGAAGTATCCGAGAAACATCTTTTTTTTTTTTCTACAGAAGTAGTGACAAAATAGAGTAAATGTTCATTGTGAATAAATGTGGGGTTTAGCATTTCTAGAACAATAATATTTTCTAGGTCATAAAAGAACAACGATAACGTGGCGCTAACGAGTAAAGGACTTAAAGGTTTAACTGGTAAAATGAAGTGCATTAACGAATTTCAAAAGGGGATCAGCTGCAGCTAACGGGAGGTGGTGCCCATTTTAGCTAGGAATTCAGGTTTGTTGTTACAGGTGAAAAGATATTCCATAACATTAAAGCATTCTGCATATGTAGAGATTTTTCTGAGGACCTACAGGTGAATCGGTTTGCTTCATTGGGAGGTAGCTTTAAAGAATGCAACTTGGCATCTGTGGCCAAGCCAGTTTTCTTGGAAGTCTCTTTTTTATCTGGTCTGTAATTCCCGCGTCAGCAGAGACAATTGTGTGGCAGATGTGTGTTTGGGGCAGCAGTGAGCATGAAGTCACCGGGCGCTTCTCTGACATTGCTTTGGTGTAATTCAGCATTCTGTCACCTGCCTGACAGCGTCAGGCACTACAGGCTTGGTTCCACCTGTAGGGAGCATTGGGAGAGCTGATGGGCTGGGGAGAACCTCAGCCGTGATGAAAACCAGGTAGAGGTAAACTGTTGAGATTTGGTGTGACAGCCTCTGCCTGAAGATGGGTGATCAGTTAAGGAGAAATGGCCTGCAAGGTGTCGCTGATCTAAAATAATCATCTGTAGAAGATAACTCATTGTATCCCATCTACCTGGAGCTAGAAAGGGCAGGGTGCGTGTGTAGGTGTGTGTAGGAAGAAGGTAGCTTTGGAGACCAGGAAGAAGCAGGTGGTAGGAGGTTGTGTGCTCATGGCAGGTGAGGGCTGAAGGGGAGAATGGGTGGGTGGAGGATGGGGCATTACAGGCTGGGAAACAGAGATGGAAGGGAACAACCCAGCTGCTCGGCAATGCTCTAGTGAAACATGCATCTCAGCACAGCTGTGTTATTTTTGTGCTGCTTTACCACAGCATTAAGTAGCCAGAGTGTATCCCTGAATTGGGCAATAAAAGTTAAAATAAACAGTTATTAAAGAATCAACATGCTTTGTATCTGCAAATCATTTGAAAAGCTGCAAGGTAGCATTCCTGGGGCTGCTTACTTGTTTGCGCCAGTTTTTCAATTTAATAAAAGCACATTGATTGTTTCTGTTTTGCAATGTTAAGATGGAATTAAGGTTAAGAATACATTCGGTTACTGAGGATGAACTGTATGAAAGGTGCGTTGTAAATATCCACAGCCTGAGTACTACAGAGCCAGGAAATACCCATAATGCAAGTCAGACTTGAAAGAAATCCAAACAAATTAGGATATGGAAATGCAGAGCTGTAGCCTATGGCAACACCAAGAAAAAAATCACACCTTAGTCGGACAGCGTGTCCCAGATGTGTTCGTTTTGTCTGGTCACTGAAAGGCAGGGATTAAATCACTTCTGTACCTTGTTCGTGTTTTTCTGTACCTTTTTTTTTTTTCCCTTTTGCAGTGTTCAGATTTTGATGAAACAAATGTGGGATCTTTATGAATTTAACTCAGGGCTTCCTTTATACGCTTTCTTCCCCCCATTCTGCAGACTGCACTGGTAGAGATCTACTGCTGCTCTGTGGGTCAGCGCTTGTATCTCACCAGTTACTAATTTAAAAGCTTGACATGAGAACAAGCACAGGCTGTAAAACAGAATGGAAACACCGCACGAGTGCTTAGCTCGTTAGCTCAGGTTTGATTTTGGAAAGTATGAAAGATGAGGTTGATACGTGGCCGTGCCTGTGCAGTCTAGTTGCAGACACCAATCTCTTGTAGGCTGCGGTGGAAGTTTTTGTTGGCAGGGCTGGGATTAGAGTTCAGCTATTCCAGATTTTTTTTTTCATCTTACATGTTTTTCACTAGACTGTACTGCCTTTCTCTTATTAACCAGGAGATGAGGATTGATGTCAGTGGAAAAGTGTGTACGTTACATTTTTCCATTATTTCCACATGCTTTCTGAAATGCTGTTAACTCATTTAAGTTGTGTGGTTTCAGAGCCAACTTATGCTGTGAATATGCACACGTGTGCAGACTTATTTATGTTAATAACTGCTCTGTTTCTCGTCCTGGCTGCATCCTCCAAAATCAGGCCTGCCGAAACAGATTGCTTTTATGGCCCTCCTAATGAAATGCAAGTCTTACCATACCTCAAAACAAATGATCCCCCAGAGAGCTATGAGCTCCTTCATTGTTGCAGTGGGATCTTCTTGCTGACAGAGAGATGCTGTGGGTTGCAAACCTGGGAGGATGTGCTTCTCTATCCCCTTTCCAACATGCTCCCCACACAGCAGTGCCAGCGCTGCTCACTCCTCCTCTTCACACCTCAAGCTCACTTTTTCAAAGATTCAATTTTTTCCCCACTTTTCTATGTCCTTTTCCTTGATCTGCAAAAGGAAGAAGCTGGCTGGGAGCTAGATAAGGAATAATTAATTTATATAGTAGTATAATAATAATTAATTTATCCCTATGCACTTACTGCAGGGTGAATGCAAAATGAACTGATGGGAATCTCTCAGGGGAAATAAATGCAGTCGTGTCTCCTACAGTCTCCTCCTGTGACGGAGCAGTGGCACAGGCTCAGAGAGGTGGTGGAGTCTCCTTCTCTGGAGACATTCAAGTTCCACCTGGACGCCTACCTGTGCAACCTGGGCTAGGGAGCTGCTTTGGCAGGGGGGTTGGACTCCATGATCTCTAGAGGTCCCTTCCAACCCCTACAATTCTGTGATTCCATTCACAGACTCCCTGCCACGCAGGCTGTGACACTGTTTGCTCCAGAGCTGTTGCCTCATGTTCATTCTCCTTTTCTCATTTAAATAAATGTATGTTCCTCCTCGCTAATGCCGTCAGTCTCTTTGCCCTCAAGAAATAGGGCTCCATCTGCGAGAGCCAAGCACTTAACGTTTTAATTGGAAAGAGCAGCTACAGTTAAAACGAAAAGAGGCAAAAAGGGATTTCAAAAGTTGTAGCTTTGTAGAGGTGTGCTTACATCTGAGTGATCTGTGTTTATCCTAAACAACGCATGGACAACTTCAAGGGATCAGTGATGCCTTTACAAAGACATCTGTACTTGAAGTGCCTTTTCTAAATGTATCTGGCAGCCACGATGGCTTGGGAAGATGCTTCCTACAGGCACAAGATCACACAGCCTTCCCAACGCAGAAACTCAGCCTGTTAAATCCCACTGCTTGTTCTGAAGCACTCATCTCATGGATAGTTCATTGTTTCCAGATTGGCAAGCATCTGCCCGGTGAAACTACTGTTCCTCAGCCAAAACAAATTGTTCTTTGTTGACGTAAAGGATGCATTTCCAATCTTTCTGTAGTTTATCACCCGTCACTGTTTTCCCTGCTGTGGAAGTACTCCTCAGACCTGAAGGCACCTCCCAGTGCCACAGAAGGGTGGGCTGAGAAGTAGGGCTGGCACTGCGTGCAGTGTCATTTTGCGTTGAGCTTTTCTGGAAGAGTAACTGTGCCTCGTTAACAGTAAAACCTTGAAAGAAACAAAGCAAAGAGAACCCAGATGTTTTGCCTTCTGAGAATCACTGAATTGTAGGGGCTGGAAGGGACCCCTAGAGATCATGAGTCCAACCCTCAAGATTTTTAATCTGTTCCATTTTTCTCAGTGTGGTATTCAGCATTTTTATCCATTCAGAGATTCATGAGTATCTGAGAAGTGTGAAGAGCTTCATCTTTACGCCTTGCTCTCTATTTAGCTGCACTGGTAATACTAAGTGGGCATTTCTGCTTTTCTAAAATTGAGGAAAGGACAGTTGGCTCTGGAGTGTCAACAGCTGTTACTGTGTAACGCAGATACTGCAAAATATTCCACCTACCTGGAAGGAGAAGATCTCTGTTAAAAGGGCTCTGTCTGATCTGCAAGCCTTTGTGATTTAATCTGTGCTAGGCCGGCCAATCCCATTAGTTATATGCTGCCTTTTCTTCCAACCCATTCTGGCTTTGACTACATGGGATGGTTCCTCTTGGAGCTCTTACAACACTGAGTCAAGCAAATGACCGCTCCCTTGTTTCGTTCATTCTCCTTACGTCTCACATCTAATTGCTCTGGTTATCAGCACTGGTGCTGCATGTAGATGCAGAGGTTTTTGATTCAGGTAATTACTCTGAGTGAAAGCGAGGAGCCCCAGGAAAATTCCTGCTTACTCTCGCCAGAATACCTCTGCCCCAAAAACGGCTTCTCAACATCAGAGCAGCAGTAATAAAATGTTTATTTAGCACCTTTCAGGTTGAAGGATCCAAAAGCACTTTACAATTAACTACACACATCATCAGTGAAATGCATCCAAGCAGAAAATCAGCAGACAACTCACTGCATAGGTTTCAAAATGCACAGACTTGGCGACCAGCTGCTTGGCCAGGAAACAAGGCAGAGGCTCTACTGACCTGGAGCAAACACGATTCCGATTTTGGTTTGGTTTTGGGAGGTCTCATCTGAAAGACCTAAGTAGCAAAACGGCATTCAACCCAATTTAGCCGCCTCAGAAAACGGGATGATTTGCATGAGCCCTGCCAAGATTAGAATCTGCGGTGCCAGGGAGTCTGGCCTCATCCTAACCTGGCACTTAGATGACTCAGCCATCACCTCAAGGCAGAGGACATACCTTCTAAGTTCAGGTTGCAAGAAAACGGTAACACACTGCTGCTTTTTTCATCCAGAATTCAGATGCTGCTACGTAAACATGCCAGATGTGCACAGTACAGTATGCCTCTGGACAAGCAGCAGACGTTTTCAGTCCTGTAACTTCTCCAGCTGCGGGGGAAGGGCAAGTGCGACCCTCAAGCTGTGGTAGCGAGAAGGATCCTTCCAGGGAAGTGGTAGAAGGCACTTGGCACGTCAGAACAAAGCACCTGGGAACTGGTGGGAGTGATCCTCGCTCTGGGAGGACAGAGACTACCTGCAGGCTTTCCAGCTGTAGTGCTGATGGGTCGTAAGACGCACGCGCCAAATAAATTCTGAGCAACGTCTCCTTTCCGACAGAAGGATTTTCAAATGCTGGGAAAGTCCCACGAGTACACACGGCCCGGTTCTTCCCTGCTGCAACTCCACAGAAGAATTTGAATGTGAATGTGGCTTTGTTACTCCTGAATACATCTCCTGACTGTAACATTTATTACGTTGTTTTTTTTTTCTTTCACTTCAGCAAAGAAAAGTTATAAGGCTATTTTTATACAACTCAAAAGCACTTAATACAAAGTTAACATGGATACGCTGCATCGTATGGCCTATCCGTGGAGGAAATACTGACATCCTACTGTAGGGCTGTCCAATACTAATTCTGTCTTTCCACTTTTCATCTTAATACTAGAAAATATATAAAATCATTTACATGACATTATGCAAAAGAAGGCACAGCCGGTTATAGTTTACACAAGCACAAGGCAGGAAACAGGCAGGAAAAGGTATGAAAAAGAAGCTTCACATCCTTATTAGATACACTGTTGCAATCCCTTACGGAAAAGTACTTCATCAACAGCAGAAGTGTTCAACACTTGAGAGCTACGATATAAAAAAATTATAATTCATTTAATGCAAAACAGATTTATATATATATTTTTTTATATATAAACACTGTTTAAAAACGCTAACGTAATAAAAGTAGACTATCCATGTAATGAAAAGTGCAAACCAAAGTAATAGAGGGTTTCACGATGTCCTTCTCATGACACAGGAAAAAAAACTAGCCCATAGGAATGAAGTGTTAAATCCACCATGCGTCCGTAATGCGGGAGGCACCATCAGGATTTCTGAGCGTTGGGAGAAAGCAGTACTGGAGAAGAGGCTCCGTCCAGACTGGGAAGTGGCACTGGGATGTGACCATTTAGCAGAGTTGGAAACTGCAAGAGGCCATAAGGTAAAAATTACTCTCTCATCTCGCAGCGTTCAGCCCCAGAGCGCACGGCTCTCGCGGCAGCAGCCGACCCCAGATGTCTTCGAGAGCGGTCATTTCTGTGCAGTAGGATGGATACCACACGCCTGCGTCAGACACCAGGAATGCGAAGCAGGGGATGAAACCTGAATCACTTCTATACGTACAGGGATGGATAAGCCTATTACTGGCTGTATTTTATATAAAAGTTGGCACGGAACAGCTGTAATCACACTGGAGAAGCGAGTAACGCGGAGGAACGGGCGCCCTCCATTCTGCTTCCTCAGCCTACAGACTGTTAATTACAATCCACGCTTTTCACCTGCCCTTCATTAAAGCTATGCAGGGAAGATCTTTGCAGAAGTGAAAGTCGGCGTGGAGTTGTAGGACAGAAAAAGCACAACCGTAAGCACAAAGCACCGGGGAAAGGACGCTCGAGCAGTTACAGCTCCTCTGAAAAACAGCCTGGTCGCTATGCCAGATCATTCAGTACTTGAAGCAGAATCTTCTGTCCTAACACCTTCTGATCTGCTGTGTAAAGAGTACTTACTCACCACCTGCCCCCGTGGCCCATCCTATCCCCGTGCCCTGCCTGCAGCCCACTGCTACGCGGGCGCTGACGCCTTCCTAACACGCCCAGGCCAGCAGCGGGGTGAGGCTGCAGCACCAGGCCTCCACCCGGCGCACCCCAGTCTAACTGCACAACAGTGTGACTTCAAAGGGCACAGTTCGCACGTGGGCCCACGTATCCAGGCGATCTGTGCAGGAGACGGCTGTGAGGGTGCACGGGCAGCGGTGTGTGGGAGCTGCTTTCACCTCGTAAGCACGGAAGGAGAGTTTTTGCCAAGTAATGAGCATCCACACAGCCAGGCCCAGCCCCGCCACAGCAAGCTCACCAAAGCAGGGACTGTACTACCCCATAGGCTCATCCTGTTGGTGAATTCCATCCTGGTCGTACAGAAACACTAACACTACAGATCTAGAGGCAGGGCCGAGTACAGCACTGCTGTGAAAGCAGTACAGGCCTGAAAGAAGACGATGTTCAGAGTCTGCTCCCACCTCCCTGTGAGTCAGCAGGCAAGGGGGTGAGGCAGGCAGTCGCAGAGCGGTGCTGGCCTCTGGCTGCCAGTAGCATTTTGGCTCCTTTATCAGCAAGTAAACATTCTTTCAACTCAGGTGAAAACAAACCAGCCCCAGGGCTCTGTGCTGTGCATCTGGAGGTGCAAGGATTGCCACCCAACCCAATGCAGCCACCCCCTGAGGCTTCAGAGCACCCTCCGGTGCTGGTGCTGGCCAGCTGCCACATTCAGGGGTTTCACTCCCAGTCTTTCCCCAAATTCTTCATCCGCTTGGCTGGTCACAGGATTCTTGTGCCTCCTGCCAATTACCTGCTCAGCCTCATCCCTCCTATGAGTCCTCAATCAGCTGTTCTGCTGCAGCTAGAGCTGCTCACACCATGCCCACCATTTCTGCCTCAGCGTCAGAGTGCTGCCCCTGAGCTCCACAGCCACTGCTGTTTGCTTCATGCCTTTGCTATCTATGACATCTCTGTAAAACTGAGTTTTTCACAATCCCAGTATCCACGAAAGAGGACAGCGCTGCTCTTCTCCTGGTAGATACAGACAGGTGGTGCTCAGGGAGGTAAGCAACCTGCCTGCAGCCACCTGGGCTATCTGCAGACCTGGAAACTGACCTTCAGACTCAAGAGTGCCCTGAAGTTAAATATAACTGTATCCTGTCTCCTGGGTGAGAAATATCTTCCTGGGAGAGAAGGATGAGCACACACCATCTCACTGTCAGAGGCCCAAACTGCTCTTGGTTCTCTCACACTCTCCTGCTTGGTGCTCTCTCCTCAGAGCTCTGAGGGATCCCTTCTTTCTGCTGGGGCCCAGTGCTTATTCTGTTTCCTTCATGCAATGTGTATGTTTCTACTGCGGAGCAGATGCTGCCCAGCAGAGTCTGGCTGTGCTGCCAGAGCTCTAAAGGTGGAGCAGGAAAACACACTTCTCTTTAAAATGCCCATGAAATCCCGTGTTTCCTCAAAGCATTTGAAAAGCTCCAGACCAACATAGATGTTCCCCTGACACGGCTTCCAGAAGTGAAACCTGTGCTTTAGACAGACCTACCTGGAACAGAGTGTTGGGTCCCTGCAGCCTGGCAGGACTCAGGGGAGCAACGGGGCTAAGGCTGCTCCAGAAATGAATGCTGGACAGCAACGGGCTCGGGGTCAGCAATAATCCACTTGGGGTCTGCAAGACAGAAAACATCAATATTCTGTCATATGTAGAGTGGTTTTACCTCTGCTGAGTTTTAATACATAAGAATAGGGAAAGAATAAGGAAATAGTAAGGAAAACCTGGAGGTGTTCATTCACACGTAGGTACAGCCACAGTGGGAGGATCCGAGGCCGAGCCGTGCTTTGTTCAGACCTGCAGGTGTGTAAGTGTGTCCAATGCCAGTGCTGAGCCAAAGCTCACACCAAGCACCAGCCAGAGCAGGCCTCTGATCCTCCTCATATCATGCAAGGAGAGCAGTGTCACCCTCAGACAAGCATCAAAACCACCCGAGGAAACCTAAGCGCAAACAGCACAGGCTGGCCTCATGTTACACGTGGAAGTCCATGTATCCTCATTTTCTGCCCTCACACCACTACACAGCTGGTGCTGGACTTGAAAAGCCATCCTTATGATCTAAGCACAGCCACAGTGTGAGTGGGGCAGCTCACTGCAGTGATGCTTAACAAAGGGACTGCACCTGAGCCCATTTCCAGTCTGCGTTACAGCTGTCGTGCCAAGGTTTTACAGTTAGATGAACACAGCTGCTGTACAGTTTATGTTTTATTCTTTACGGTTCGAGATGCTTCTTATCCACACTGGAAACAAGACAGTTAAAACAGAGGAAAAAGCCACACTGCTGCATAGCCAAACATTAACATAAACAGACCCAGGGCTACCCTATGAGGATGCCATCTGCCTCTTCTGAGATGGGACAACCTGCCAAAAAATACGTGTAATGGCATTCAGTTGGATAACGGCCATCCATAGCAAGGCATCCTACTGAAAGGGGTCACAGTCATGTGCAGTCACACATGTCCAGCCCGCTACGTTTACGTTTTTGTTGCCCACTTTTGTATATATATTTTAATGGGGAAAAATAAAATAAAATAAGGTTTTGTTACATTTATACAATAAATGCGTTGTATGTTCTGTACATGGCCCAAGACAATTCCTCTTCACTCAATGCATCCCAGGCAAGCCAAAGGTTGGACACTTGTAATTCCCTTCTACGACTTTCAGAACAGGAAGAAGGACTCTCGTTCAGAGATGAGTGAGAAAATGAAGTGTTCAAAGAAATGATTACAAAATGAGGAGAGAAACCACTCTTTATCCTGAGTTCTGGGGCAGCAGTAGATTAAAGCAAGCTTGCAGTAACTCCCGCCATCATTCTGTCTAGCTGACATCTGATAGGATTTGTCAAACTTGCTGCCTACAAACAAAACACTCACTGTGGTTATCGCACAGATAGAGGCTGGATGGGCCTGCCAATGCACCTCTGCTTTGGTTTGCCACACTCCTGTTCTTCCTGCCACTCATCACATCACTTAGAGGCTTTACGAGGAACAGAATGACAGACAGTGGCCCACAGGTTCCTGTTTCTTTGCAGCACAGCCCTGTATCTCGGTGGCCTGCAGGTGTGCCCGAGAACTGTACGCTGACATTACCACAAATATGTGATTAACTGTCAGTTATTTTATAGACAGCAGATAAACCTACCAGTTATTCACGTCTGTACTGAAAGGGAGCTCCAGCAAGTACTTTCTGGACCTGTAAAACTTTGCAAATCAAAGCTGGCTTAAGAGCTTGTCCTATACACCAACCAGAATGACAGAATAGTTTGAGTTGGATGGGACCCATGAGCAGGGACACCCACAGCTGATCAGGGTACTCAGAGCCCCTCCAGCCTGACCCTGGATGTCTACAGGGATAGGACAGCCATCACATGTCTTACTTACTCCCTGTCTGAAACCTAACATCACACTTGGAAGGGCTACAACATCTAGTGCAAAGCTCTGACCAAGCACTCACAGAACATATGTTCAGTTTCCTCCCTTCCTGCGAGTCTCCCCACAACCATATGGAAACCCCAAGAGCGCAGTGCCGCACGGAACCCTCTCTCCTCACATCACTCCTCCAGTGGCTGATGACATACCCTTGACCAAACTGAGGGAGAACTGGCTACAGCAAGAGGGTGCAAGGCTGGCTGGCCTTACCTGGGCGGTGAAGAAAGCTGGAGTCAGGGACCCCGAAGGAAGTGCAGGGCTGTTGAGGGCAATGGAACCGATATCGGTGCTGGAAAGAACCATAGGTGGGGCTGAGATCTCCAAGCCTTTGGGTTTCTTAGCCTTTGGGGGAAGAGATGGTGACTTCGCCTTGGAGCCTGAGGAGAGGTTCAGCGGCTCGAGGGAATCTGAGTCGTGGCAACTGGACTCAAAGAAGAGGCTCCTGTGCTCCGCGGGGAGGGGAGAGGTGGGAGACAGCGATGGCGACCTGGAGGAGGATGACGACGGAGATGAGATGCTAGCACTGTTGGGTAGCATTAAGGAAGAGATTTTGCCTGATACGGGCGAGCTGAGAAAAGCAGAGGCAGCTGCTGTTTCAGAGGTGGAAGGCAGTGACACCATGGGCCTCATGACATGTTTGTCTGTTTTGTTTGTCACAAATCTGATAACAGTCCGCACTTCCTCGACCGGCATGTTTCCTTCCAACTTCTCCTCCAGTTTTTCTGTTTTGATCGGCTTGTAAACGTCTGGCTGGTTCTGCAGAGAGTTGATGGTGAAGGAGGAGTAGAGGCCGGAGTGGATGTACTCGTTGCGGCTCGTGCTTTTCAGTGCCGACAAGCCGTGCTTGTGCACGTCCCTGCTCTCGGCGGCCATCTTACAGTCGCTGTCCTGCAGCAAAAGGCTCTCTCTGCTCATTTCCACGGCGTGTGGATCCATCTTTAAAATCTCAGGGAAGGACACAAACTTGTACACAAATTTTTGTCCGATCACCTTCTTGATGATGTTCTGCAGATACAAAAGCAGACGCTAAGAAGATCAGTATCACGGAGGCACCGTGCAAGCACAGCTTCCTCCATCAGCTCAGGGCCCATCAGAGAAACAAAGAGCACTATGTCCTGAGATTTCAAGTGATCTCACTTTTCGTGAAGCACCTCTTAAAAACCCTCCCCAGGCAGCTCTACAAACAGACCTGCCTTGCTGTACACATGAGAATGTAAACGTTTACATTATTCCTAAAACCCTATTTGTTTTTTGTTCAGCCACAGAGTCTGAGAACTGAAGAGACAGTATATATTCATTTACAGAAGAGAAAAAAAAAAAGGAATGCAAGCATCTTCCCTATTTGTATTATATAATTTATATATGGACAGGGCCTGATCCTGGGTGCTCACAGAGCCTGAACTACATCTTTTGTTCCACCACAAAAGCAGGGCCCATCTGGGGAGAGAGGGGCCTGCACTTCTGTATTGGGTCACAGAATCACCAAGGTTGGGAAACACCTCCAAGACCATCCAGTCCAACTGTCCATTTACCACCAGTATTTCCCCACTAACCATGTCCCTTGGCTGGCACTTCCTTCAGGTACTTTTTTGAGTACAAAATGAATCTCAGGCAGAGATTTGCCTTGCAGGTCAGAGCTGCAGCACGAACAGAGATGAGATGTTTTTTCTCAGGTTTCTCAGCACGGATGCACAGCATGGAGGAGAAGTGATTTTGGCAAGCCCATGCTGGAGGCACAGAGCTGCCCTCTCCCTGGCCAAGCTGAACGCATGTCTGCCCACCTGGCTGATCCCTCAGTGCCTATTTTTGCAGTCCTAAAGTTCAGGACATATATTTAGCCCATGGCATATGTCTGCATGAGCTTTAATTCCCATGGCTTTGGCCTTGGCCTAGATTGTTTCTGTTAATTAGGTGAAACGTTAGATGGAAATATTTTTTCTGTACTGTTTCATTTATGAACTCAGTATTAGATTTTCCACCATAAACACAGAACCTTCTAACTATTCACATATGAGAAGAAACATCTCAACTGGGTTTTGGTTTGTCTCTTTCTTCTAATGTATATATTTTAATTTAAAATAATCCCTCCTTTTAAGAGTTATTGTTCCATCAAGCACCAGTGCAACTCGTAGACGGTTGCAGGTTTGAAACAGGGAACCACTGTTATAAAAGGCAGCCAAAGGAGCTGGAGAGTTTATATATCCCACATCATTATTAAACACATTTTCAGAAGGTCTCTCAGTGCAGCCCCTCCATCTCCATATGCCTGCAGCAAACGCACTTAATGACAGCTGCAGATGAAAAGGATTCAAGTGCAGACCCCTCGAGCACTTCGCAGGCTTCTCTTAAATGCAGAGCCTGAGGAAATCTCCATCAGCACTCAAGAGAAAGTAAGGACACAAATTAATTAACTGCCTCCAAAACGCCGCTGTCACTTCAAAAACTTTTTGATGAAAGACTGAAGCGAAGGTAAGAAGCAGCTTATTTTTACATCACTTTGGTGATCTGTCAGAGTCACTCTGAGCTGCAGAAGATGGTTCCAACCAGGGAGGACAGAGATGAGCACTATGACAAGCAGGGCTTTCCACCCTTGGTTTCAAAGAGAAAAGGAATTTTCCTTATACTGACCTATAAGGTGTCTCAGTGGGTGTACATGTTCCTCCAGCCTCTTTTTGCTGTTGTGTGGATTTTCTAGGTGTACCATCTGGCATCACACTGCACTTTGAAGGCTCCCATGCCAGCTGGGTGCCACAGCCTGACGGCTGCGCTGCCCCACCTCAGGCACATTCACATCACTGTGGTTTGGGCACTCTGCTCACAGCGCTTCAAAAGCCAGACTGGGGCAGGTGAGCCCACGTGCTCCAAGCTGGAGGGATAGGGAACATCCTCCTCCACAGACCAGATGAACTGAGTACCGATGGCTTGGTGGCCTGGCTCCTCGTGCACCTAAAACCAAGCTGTAATGTGGCTGAAGTTTTTACGATGTTTTTATGACTTATGTTCATACTCCCTGATCGAGTCATTTAGAGCTACGGTGTAACTATCTACCTGCATAACACTGGGATTTTAGCAGCTTGGCTCAAACATGTTAGCTCACAAGTATGCAGGAGCCACTTGGAGCATGAGCTGGACCTGAGACCTGCAGAACTTCAGACTGATGATTCCAAGGGACAAGAAGACACACTGGGACATTTTTCTTCCTCCCAGGAAAAGACCTACAATCAGGGTGCCTGAGATCTCAAAACCTGTGGCAGAATGGGATGAAATTGCCCCTGGGCACTGAAAAGACCCTGCATGGGAAAGAAGAAGGGCCAGATCTGTAGCTGCTGTGCTTAGCTCCCACTTGGATGTGCAGCAAGCTCCCAGGCTCTGAGAGTACCCAGGGATGCAACATGGCGGCCACACTTCAGCTATGAGTTTTCCACTCTGTCTTCCACTTGAATAGGATTCTACCAGAACCTACAGGTGAAATAATTGCCTCTCTCTGAATGGTAAAATTACCCTGACCTGTACAAAAACAAGGCAGGAGGAAATATTCACACTCCCATGTCTGAAGAATGTAAGCTGGCAGCAGGCAGCTGTGGCTGAGGTGCTCCAAAACACAGGGCATCAGCATGTGCAGGCAGGAAGACTCTGGTAACATCACACTTCATGCCCTTGTACTTATTATACTGCATGTGTACAAGCCAAATTGTGAGAAGTTTTTGATGGAGGCACATGTGTTACTAAATCACACACCTGTATCAACCTTTGTCAGAGCAAGGCTCTCACCAGATAGACATCAGCCCCTCCTCACCCACCTCCACCAGGGACACACAGACCACTCTCCTGCCTGGCAGCTTTGGCCAGGCTCCCTATTCTCTCCGCTGCTGTCCACTGGGCTTCCCCTTCCCTCACATCAAACATGAAATATTCATCATTTCATTTTGTGGGTTTCTTGGGTTTTGTCACCTACCCATTATCTCAGTACCGTGTTCTTTACTCTCATCTTTCAGTAAGGACAGCACCAACTACTTTTATGCCATTTCAGACAAACACTTACTTGGCTTCTGCCCACCACTCTCCAAAGAAGCTTCCTTCAATTTTCCATAAAGCTATTTTCTAACACTCCTTCAAATATTTCCCTGAGACCCCTCTCACCTGCACCACTGCAAAACATAGAGCTGTTACTCTAGTGCCATCATACTGCTATAGTTTCAATGCAATCACCAGTCTTACCAAGAATAAAACTCAATACTTCAACAGAAGTAACATAATCATTTCTGCTCTCACTTTACTTCCCGAAGTTCTGGAAGCAGACCAAGCAAGACAACTGTTCCACGCTGCCATACATACTTGGGCATTAAATACCAGAATAAATACCTGGTAACCAGGCTATGGGGTCTGACGTGACCTTACATGCAGGGAGGGAGGGCCGGGGATACCTCACAAGCTTCTGAGTACCTGAGAAGCTCTGTCCTTCTGCTGCACCAAGCACAAACAAGAACCCATGTTATTTATGTACTACACATTGTGCTGCCATCTACATCTGAATGAGAGGGCAGCCATTAGCTGAAGTTAAAATGATTTATTCTGTCTTTAGAAGACAGACTGAATAGCAGACTCTGAGTAAAGCCTGAGGGCACGTGCTCTTCAGAGTGGACACAAAAAATATTGAATAGCTGCTTGTTGCAATGGTGTACGACTGTGCAATTAAAGATGCAGCATAGCTCATGCAAACAGTACACAGGGAACTGTGACTTCTGCACTGCCTAACTTTTGAAGGCGTGACTTCCACAACTTTAACAATCTACTGATGTGGATATCTGGATGCAGTTCCCTGCATTTGCCCCTCAAAACTTCTCTCATGTGGTGTCATCTTGAAATATTCATAGGACCTTGAGCATTCTGGAAACCTCTAGAGAATTCCGAAAGGAATCCATCATTTCGGTTATGAGAAAAAAGAAAGCAACTGGGCAACTAAAACAATAAGAAAAGTACTAATCCTACTTAAGGGATTTTGGTAGAGAAAGTGCTCTGCGTGGGAACAGAAGTGAAGGGTTTCCTTGCCTGAAAGTATTACAAGAGCATTTTGATTGACAGCATATAAGGCAGGATTCCTTCCTTTAGTGCTATTTATCATCTGTGTATTGCTCTGTTAAGGTAACATAGGAAATGCATTAAATAAAAAGAGTAAAGGGAAATTTGGCTAACAAATGAAGCAGGAAATTCAAAGTCTTCAGATTATCTGCAAACCTTTAGCAACGAGAATCACAGCAGCAAATTACAGCTGAGACATGCCACACCATACATTTCCTGGGGGGCTTTATATGTGAATTTAACATAAACCCAGCCATCAGCCTCAACAGCACATCATGCTTGCTTCAAAGCCAAGCTAAGGAACTTGCCCTAATTGCGTTATTTTTCTCCAGCACTGGAATTAATTTACTTTTAACTTCAGATGAATCAGATGATGATGAATTTTAACAAGCCAGCATTCCCCCCAGGCACAATGGCAGAGCTTATGAACCTCCACGTATCCAGTGATCTGCTTTTATTTCTCCACAGTGAATAATTTCAAAGACAAACTCACTTAGTGTCAGCTGCACACAGCAGCAGAGGGCGGCCCAAGAAAGGGAGGCCGAGCCCATGGGCCACTATCACCTCTGAAGGATCACTGCCCTTGCCTCAATCTCATGTGCTGCCACATCATTGGGGTTATAGGTGGAGAAGACCCTATAGATACGCAAGGCCACAATACATAGGGAAAGAAGAGCTTATCATTCTTTACACCAAGAAGCTATGACCTCCACTGGGCTGCAGAACTGGGAAAAATGGCCACACCTAAATGAAATCAGCAGATGGAGAAGAGCACATAGTTCAAGGAAGCAGCAGTAAGAAGTGTGAGCAACAGCCATGCCGTGCTGAGCACTGCACAGCCACTTCTCTGGCAGCTGCTGAGTAGTGGAGACAACAGAAATGACAAAGGTTTGTATGTGATGGGGGTGGCAGTGGGCAAGCAATCAAAAACAGAATAAGAAGAAAGAGAGGCTCAAGTAAAGAGACACTACATTTGTTTGATTTGAAGAGATCAGAGGGATCTTAGAGGACAAGTGCTACAAATATCTTGTCCCCTATTTTCAAGCAATGTCTGCTCAGTCATTAACCATGTATTTGTACTTTGTCTGCATGTGCTGTTCATCCACCAGCAGGCTCTCTGTCCACACTGATCCCAGTTAAGTTTATAATTAGAGAGGTTGAAGTCATACAATGAAGCAAATTTCCCCATGCTGAGCAGAAACCTTTTTAGCACTTTGTAAAGGGGAATTCATCATGCCAGCTGCTTGGAACAGCCACTGCTGTGTCCTCTGAATCCTTTTGTGCCTTCTCAGCCAGGCCACCTTTGAAAGATGTTAAGTGGAAAAATCTGACTTCTGGCAGACAAAATACTAAAAAACATTTTACTGTAACACTTAGAGCTCTAAATCTGCAACTAAAAAATCCTTACAGTCTCATACAGTCTTTCAAATTCCAATGTGAGGAACAAAAAGGCTGGTCAGAAAACTGTGCAAAGTTAATTCGCAATCAACATGGTTTTTGGTTGCTGTGTTGGACTGGCTGCATAGTACCCAGTCACACTGTGCCTCCAAGAATTAGTGCACTACAAATACTACAAGACAAAATGAAGAATTCAGATATATTAATAAAAACATCCACTTAAGGGGAAATAATTCTGAAATTATTTAATATTAATAAAAACAATACAATTTCATCCAAAAAAGGTTAGAAACAATCTGTAAACTCCTTGAATTTGGTAGAGTCTGAAATTGCAGAAGGTGAACATGCTACTTATTTTATCAGCTCCAAAGCTGTGTTCTGTAATTCTGTCCTTCCAGTACCCTGTCACATCTCAGAGACTTCCTTCAAACATCGTTCTGTTGGAGCAATCTAACACAAATTCCGCTTACTCTTTATCCTCATCTTTGCATTCTGTATTATACGTGTGACAGCAGCCACCCTGCTGTTGCCAAAGAGTAAGACCAAGGGCTAAATGTCCAATGCAAAGGATGGTTACATGAGAGTGAGAGTCATCTTACCAACTCCTACTATACTGCACTAATTTGAATTTCAGAGATGTCAGCCAACAGTACCCTCTACTGCCTTCTTCTAGATTACAGGCATGGTCACGATCCCTGCAAATCAGAAGCAAACTGGTTGATCTAAATAATTCCAGATTAGTATAATCAAGATTTTCTTTCAGATTTCAGTTTTTCAAGAAAGAGGTTGAAAATGGATCTCTAACAGCCCACACTGCACTAGATGCGTGCCTACACTGTCACCAGCTCCTGAGAGGGGCAAATAAACAGAGCTTGCCAGTTACAAGGTTGCTGCTGGAACAACACTACTCCTTAGGGTCTGATTAGTTCTAACTGTCAAGCCTCAACAGATGTATTCCTGAGTCTTTTTGTCAGCATGAAGGAGGGGCAACATTCAACAGGTTTCACAAGGGCAAATAAATTAGACAAAGAAACCCAGACTAAAGCATACTCTCAGTTATTTTGAGTTGAGATACCCTGAAGATAAATTCACAAGTCAGAGTAAATTTAACATTCCACTGCAAACACAGTCTTCACCTGCAATGAGCTCAGCATGAAACTGCGACCTGACAAATATACCCTGCTCTGACACCCACCATCTGTTTCGTTGTCTGTTTGCTACTCTTATTCTGCACTTTCATCCAGTTAAACACCACAGCACTGCTCATTCACATATATTAACGCTAATTAAATAACAGCAAGATATAAGCTAGACTGTATCCTAAAATGATATGGTGGAAAAATTCCCAACTCTTGGAAACACTTAGCATTAACAACTGATGAGCTACAGCAAGATTCTTGTGAGGTAATGCTGCACTACCAAAATAATTCTAGATGTTTTTCAGGGCTGCATTCCCAGATAAACATTATCATGATCCAATACAATTGTAAAACAGAAAATCTACTACAAAGCTCAAGCAAGACTAGTTAAAACACGGGGCAAGAGCATCCAGGTTCCAAAAGTTGTGTCCCATGAAAACTTTGAAAACTCATGCCCACCCTCTATGGTGCTGGGGCTGTCTGTGTGTTCTTTCCTTGCTCTAGCACAGGGGGTACGTGCTGGAACAGCTGCCAGCACCTGCTGCACCACAGCATTACTGCTCTCTACCATCTCCCTGCATTCTGAAGACCCCATGCAGGCCGTAATAATCAAACAGTTCTCTGTTATCAACAGTTATTTTATTATTATCAAAAGCTACAGGAAATATCAGGTAGCCAAACACAGAAACATACGAAAGCATCAGGAAGTGTAAGCCTAGGCCAAAACCTCTGCCCACCCCTGCCCCAAGAAATGGATGTGCATTGTTTTCCTGTGCATCCTGGCTGCCCTCTTACCTCCACCACAGTTGCCTTCTGTAGTTTTGCGTGCTGTAAAAACTAACTGGGAGAACTTTAAAAAGCATCCACAACAGGAGTCAAATGTTAAACAGTAGCGTTTCTACTTTCTTAGTCTGCATGAGAATATCAAAATTTACCTTGTCATAATAGTATCTGAGCGCTCGGCTCAGCTTGTCATAGTTCATGTTAGTTTTGTTTTTTCTGAGTCCCCACAGCTTAGCCACTTCTTCTGCCTTGAGTAGCTTGAATTCTCCATCGTTAGACGTCCAGCAAATCAGGTGCTCATGTTTCTGGTCTAGCAGCAACTGCAAAAGGAACTGCCACAGTGTGATTGCACTCTCCATACCTACAAGGGACAAAGGAGAGCAACGGTGTGAAAAACATTTGGGAGCAGGTGTTCCAGCCAACACTCAATTTCAGTGATAAGCTTTGCATAAGAATCATCTGACATAATCTTGCAAAGGAAACCACATTGTTCACAACCAAATGTCCACAAGACCAGCAAGTCCCAAACTCCCTTTTCAGTATTTTTTTGCACTGCTATGATGGGACACATAAAAATTCAGCAAGTACTTAGAAAAGCATTGCCCACTTAATTTGCATGGTACAGGATCATCTCCAGTCAACGTCTCCACCACAATGCATGCAGATACCTCTGAAAGGAATGTAGAGCATTAAAAAAAGAAAAAAAAAGATTTTTACACAACCATGTGCTGGAAGCAACTGAAAAATTGCTATTTACTGTCATGATAAGTATACTAAACCTGCTGGGATGCCCCCCCCATCCAAGAACAACAGAAGGAAAAGGGAAAAATGGAGGAGTTCCTCTGTTTTGAGGACCAGAAACCACACTTCCCCTTTCCCATCGCAGCCCACCTTCCCTGTTTCACACAGCCTTTATGTCTTTTGCTTGTTCCAGGGCCCAAAATTGTTCTTGCTGCTCCTGTTGGCCAATTCAAACAGCTCTGAAGCTACTACCTATTTTGCTAGCATGATGGAAGTTCAGTATTACTTAAGCACACTCACAACCTCTCTCTAACAATGACCTTTCCCTTTATTATTACACATACAACTGAGAGCAATGAATGTAGTTAACAGTACGTGGCTCTCACTTCTAAGGTTGTCTGAACATTCTTCCTTGCTAAGTGCCCATGCTACTCAGCCCCTCTCTGAATACCTTTTTTTTCAGGCGCTGCAAGAGAAGAATAAAGGTAGAATGAATAAATTCTATTTCAGCAGAGGCACATACATAACTGAACTTGAGCATCTTACCACTGAAGACAACTTACTATTGTAATACAGATATAGCCACAACTGGCTTTCTGAACTACAGAACTAGAAAATACTTCCCCTCACTTTCAACAGCAGAGACAGCATTAGCATGTTTAAATCATTAGCATGCCTTAAATCATTTTTTCTTGGCCCTTCTGACATTTAATTCTGACATGTGGAGGGTGCTGATTAACCTGATTCTCCCCCTCTACCTCACCCTCATGAGGCCCTACTGGGAGCACTGCGTTCAGCTCTGGGGCCTGCAGCATAAGAAGGACATGTACTTGTTCAAGTGGGACCAGAGGAAAGCAACGAGGATGATCAGAGGACTGAAGTAGTTCTATGAAGACTGGCTAAAAGAGTAGGGGTTGTTCAGCCTGAAGAATACAAAGGAGACCTCACTGTGGCCTTCCAGTACGCAAAGGGGGGTCCTAAGGGAGAGCTGGAGACGGACTCTTCATCAGGAAATATAGTGACAGCACAAGGAGTAACAGTTTTAAACTGGAAAAGGACAGGTTTTGATCACATATAAGAAAGAAATTCCTCACTACAAGGGTGGTGAGGCATTACAATGCTGTGGGTGCCCCATCCCTGGAGGTGCTCAAGGCCAGGTTAGACGGGGCCCTCAGCAGCCTGAGCTGGTGGCAGGTGTCCCTGCCCAAAGGAGAGGGCTGGAACTAGATGATCTTTAAGGCCCCTTCCAACCTAAACTATTCCATGATTCTACTTCACCTCTAGATTCAGAGATGCCAGCACTACACTCCAGTGTCAACGGGGTTAATTATGACTTGACTTAACTTTGCGTAACGATTTTTTATTTTTTTTTTTGCTCTTTATAGAAACAAGCTCTTGATTTTTAATTTCCTTGCTCGTTGTGGTTCCCATTATATCACTCTCCCACATCAGGACCCCTGCCTCACCTTTGGTGTGCTGACCACCAGAGGGCAGAAGACCTCCAGCTATCCCCGCAGGCAGCAGCGCAGCAGGGGACTGAGGTACCACTTTGCCTCTTCAGTGTGCCCCAGAGCTACAGAAACCCTTTCTTTTTCTCACTAATTCACCAGATGCCGCTGTATGCTTGTCTTCACCACGCGGCTGTTGAAAAGGAAAACAAATGACATACACTTCCCTTGGTAAAAAACAAGGTAAAGATACTTGAAAAGGTTGCAAACAGTGTTGCAGAAACAGAATTTGGAGCTACACTGCAAAATATTTCCACTGGCCAAACAAGGTTTTGCAGAATTAATTACAGTTTTGTTATCTTTACAAAAGCCTCGTTCTTCTTCCTGACTGTGAATGCAGTTGGAATGACAGAAGGACAAATATATACCCATGACAGCAGACTGTGTAACACAACTTCATAGCACCTTCAAGAGACACAGGCTCACAGGGCTGTTAGGTATTCACGAAACAAAACTACCTCTTATCAGTGCTTTGGCACTTTCAAAGGGTTTGCATTTGCTTTGTTGCATTTTCTTTTTTTATCACTTTACAGCCAGGGTAAAGCAAGAAAGAAATACGTATCTAGTATTCCAAATACCTGGAAGTTATGTACATGCTTTACAGTCTTTGTTATAAAGTTCTTTTAAATTACATCATCTGTGCAAGTCTTAACATCCTTCATAGATCATTTATCTCTAGTGTCACAATTATTAAAGTGGCCCTATTCATCTGGCACCACATATACATTCTTCTTCATTAATATTTAAAGCTTTATAATGTATATTACCATACATGGTAGGTTTATGTAGACACACTGCTCTAAAACAATCAGTTTCTATATACTATGTACTATATAGAGATACTTGCATAATTTCAGCTTGAATCATACTGCTTTCTTGAACAAGAAATCATAAACAGGATTTTTTCACTTTTTTTTTTTACTCTGGAAAACTGTTCATAGTGATAAATAACTTCCTTCCAAATTTTATTAAAATGCATACAGGTGTCCCAGGCTACAAACCTGTGTGTGTGTAATGTCACAGAATGATAGGGCTGGAAGGGACCTCTGGAGATCATCAAGTCCAACCCTCCACTAAACCAAATTCCCTGCAGTACATTACATGGGAAAGCATCCAGGCAAGTCTTTAATCTCTCCTCAGAAGGAGACTCCTCAACTTCTCTGGACAGCCTGTTCCAGTGCTTGGTCACCCTCACAGTAACGAAGTTCTTCCTAAGGATGGTATGGAACTTGCTATGTTCCAGTTTGTGCTCAGTGCCCCCTGTCCTGTCACTGGGCACTGGTGAAAAGAGGCTTCCTACTAAGGAAATTAAAGATGGAAAAGTTATACAATCACTAACAACAGTTCTACCTCCATGACATTACCCAAAACAGTCCTCAGAGACACAATTCTTCCCTTCCAGACTGTTAACCACATCTTCCTTCAGATATCAGCAATCATGTCTCCTCAGAGAGTTCAGGTGGCACTGATCTCACAGTGAAGCATACTTTGCTGCATATTTCTTCATCCCCAGTCACCTCTGAATAGGGAAAGCTCACCAGGTGACCCACAGCTAATACTGCACTACACTTTCCATTATGAACCTGTTTTCTGATGCTTATCATCTTACCATATGTAAACAGTTTTGGATTCCATTGTATTTACCAAGTGTGGGCCTCATGGTGACTCAGCCATATGTGCACGTGGATCAGCACAAGGCTGTGACAGCAGAACATCCTACACGGGCACCCACTCAGTGATACCATCCTGGTAACAAAGGAGAAGTTACTTCTAACAAGCAGCATCTATAAAAGGTGACTGCAACCATTTTTAAAGGAAAAGATGGGTCCTGGTCAGACCTTTAACCACCTGGGAAGCAAACACGACCTCTGGGGGCACTCCAAGTGCTGGATCTAGGGCAGATGCTTGCGACAGGATTCAATTTCAGCAGCTCCTCATCACCCATTTGCCTTATCTTCTGCTCAGCAAAAGCTGTGGGTCAGGCCTCCAACTGCAGGGCTCTGAATAGACTTCATACAGAACCTGCACGCCTAAAAATTCAGTGTCCATGTGTATAATTGGTACCTGCATAAGTCTGCTCTTGGATATGAGCCAAGCCTGTCCATACTGAAATGAGATTAAAAAGAGCTCAGTGCAGCAATGCACTCCAACCCTCTGCCTGCCTCTGAATTCCTGTGTAAAGCTTCTCATACTGCTCACAACCATACAGCAACCATATATACATGATTCCTTCATGAGGCAAATCAGGAAAGCTTCACTTTCGAATGATCATTACTCATATGTCCATCTTCTTCCAAGCATCCAACCTGATGCCATCATTTCTGGTGTGCTGAGCATTGAATATTCCCAGCTGTAACCACCTTAAATGGAAACTTTATGCTCAGCATAAATGATGATGTAAAATCTTAAATATTCTGAAAAAAAGAGGCCTTGGACTTTTCAGATGGGCTACACTGTAGTTGGTAAACTGGTGTTAATGCTGGTGTCCTGTTTTCATTCTCTAAAATGATTTGCAGGGGAATTGTAAAAACTCTCGGCCTATTCTTCAAATAGTCCAAAAGTTTTGATTTTCAGTTGGGTCAACCACAATACAAAATTTGCCTTTCTTTCTGGGCACCACTTTGGGGTTTCACAAATTACTAACTGTCCTTCCAGGAGGACAACATGACCCCTCAGTGCACATGCACCCGACTGGTACAGTGGTAGACAGGAAGCATCACCTGAAAGAAGCATTACAGGACACGTAATTTAACCACTAATCTATTATAAATTATGACTGGGAAGAACTGGAAATCTTCCGAAAACTTTGTCTATCATTTATGTATTTTCTAACACTTTTGAACTTCTACTGACTGAAAAAGAACCAAGCCTTTCTCCTTAATAGGACAACATGTGTATAAGGACATGGTCACTTCCTATGGGGCATATACTTCATATTTCATTCAACTATGCATTAGTATTGAAGTGTAACAATAAATATTCCTCTTACTTCTGTGCTATGTACAGGATTCGAATGCTAGGCAGAAGATAATACACAGAATTATACACCGAGTTTACATGGATTAAAAGAAAAATAGTTTTTAAAAAGCACTTATTTAGTGGCCTTCATCTACGTTACAGAATGAGACAGGCAACCTATGCAAGAGAAACGTATATTCTGTGCCACAGAAAGACTAATCTGAATTCATGCAGACAACAGAGCCAGAACTTATTTCTTCATGCTGTTCTTAACATGGTTTTGCAACTTTGCCATTTTTTGAATATTTATACAATGAATTTGATACTCAGTTATTTTCTGAGCCAGGAAATAAACTCCACTAGACCTGAAATAGTATGGTAATTTTACTTTGTCATCAGTTTCACTATCATTGATGAAAAATAAAAAAAAAACATATCAGTGGCTGAGCTAAAATGAATTACACTTGCAAGTCAAAAATGAAGTTTCATGACTGAAAATCCATTTCTCAGGTCACGGTGACAGCCAACCACGTTAACACCCTGCCTGCATTCCTAAGGTGCATGCTTTTCAATGTACACCTTTGGATGAATCCCACTGACAGCACAGCGTGACACAACATGACCTCTGTTCACTGAATGTTATGTTTGGGACCAGTGTGGGACAAAGGCAACTTGGGATACCTGTGCTGCTAACACCGACCCTATTTCTTTCAACCAAAGTCCTCTGTTTCCTAACTGAAAAGTGCGAACTTGGAGTAGCATCAAAACCAGCACTGAAAGCTCTCCCTGAAGGGTAGACACATCTACAGGGGAAAGTATCCCACCCAAGACCTGATTTTCCTATACAGTGATAGGTGGGAGCAGGGGAAGGCAAAGCCTGGCTCTCTGCTGGGTGTATGGAGACTGGTTTATACCAGCACCAGCAAGCACTAAGAAAACTTTATGTAAGTTGCACTAGAAATGCTTGAGACATACAAAACAAACGTGTGCTGACAGGCTGCATTGCTACTTCTCGACTAAGACAATACATATCAGTTCTACAGGATGAAATGTCAGCAAAGTGGTACTAAGGCTTCAAAAATAAGTCACTAACCTACTGGGAAAAAATAAAACAAATATGCAAGCCATCTCCAGGCATCAGAAAACCAGGAGGTTCAGAGACAAAGCTAGCTAAAGAAAGAGCTCCCTATCAGAAAGATTTATGACACAAGCAGTGAGATAAGCAGAATGCTCTTTGAAGCATTAAGTTTTGTAAGACCATTGCACAGAAAAAGCTAGAAGAAGGCAAGGAAACCGGAAAGAAGTATTCTGGATGATGGCACAGGTCCTCAGCTTCTACATGAAGAAAGAGGACATCTCAGCTGCACGCTTGTCCTTCCTTCTCCCAGACATGTCAGGCCTCCTAGCTGAATCCTTTATCCCCACTCTATCCCCTTTCTAAAATAAAGAGACATTCTGCTGATCCCGGACAAGCGATACAAACAAGCTCTGAAGCCTAAAACCAGAGATCCCTCCAAGCATGAGGATCAAAACCAGCTCCTTGTCACTTCAGAAGGCCTGCAGAGTGCACCTGGTGCTCCAAGACATAAGGCATGGGAAAGAGGGGGGGATAGATGACTGGGAGAGGGGGCCAGGGAGCCTGGGGACCAGAAAAAAAATCAGCTGGGGATCAATTAAATCAGATGGTGTCAGTCAGCACTATGCACTTCAGGTAGTCACAGAGAGCTGGTGATCAGACATATATGTGAAAAGGATTAAGACGCAGACTCGGGGCACGGAAATTAATGTCACTTGACGTCTGAAAAACACAGCCTTTTCCTCCTGCAGCCAAAGCAGTTGTAGAAGATCCAGCTCCTTTTCTTACACCCGGCCACAGCAGGCACCCACCTCCACTTACACTGCTCTCACAGGGAAGTCAGTGCCCCTGCAAGCACGCAGCATTTCTCCCTAACAAACGTCTGATTTTTCACTCTCAACCAGTCTGGGAAACGTGTGTATATTTTTTGTGCACCCACTTACTGCTTTTGTTCCCTAATTCTGGTGAGCAGCACGTTTTTCGGAGCGGTGCAACATGGGGCATTGTTAGGTTCTCATTCACGTTCGCATTCGGCTTCCTTTATTTCTGCAGGTTACAGCCAGGAAACTGGAAAATGGGCCACAGGAAACCTGGCCTCCTACATCTGTCCCAGTTTGTAATAGCAGCTCTGGTTTTATTTTTCTAACTGTCTCAGGTTCATTTTAACCCTTGAGAGGGCCGCAACAACACATGAAAGGACATGCCTACTTTCTTTTTTTTAACAAATTTCTCTGTATTAGAAATGGAGACGTGGCTAACCTATGCTCATTTTTAAACTACGGTCATACTTAGAAGCAGTTAGGTGAGTTTTAAGAAGCTTTATTGGAAAGTACCAAAATAATTCAACTCCGCAAGGGCACATTATCCAAGACAAAACAGTATATTTAGGGAATAAAAGCACAGAGTAAGGCCACCTCTAGCTGTTCCAGACATACGTATTTTAGACGTTGCTCTTTGATTAGTATTCGTATGGAAGCCTAGATTACAGAAGAAAAAGAAATCTGAGCACGAAAAGGTATTTTTGTAGAAGAACCAAAAAATCTGTCCCACGTAACGTTTTCCACCGAAAATCAGTCTGCAGAACAACACGTATGCCATGGGACATTACAGAGCACGGCCAGATCTGGCCAAACTTGTGCTAAGAAACATCTGAAAGAGCAAGGCAAAAGGCTGAGTCAGTCCTCACACGTTATTTCTCAACTGAGATGCTTCCACAGTGATAAATAGGATGTGGTTGGTGAAAAGTCAATGATTCTGCCAGAAAGGAGGAAAAACAAACATCGGTTTGTTTACTTAGGAAGTTTTCAACTATTCACCATCCAAGGAAATCTTGCTGCTAATTTAATTGGCCTGGAAAAAATAAGCTCACAACTAAGTGTGTAAATATACCTGCTTTTACATGATGCAGAACTTTCTCTGTTAAAGGTTAATAAATCAAACTAATGGTGCAATCTGCATCCAAGGCACTTGAGGGAACTGGCTGGGTGCATGAGACACAGCACTGGTAAATTTTCCACGTCCAGCCACCAGGACGTTTCCTGCCAGAGCATCCTCCAAGTTCATCTATTGTGTTAAAACTGCAAAAACTTTCTAAATCAGGACTTCCTCCTATTATACTTCAGTGGCGTCTTTCTGGGAAATGCAGATTCAAGTGAAAAAAAAAACAAAAAATAGGAATTCCTGCAGCACCACCCAGTGGAAACATTAGAAAAAGTTGGAGAGTGCCCCAGCACAGGAGTTCCGATTCACACTACAGTAATACTGGCACATAAGTCCAAATTGGTCTAATTGTGCCAAAAAGCACAGAGTTTTGCTGGCTGATGTCCTCAGCAAAGCCATACGAGCTATGCCTGCTCTACCACTCCTATGTAATAGTCCTTTCTATATGATAATTTAAGAAATTACTGACAGTAAAGTGTAGTAATTTACGGGGTCTCCTCTTCAAGCAAGAATACTTTGCTCTGGCCTCAGTACATTAAAAAAATAGACTCCTGCAGCTAACAGCAACACAAGAGACAGCAGTGAGACCTAGCAAAATACAACACATTAACATCAAGTTACAGTGCAGAAAAGAAAGCACTCATACAGCACACATCCAGAAATGGTTCCAGTAGGTGTATTTGGAAATACAGTGTTTTCAGTTTTTCATTTTTTTAATAAATCAAAGGAAGGTTGAGACGGGCATCCAGAGGAATTACGTTAGCAGGAAGGACTGGTTGCCCGCCAGAGAGGTGTGATGATGCTGCCCCTAAAGCAAGTGTGTTTGCAGAGTATCCACAAAAATGCAGTTCTCCAGTTCCCTACATAAGAAAGCAAGAAACCATTTTAATCAGACTGAGCAGAAGCCCTCGGCAGGAGGAAATACAGCTAGGCTAGCAGCCTCCCCATGAAAGGCTTGAAAAACAACCTGCTCAACTACTTGCAAAGCTAGCCAAAAACAGAACTACGTAAATCCACAATGGCCCCAGCCATGCACCCTGGGAAAGATGTAAAATGAGTGCAGGCTCCTCACACTGCTTTCTGTCTCCTCATGTGGCGCACATCTGTGGCATGCTGGTAACACACTACGCTGCAATCAGAGGGACTTCTGGTTCCAAAGCCAGCTCTATATGTTTATTTTCCCCACAGGACTTTTCTCTTAGATTTTTGCTGAAATCAGTAGGACCCAGTGCATGCTTGCTGGACTGGCCAACGTAGAATCTCCGATGGTCTCTTCAATAAATTCAGTGAAAATATGTATGGAGGAACAGTGAAAAACAACAACAGCAATGAAAAAAAAAACAGCTGAAGACACAAGAGGACAGATAGAATCACTGAGGTTGGAAAAGTCCACCTAGTCCAACCATCAGCGCCATGCCCACTAAATCATGTCCCTAAGATGATACAGCCTTCAGAAACAGTGGCTATTCCAGAAGTCTACCTGACATCCCAAGTGATGATGAATCCTAAATGCTATTTCCTCATCAGTACACCCATCTTGAATCAAAGTATCAAAATTTCCAGTGCCGCAACAGCAGACTGAACGCTGTAACTTATGCTAGTGGCTGTAACATACTAAATGGTGTATTAATATTATCAGCTGTATCAAACGGTGCATTTAAAAGATATTTCATTTTTTTTAAATCACCTTCCCCTATTGATGGATTTTTCTGAAACTCAGACAAGCAGGTCTCTCTAATACTGTGCTGACAGAGGAGGCTGGTCAAAATGAAAGGAAATGCAAGCTCTGCTCAGGCAGAGGCAGCTGGCCGTCTCTGCAAGACCTGCAGCTCAGTAAGGTGATAGCCAGAGCTCCCCGTCCTATGCGTGCTGAATTGTCAGAACGCACTGGATTAGCACTAGGAGTCACTGAACTAGTCAGTAACATAACCAGCTCACCCGTACATTCTCACATTGCAAGAGGATTCAGTCACAGCATTATACCAAAGGTGGTGTAATGCAATTGGGCGGATGGTAACGGATGTCCATATACAGACATTTTACTCAGACAATCCCTTTCCAAACAGCACTATTTTAACAGTTCATGGAGCACGAGCCATGGTGCAAATTCCTTAATCGTAACTAATGAGCAACTAGCTGCAACGCAAGTCAAAGTCTATATTTTTCACCTCAAGTGATATTAATTCTACAAGGTCTCATCATGAAAACATTAAGAATCTCTAACATATCAAAATCTCAATAATCTGATATTCTCCTCCCTTCTCAGTGCTAATTGAAGATCTGTCATGCATGTTTACCATGCACTAAGCTAAACTGAAACCCAACTGAGAGACTATTTTAGCTTCTAAGATTACTCACTTGTCCAGAACACCAGCAAGAACCTGAAGGTCACACCCACACACTTCCCCTATCATCACCCATCAATCACCCAACAGAATGTACCTTAGAATGCATGAGTTGACAACCATCAGAAGATTTGGCTGTAGGCCTCCTGTACTGTCCATGTCCTGTCTATCTGAACTAACTGCCATGGCTGTGGCAAACTATGAAGGAGGGAGAGAAATGAGAGAGTATTTCAATGACTACAGCAAACTTTGTAAGAACAGCCTAGACTGCCCGTGTTTAGAAATGACATCAATAAACCAACCAAGCTGTTTGTGTCTCTGCTGCTCTGGATAACCAGCAGCCACGATTCTGACCTGCACACTGATTCCTGGACAAAATTCCACATGTAAATAAAGCCTATATCCCCTCTCCTCAACTTGGACTAGACTGCACTGCCTGTTTTATTATACCCAGTTCCCAGGAAAGAATAGGAACCAGTACCGCCTTTATACTCTTTGGTGGAAGTATGTGCACCAGAGGGTTTCTGAACTAAAGTTCTGTTGGGGGCAAGGATGGCTGCCACACTGCCTGTACCAGCACCACGTATCACCAGCACTGTGCACCTAACCACACACAGTCTGCTCCAAGCCAGCTCTGAGTCACCAGGCTTCACAAGGCCTGCATCTCAATGCTAATCCCAATTCCCATCTCAGCCATACTAACGTTAACACAAAAGAAATTCTCTGAATATAGTCAACTTTCTCCAGATATTGGTAACAGCGTCAATAGGAATCTGCTCTTAAAGTGCTTTTTAAAGATCGTTTCTTCTCGTGAATTACCATAAATTGCTGAGAAGAGATAACAGCAGTGCTCAAGTCTCTCAAATTTTTGTTTACGCCATACCGTGTCTTGATACAACAGAGACCACTCAACATTACCACAAGATAAACATTTACAACAACAACTCTCATTAGCATCCTTCCCCAAAAGCTCACAGTAAAATATATCTGCTCAATTTTCTACATGAAAAAAAGATGTAGAGAGAGACAGAGACACTTGTGAAGAGGTGCTGTCACCACAATAGAGGCAAATGGATGTGTAATAGAAATCTGTTTTCCAGATGAACTGTAAACTGTTTTGCAAGATGAGAGTAGGAAACTCACAGGAGGACATTCAATTGTAGACACTGATTCTTTAGATGAGTTCTATAACCTAAGTCTGTTCTTATTGGTAAACTGCTGAAGTGTTATTTTACACAAACTCCTTTGCTGGTTCACCAACATTTTCAGAGGAAGAGCCATGAGGTAAAATTACACTAGCAGGATTTAATATTTAAGGTTAGTTCTTAGAAAGCTTTTACCGACTGGGAATGATTGGTAAGAATAAAAAAAGTTATGGCCAAATGGTTTGCTATATTAATTTAAATATAGTTGAAACAAGGAGAGACTGAGAAGAGGAAAAATAGCAGCCCACACACCTCATCTTCCAGTTAGGACCCACAAGATTTAAAATAAAGTATCCTTTAAAGATGAAGAAACGGTGTTTGCAAAGACATTAACATGCAGCACTCAGTGTAAGGTTATTGGAGCTGTATTCTCAATCCCCAATGACAGCGGAGTAAACAAGAAAGCAGAGACTCAGACATTGACTCAAATGATTCTGAAATTAGTCTGGGGGAAATCCCACAGAACAGGCAGTATCCTTCACAAGGTTAGTACATGCAGATACTGCAAACTTTACAGCAAGGCTGTGACAGATCAGGGACTTCCTTGGAGCAGGCAAATGGCACAAAGCTAGCAGGAGCCACATACTAATGCCCTGGTGACACTCACGGCCCAGCCTAACAATCCATCTCAATGCTTGCAACATAAATTCACAGAAGTGCTGACACACTCAAAGATAAAGACATATCTAAGTGCTTTAAAGAACTAAAACAGCTCATGGCTTCCTACATAAATTCTTCTTTTGAAAGGCCTAAGCTATATCTAACTCCTCACACACAAAAAGAACATATCAGTCTTTAAGAAACTTTCTTCAAATCATTCATAGACGTCATCTTGGAAGTTCATAGGCGTGAACAGCTGCAGGTGAGCAGTTTCCAACACATACTTCATGCACACAGGTGTCAGTGGACTCCTCCCAAAGGAGGGGCAGAAATGGAGGCACCACAGCATTGCTACAGGCATCCACGCCACTGCTCAAAGACAACTATGGATCCCCAAACCACCACAATGGTCACAGCAGGACAAAGTCAGAGGTAGTGCTGCTAACTGTAACCCCAAAGAATAGAAAAGAAAAACTTTCAGTGGAGTTGTATCTCCTAATGGCATGACAGAATTTGGGCCAGTGTTCTTAACTGTAATACAACTTAAAATAATGACCTGAATATTCAATGTTATATATAATTATTCAGTAACCTGTGAGATACTGACCATGAATTACACTGATCATGCACATCAGCAGTACCAGAACGCTTTTTGGTACTGCAAAAACCACCACAGCAGTCATATAAAATTAAACATGTAGAATGCCTGCACAGTTATCTATCAGCGCTGAATTAGCTGGGATGCGACATTTTCATAGAATCACAGAATCACCAAGGTTGGAAAAGACCTACAAGATCATCCAGTCCAACCATCCACCTATCACCAATAGTTTTCACGAAACCATGCTCCTCAACACAATGTCTAAATGTTCCCTGAACCCCTCCAGGGTCGGTGACTCCACCACCTCCCTGGGCAGCCCATGCCAGCACCTATCGTACAAATATGTTTCTGTACCAATGCTAACAGCAGGAATTCTGTTTAGTTTTTGCTATTAGAAAAGCAGCAACTCTCCTTTCAAGAGCTCTTGAGTTAAAATCCACTCTTAAATGCAAAACCCTTAAGAACTTGAACTGTGATCTGATTAGTGGTATATAAATCCACAAGCAGCTTACAGAAGGTATAAAGACAACGGCACGCTATCTTAGCGTGAAGCACAGAGACTGGGCAGACTTGGTGCTCCATCTGCTTTGTCTGCAGACACAAGGCCATGTGCTGGCCTTCCTGTACCCTCACCTGGACGTTCTCCTGAAAATCATGACTAACTCTTTAATCATTCCTTACTCAACAAAACGCTTCAACATGAGAACAGATACATTCAGTCTTTCAAGAGCTCTCAACAGCTTCCAGAATATTAGTTGATTCATTTCAGAAGCCACGCACCAAGTAAACATCTGCCTCATGATGCAAGACTTCAAGATTCCCTCTTGCGGACAGCACGGGAGGAGAGAGTCATGACGAATCACCCCTCGCATGTACAGTGCAGGATGGCTTCCAAGGGCCCAGAAGTCACAGCCTCTGCAGGAACCATTGGGTGTGGTTAGAGAAGACAGCAGCTCTAAACCAACAGCACCCTTTGAAACCAGCCTGGGCTTGCCACATCCCATAATCAGTGTCCCATCCTGTAATCAGTCACAGCCCTATGAGGGATGCAGAAAGCTGCCTCTGGACACACTGCACACTGGAGCCACCAAACAGAGATAACTGCAACTACACGAACATACAAACTTTGCACGAGGTCACCACGGTGCACCACATACAAGCAGCACAAATAGCCAGACATCGGTTCTCCCAGTCCCATTCCACTCTCCCTCATCTTCAGTGGCCAAACGTCTTTTTATTTCAGCATTACTTCTTTCCCTTGACTTGCTGAAGCAACACAATGTCATGTAACTGCATTCCTGAAGCTAAGATTCACATTTGCTACGCAGCTGAAGAACCCCAGTGTCCACAAGCACTCTGAATACATGGAAGAGTATGACCCACAGGGCAAGCTAGGAGCTCCATGCACCTCAGTGAACCTGCCAGGAGATCTCCATTCCATAGCAAGTCCTGCAGAACAGATTTTTAAATGAAAGCAGGCTTCAGCCTCTGTTACACTGTCACTCCATCAGTAATACTTTCCTATAGGAATACCTTGACTGTAACGCATCCTGAAGTTGGCCTCTGTCCCAAGAACGGTGTTACAGCAAAGTGAAATTTACATCATCAGACCTAGAACACAGCAAACGGGAATTCTCTGGCCTTCAGAGTGAGACATTTAATCCGTTCTCATGATTTAAGCTTAACAAAATATTAAGTAGTAGCAGCATCGTTAAGCAGTGAGACTTGATAATGGACAAAAGCAAAGTTCTATTTCTACATATGAAAGCATCCATGCACACTGTGTTTTGTAAACACAGCTACAAGGAGGCTGTGCTGAGCTTCTCTCCATGCTTGTTTCAGCTGTTGCATGTAAGAGTCGGTGGTATCAAAAAGGATAGAAGCCTGTCATTTTTTGTTCTAAGGAACAACTCACAGAAGTGATGAGAAAATTGAGATGTGAGCAATTATGCCAATATCTTATTCCTTATTCAGTAGTATATAACCTTTTCACACACTATATACTTCATAAATTAAAACAGGGAAAGAATAAAATCATACTTATAGTGAAAAACCTCTATGACATTTGCATTATTTGAGTGGAAAACCATCATGCTCTGTTGGATATTGGAATTTTTTTCTCTTCTTAACAGAACTTACGCTGAGTGAATACTATATATCTACGCTACATAAACTTCCTATCTGTCCGGATGAACGTGCATGCTTCACCCGCACTGATGCAGCAGATGGCACACTGAAATTCCAGCAATATTTAACACCACAGCGGACAATAAATGTGCATATTACAGAGGCAGTATTTCATGGAAAGCCTCTTCGCTAAAAGTCTCGGTGTCGTGTGCTGACTGCTCCACCACATATTCCACAGTTACGTTTAATATTCTGCCCATTAATGCCCCCCCTCTAAAATCACTCCAAACTAAAACTCCAAAGCCAGAAAAAAGTCCTCACTTCCCAATGACTGCATCCACCTGAAAGAATTTACGCATTTTCTGTTTCACATATTCTTTTTTTTTTTTCTGCCCAACCATGAAACCAAGAGGCACCCGAGCCTGAAGGCTGTGTCACCAGTCTACTAACAGAAGTCCTTGTACAGCAACGTTAAAGAAGAACTTTTTTGTGCAGCTTGGACATAGAAAGTACAGGAAACACTGAAGATCCTCAAAGGTAAACACGTGGCATACAGCAATTAGTTCTCCATCTAGCTATGACTTCTTTGCACAACACTTGCTAAGTTTAATGGTATCACATGATAATTCAATTAAGTAGCTAAGTGTTATTTCCTATCATTTGCAATTTTAGTCACGTTTTTTGGACATTAAGTAAAAAAACAAAGCACCTGCAAGCAAGTCTCCATTTTCTGTTCGCTCCAGACTGTTTCTTTTTTCCCCCAAAAAAAGTTAACCTCAAATTTAAATCGAAGATCACTGGGACGTAGCAAAAATCTTTCTAATTCCAAACACAGGCATTCTTTCATGACTACTAAAGAAATACATTATCACAAAATAATGACACAAAGTACTACATCAGAAGCAATGCATACGAAATAAGTATCGCCCAACAATGCAGTGTGCAAAGTGCCGATACCGCAGGCTTACAGGAGTGAGTGCCCAGCTCACACATGCTCACAGCCTCAGCACCTGGGCACAGGAGTGTCTTTTCACAGTGCAAACACATGTGATTGTCATGGATGCAGAGAGCGCGTCTGTCTTGAGCTGAACTGCACGTACCCCACTTCTCGCACTACACCTTGCGTGTTTACTACACTGCATTCAATCCAAACCAATGGAGAAGTCTGTAAGGACAAAACACAACACCAACCACGACCTTCTGCTTGAAATCGGATGCAAGCACTGACTTTAAGTCCCCTTGACTGAAAAGATGCTGCACTGTGCATGCTTGTCTCAGCACAGCGCCCCTGAGTAAATAAAGATGTAACTTGTCTCCCTTTCAACTGCAACGCTAGAAGGGCTGTCAGGGCTTCACAAAACCCTCCTGTGTTAGGGAACGGAAACTCCTAATGAGATTAGTTGGTGTGTGTGCAGACATTACTTAGCCATGACTAAATGGGCTCTCTTCCTGCAGCCAGTGGAAAATTCAGGGAACTTTTTCCCCCTGCAGCATCAGAGTCCCTCTAACCTTCAGCACAGCCAGATCCAAAAACAACTCTCCACTTTCTCTCCCTTTCTCTCTCTCTCTCTTTCTCCTCACAAACATTAGCAGTGTTTTTAGGCTGGTGGTGGAAACTACCGACGGCGGCCAAGGGGTCTCGGGGCAGAGCAGGAGGGGGAGGGCCGGCAGAACGCAGAGGACTACAAAGGAAACTGTAAAAAGAGCAAATACATAAACCTGAGAGGGAGAAAACCACAGAGTTTCTTTGTGAGCAGCAGTGACTCATTTTCAAGATGTTGTCTGCTGCCAGTTTCAAACCGGAAGCGCATGGCAATTAGTCTTGCTGTTTCCAGACGAGCCAGAAACTCTCCCGACACTTTTTTTTTTTTTTTAAAGCCCCTCGTGCAGTTCCCTCAGCAGCCTTTCCCCAACCCCCCCTCCGGCCTCCTTCGCCCTCACGGCGGCTACGGGGACCCCACCCCGCGCCCCTCATCCGACGTGACACCGCCCCGCCGCCGCGAGCGCGATGCCACCCGGGGGAGCCAAGCCCCGGGGCAAAGCGGGGGGACGCGCCGCGCCGCGGGGTGCTGGGGACTCGCCTGCCCCCGCCACAACCCCCGGCTCCGCGGAGCCCCCGAGGCGGCGTTCCCCTCGCTCACAGCGCACGGCCCCGGGGCAGCAGCCCGACCCGCGCGGGGCTGCTCGCCGCCGCTCCCCGCTTTGCGCCTGCCCTCCCCCATCCCATTCCGCCCCGAGCCGTCCCCGCAGACCCCCGAAACTTTGCAGGAGTTCTGCCGGCGCCGCCGCGCTGTACGTACCCAGAGCGTGCGGGTCCCTGCCGCTGCCTCGCGGTGTTCAGAGGGAGCCGGGTAAAACCCCCCGCTTTCCCATGCTGACAGCCTTCTGCAAACGGCTCTGTCGCTGTTGTAATGAGATCCGGATTTTTTTTTTTCTTTTTTTTTCTTTTTTCTCTTTCGGTCGGTGTGTGTGTGTGTGTGTGTGTCTGTGTGAGCAGGAAGTCGGAGCAGTCAGACAGAGAGCCGGCTCACTTCCTTTCCTGCATTATTCCCCAGGCGGTTTGCAGTCTGTGTAAACACGCTTTTCCTCCCCTCTCCCCTCGCTCTGGCCACTGATGTGCAGCATGGCTGTAACATAAGACACACACATAGCACGGCGCTAACGGGAACTCCGCGCACTCACGAGGAGCTCCCCCGACCTCCACCTCTTCCTGTGCTACACCCCCGAGGAGGAGCCTCGGGCCACGGCGGTGGGGGGCGGCCCCGGAGCGGCCCCGCAGGTGGCACCGCCGTGTGCGGATGCGGAGCATGCGGGGGTTGGCCTCACATTGGTACCGAAGTACAGACGGTAGCATCACGATGTGGTGCAAAATCGAGGGAAAGGGCGCGCTAAAAGTCAAGGGCTGCTCAAAATCGTCGAATGTGGACAGTGTTCCCGCTGCAGATAGCAGAGGCACACCAGCAGAAAGGCACTGATTGGGATCTAATTTTTGACCAACAACTTCCAGACCTCGGTTCTCAACTGTGTGTTTGGACTCATTAGAAGAAACGCGTTCCCCAAGACGTTTATACTCTTTATGTCTTATCTTCTATCTCATAAATCTGCAATATTGAATACCATGATCAGTTTTGGGCCCCTTGCTGCAAGAAAGACATGGAGGCCATCGAGCGTGTCCACAGAAGGGCAATGAAGCCACGAAGGGTCTGCAGCACAAGTCTTATGGGGAGTGGCTGAGGGAACTGGGATTGTTTGGTTTGGAGGAGGTTCAGGGGAGAGTTTATTGCCCTCAACAGTGACCTGAAAGGAGGTTGTGGCGAGGCCGGGGTCAGCCTTGTCTCCCACATAACAGTGATAGAACAAAAGGGAATGGCCTCAAGTTGCACCAGGGGAGGTTCAGGCACTAGCGCAGGCTGAGGTGGTGGTGTCACTGTCCCTGGAGGTGACCAGTGTAGATGTGGCACTGAGGGACATGGTTAGCAGGCATGGTGGGGATGGGCTGATGGTTGGGCTGAATGATATAACTTTTCCAAACTGAAAATACTCTTTGATTCTATTATTATACCATCAATTTCTAAATTTATTTGGAAGTTCTCCAAATGGGGAGCATGCCTTCTGACAGCCTAAGTACATAATACTTTACCATCAACAAGTACTACACTGTTCTTTAGCAGTCATACCGTTTATCGTTCAAGCACTAATCCCAGCTCAAAATGCTCTCAGCAAGAATCAACACGGAGGTTTTGCTGATTTTTTTACTGCCCTGTTGGGTTGTTACTGAAAATGTCACTGGGAACAAAAGTGCGGTCCATGTTTTGAAGAAGCTACCAGGATCACCACAGTTGGCCTCTAGTCATGAGTCAACAGCACCTCAACAGCTGGCAGAGAGTGTGGGGAAGTTGTCTGCGTTCTCCCTTCTTGTCTTCTAATGTGCCATGGGGGAGCAAGCATAACACTACCAGCACACCAAATGATGTAGCTTTACCATTTTCTTTAAATAACGCCCTTTTAGACATCACTCTGAATCTTAGAATAAGATGGGGGATCTGCTTGCTTTTTGTTTCCCAAATAAAGAAGTTTAACTGTAGGCAGCATATTTCCTAGAGTAAAACATGCAGTGGATTAAGCCCTTGCATTAGGTGTTGAAGTCATCAGGATGCAGGACTCAACCTTCCTTTGGGGAACACAACTGAAGACCTGGTTTCCATCAGTAGGGCAGTCAGAAGGGCTCTCATGGCACCAATAATTCAGTGTTGGACCAACAGCTGGAGGTGCCCACCTTCATCTTCTGCATTCATCCTTCATTAGTATTGTAAAGGAGAGAAGAAGCAGAGACATTTCAACGTTGCCTTGGCGAGTGTGTGGAGATCCGAGAAAATAAACTCTCAAAGGTAATATTACTTTTTCAAACCAAGTCAGTGACTTCTTTTACAAAAATAATGCTACATCCCTAAAAGGAAAGATAACAAATATTCTTTTTATTTACTATGAGCCCTAGGAACCTGTCTGCAGTACTCGTCCCTCTCTGTCTATCTAGTGAAGCTGAGACCTAAATGCAGGTGCCATGCTTGAGGCTGGACAGGCATCAGATGATAGCTTCATACCACTCTGGGGCTGGTGAGGAAGGTGAGAATGCTGTTCAATTGAAAGAAGCCACGAGGATATGTTGGGAACGTGAAGAATTCAGAAAGTTCTGCTGAAAGTGGAAGAAGATGTGAACTTTTTGGCTACTGATTCTTGCAATATGGATGTCATCTGGAAAATATTTTTTTGAAACCGTAGCTATGTACTTGATAAAAATACTGTGTTTCACAGAATTCCTATTGAAATGCTCTCATCCGTGATACCTGCCTAGTTGTTAATTGAGACTTATGGCTGTCCTTAAGGACTGGCTGATGCAAGAATACAAGATGATGAATGAAGAAAATTGCAGGTTTGTACTGTGTAGGAACTCTTTTCTTCTTCAAAAGCAGTTCCATTCAGGAAGCTTGTTTGTTGAGTCAAGTCATAAAAATGCTAGTTACGTATTTGGTAAGGACTCCAGTCAACTTGTCTCTGCCTATGCCACCCATCAGCACATATTACAACTGTCAGTTCTAAAGCCTGACCCCCGTCCTCAAGCTGTGAAGATCTGGGGGTTTAGCTTCACAACTGTTGTTTGTTGCTCCAAGTTGGTACAGTCAGCAGCTGTCACGCTCAGAAAGAGTGAGGAGTTGCTGCAGACAGCTCTCCTTCCTCTGGGGAGGCACAGCACCTTGGCTTAGGGTCCTGCTCAGATGGTTTCAGACCTGAGCAAAAATGTGCACCCAGGTCGTCTCTGTGTCCTGTTCATCCAGCGATTGTACAGTCTGTAAAGCAGCCCATGTTTATAAAGCTGGATGTCTGCTGGAAAAAAAAAAAAAATGCCCCAAAGCATTCCTGAGTATAGTTACTGCAGTTTTGCCTCATTCTCATTAGATTACATTGATTAAGAAACCAGGTTTTGTCTGTCCTTTCAGGTCATTTCTCTTGTATTTTTACACTGTTCACAAACCTCAGGCGCTTCTATAATTAACATATCTAAGGCAAAGAAAGAAAAAAATAAAGGCAGATTTGCTGCTCTGCAGAGCTTCCTCTAAGCTCTTCAGGCTGAGGTTCATGTCTGTGCTGGTCAAGGCTTTAGTATAAATTCGCTCAGTCTTGAGCCCATATGATTAAACTAAGTAATTGCAAGGTCACTTAGCAGCACACCTTTTTCCTTAAAAGTACATAGATGTCTACAACTGTGTGTAATTATCAAGAATAAAGTTGAAAGTAGATGGAAATAATGGTAATTTCATTTATTAATTTAATTGCAAGTGTATTCAGTGCATGTATATATTATATTGCCCCTTCTAAATACGTTGTGTTTTTTTCCAGATTGCAGGCTCTGTGGCAAAGAGGTTTCAGATTTATATCTGAGTTTATGAGAACACTGCAAGTTGTATTGTAGAATCAGTAGTGACCGTTCTTTCTTATTTCCTAGTAGTTCTGGCTTGAGGAACCACCTGCCTGGTTTCAAAGGGAATTCCAGGGGATTTTGGAAAGGGAGTATACAGAACTGGATCACCTGAATTGGAACAGCCGCCTAAATTGAGCAGGATTTCGGGCTGCCCTTCACAACATTACATTTAAATGTCTTGCAAATGTTGCGTCAGTATTGATGAACGTTCCTCCTGCAGGTTTGGCTTTTCTCTTTCACACTTCCCTGTGGCTGGACAAACGTGGACTTCAGAGCCAACAACTTCATTACTGCAAAAAGTCCCACGGGATCCATTCTGCTCACAGAGTGGCCAGGTCCTCGGTTTTATCTCATCTCGCAGGCAGCTTCACTGGCAAGCAGAGCACAGTCAGCAGTACTGTACAGTGCTACTTCCAGCATGTAACGCTGACTGTAAGCCCTTGGAAACTCAAAAGAATGAACTGCACATTGTTCCCCTTCAAGTGTTCTTTCATCTCGAGCTTTTCTGAGCTGTCTTGAGTACAACTGCGAGCTTTAGAAAAGGGTTAAACAGCAGACAATGACAAAATTGTGCATTCCATTGGAAATTGAGTCTGTTTAAAGGGAAAAACAATCACATGTCAGCATCAAACATTTAAAACCTCGTGCCATGTTTTTTTGGAACAAAAGGTGCAAGTTTCAACCTAAAAAGTTTCCTGTCAGAGGCAGGAGACAGACTAAATGCTTCTTCACACAATGAAGCAAGTATCCCATGCAGACCTCACCAGGAAGTCCCTGGGGACTTCTCTTTCCTCTGGGAGCACCTTCCAGTCCCTCATGGCAGAGACTGTGAATGAGGATTTCTGCTGGGCTGCAGTTAGAAGTCTGCCTTCAGTCTTTAGGGAATGATGTTTTGAGACCCCGAGGCATTCGTCCTGTTCTCTACCTTGCCCAAGAACACTGTGGTGCTGGATCAGAAAGGAGCACTTGCGGAAATTACTACTTTTACACTCCTTTTCCTCTGGCACAGTTTTGCTTTCTGGAGTGTTTTGCATTCCCTGTAAGCTGATGTGGAAGAAAGCACATGACTCAACATGTTTAGATTTAAAGCATCACTTACATCTGCCATTTCATTAGGTTTGCCTTCTTAGTGAAAGATTTATATGGAATTACCTCCTGCGTGCAATGTAATTGCCTATGATTCTTTGTCGTTTGAGGAATGTTGTGCCATGGTTGGAGGAGCCTATGGCACCTAAGTCAGCAACCCCTGAAAATAGGGAAAGGGGATTCCACAAATCTTTGGATATCCCCATGGTCAAATCCTGCTGCAAAGATTAACTAATTGAGAGGTCACTGTGCATCTTTTAAACCTTTCCATCTGTTCTGCTGAAGGTTTTTTGGTTTTTGTGGGTTTTTTTTTTCCCAAACTAATTAAAGGTCTGAGCTAAAAGTTCAGTTGCATTTTATCACTTTTTTTCTTCTGTCTCCCACCTGTCTTATTTTATTCTACCTTCATCTCTAAATATAACTTGACCAAGGTATTTTTGCTGCCCAGTATCGCAGTAGCACCTGAGTATAATTAAACAGCTTTTACTGTTCTTGAATGCTTTTGGTCCAATGGAATGCAACTCACTGCCACTTCTGTTCAGCCCACTCCAATTCTGAAATTTTTAGATGACAAATGAAATTGTGCAGATTCTGCCTTCAACCTGTGACCTTATAAACTTTTGTGTTTCGTTGTATGGCACGCGCCTGGGGAGACATTTCTCCTTAACAGTTTTCAGATAGGTGCAAATAACAATATTTGTTTCTCTTTTGATTACCATGTGTTTGATGATAATGTTCCGATGATTGTATTGGCATGCTTGTAGTTACAAAGTTAATTATCCATGGTCTTGGTAATGTGCATTTTCTAATAATGTAATCAACTTTTTTTTTTTTTTTTAAGTTTTCCCTGTTCTCATATTCAGCAGCCACAGTTATAAATCTCATATAAAAGACATTTTAGAAAAGCAAATAAATGTTCCAAATATCTTTGAGTTTTAAAGCCAAAACCGTACCCAAGCCAGACATTGGTGCAGAACATAATGTACATGCATTATGTGTTTCGTGCAGGACATGATTTCCAGTAGCATGAGCATAATTTTGCTTGCTAGAAAGCAGTTTTTCCTAAGTCACATTACTCAAAACTATTAAAAAAATGAATATGTCTTAATGTCTTTATTAATGTCTTAATAATTTTACCTTACATGTTCTCATACACTCATTTTTCTTGATGTACAGCAAAGGGGAAAGACTTAAGAAAACAAATAAAAGAATAAAAGACCATGGATGGTCTGGAGGTGCTCGCAACTCCCTGCTCTCTGCACAGGGACCATGAGAAACCTTCCTAGCTTGTACAACTGCCCAAAGAGGTGCTTCAAGGTAGGAGACACTTAGCTTTGTATTCTGCCTTCAGTACAGCTAAAATATGGACTTCCTTGTCTGATGTTGTGGAATATGGCCCAAGAAGACGGGGACAAGACATGCAAGACTGCAGAACGGGACAGATGGTCTAGTAGCCATCCTCTGGTCAGAAACAAGTGCAGCGCAGGTCAGATAAGGCTGTAGCAATACCTCTGTCACTCCATTTTCCTCCAAGCGCCTCATTCACCTCATCTATGCCCAACCACGTGCGACCTAGTACTCATGTCAGGGGCCTTAGCTATGACAGGAAGTTGTCAATGAAAAGAGAAAGTACCACCTTTGACGGAAACATGGAGACAGTAAAAACATGTGATGATTAACATATAAACAAGCCTTCATGTTTTTGGGAACTGTAAATGAGGTCTTAAGTAACCAATGGAAGTTTTTCTGCTGTTCTGTGGGGTCATGTGTTATTCATACTCTTGCTTATATCTTAGTTTGCATTCTTTGTAACAGTGGGGCCCTGCTTGCTTATTATGGCAAACCGCATGTAAAAAGGGTATAAAATCAGGACTGTGGAGGACAGCTTTCAGAGTTCCCCTCAGCTGCCTCGAGACATCCCCAGCATGCATGACCCCAGCTCGCTACGGATGTACTGACAATACAGATCATATAACTTTTCCTACCCTAATTTAGCTTCCCTGAAATTTGTATAAACTTACCCAACATAATGTATCCTTACCTACCCTAATTCTTACTCAGAATGCATTTAGTACACTGCTTTGGTGCGCCTGATCTGTGCCAGTGAGGTGTGCCAAATTTGCTGTCTTCTTGCTGGGCAAAACAAACCAGGGAACAGGGGCAGACAGGTGTCTATGGTGGGATTTTACTCCAAAAATCCCCAGTCCATGAATCTTTCTTATACTAGTTTGCTATGTATTAGTTCAGGACAGCTGTCCTGCCTGAACCTTAAGTAGATGCATTGAAAATCTGATATGCATTTGCCTATATGCTACCCCTTTACTGCATGCTAGTGATAGCTGTGATTCTAAGAAGACTACCAATATGCAGTGAAAAATACACTTAGTTATATATATAAATATCATCCTGTCTTTTTGTCCTGTGCAGTTGTCTGGCTGTTGTCAAGAGATGTCACATTTACATGAGAACCTTTTTTGAAACAAACTGTAGGCTTCTTTTACCGAGACATAAACACAAGTCTCAATCCACCCTTACTAAACAAACCCTGAATCGTGCTCTCAATTTTGTGCTTAAAACAAAAACAAATTTGAGCAGTGATATTATGAGGATGGCCAATGCGTCTGTAGCCCACCATTTGCATCATCCCATGAAGCACGGCTACTCCAGGCTGCTCTCATCCACATTCCAGCTGCATGCAATAATAGATTCAAGCACATTCGTAGGGCTTTGCTAAAGGCTTCCCATCCTTGTTCAAAAGGTGTTGAGGTTACAGCAAGTTTCCTTTGACTTCAAGGGATTTCAATTGGGCATCTACTGCACAAGTGATTTTTAGGATGATCTTGTTTAAATAGCAAGTTTCTTCAAAGTCTCGTTGAGATTGTAGTATAAATTTATTAGTCCAATGCTTGCATGTTCTGCTAAAAGAAGAATGCTGTCCCAAACAGTTTGTAGCTTACTTTAGTCCACAGAATATAGCTTGTATAATTCATGTTAAAAATTATTTTAAGATCTTATTAAGATATTGCAAAAATACGTATACATGGGGATGTACAGTGAACTATAGTGTAAGTGGCTTTAAACATTTTTAAACTGTTGGTAAATTTTTTGGATGCTGTTTACGTTTGAACTTTTCTCTGTTTTCCTGTAGAAACTTCCGTATCCTCTTCCTGTGTCCCTACAAAGTTTTGTACAATGCAGAACAAGAAATGCTACAGGGATTGTGCTCCACCTTTCTCCTTCCTGCAGGGATATCCTTTCTGTAGAGAAATGTAAAGTATGTAATATTCAAGTAAGAATGTTGTATTATTCTTTATCTCAGTCATTTTCTGTTATCTACAGCATATCAAGCTGAGTCTACATTGGTTGCAGAAGTACACCACTATATTAGTATTTTTATGACATATGAGTTACTCAGCCAAAGGTAGCTAAAATCCATTACAAACTTTCTTGTTTTCCAGACTCTTATCAAGGGTTCATGTCTAAGCCAAACAAGACAAGGGTGGGTTGGGTTTTTCTCTTCATTGTTCAGATTGAATTAACAGGAAGGGGGGAGTGCTTTACCTGTCTGACACCAGAGCAGTACTCATTAGCTCCCACTTCTCACTTGCCTGTCTGTCCAGACTCTGTCTGCATCTTTGTGGGAATTGTACAGGATAGATTTCTCGACTCCCAGTAATAAATAAGAAAATTAGTAAGGGCCTTTGATCCCAATGCCTTAGTTCATCCTAAAGAAGTCAATACTTAACAACAACAAAGAAGGGACCAGAACTTTAAAAGCTTAGTTAATGTTAATGGAACATATTCCTGAGCAGTCAGGATAGGCTTTCACTGTTGTGTTATTCCTGAAGTCAATACTTAACTGTTTTATAACCCTGCGTGCATATAAATGCATATGCACACGTGTGTGTATCTTGTTTAGATCATTTAGCAGTCCTTCTCCTGCTGTAGCATCAAGACGTGATGTTGGTCAGCACTGAAGAGAGCTATTCTGTAATCTTGTTGGCTATGACTGAGTATTCATTTCAAATGAAGTTATGTATGTAAAATAACAAATGATCCACAGGGGTGCCAAATTCAAATGATGTAAAAAAGATGGAGTCTTCTAAAAATATGGAGATGTTTCAGACAATTTATTGAAATAGCAAATAGGAAGCAGATGTTTTAAAAATTATCTTCAGAAAAACACAGAACAAAATTTATTCCCTTGCATGGATGAGATCTGCTGAGTTAAATATTTTTTATAGTTACCAGCTTTTTAATTGCTTCTTCACCTTTTCTGATAATACGTATTTCATTGATTTACTTATTTTTCATGATAAATTGATCAGGCAAATAGGATAAAGGGAAGCGTTCAAACTACAGGAAATTAATGGCATGAAGAGCAAAATAGGGAGGTAGTCCACAAAATTCTTTATTGAAAATTGTGCCCTTACTGATTACCAAACTGGTTATGAAGTATTTAGTAATTTAACCTTTATTATATTTACATTTTATTTATTTGTTTACATTATGAAGTTCTTGCTTGACCTTTATTTCTACAAAAACTATTTCTTTAATAATAAATAATCTAGTACAAGGCTTGCATGCAGCGATGAATGGTCCACAAAAATCTGCACATTTAGAACTAATACAATGATACCATAAAAAGATTAGGGTGGTAGTTTTCCAAGCAAATGACAAGATTGCAGATAGCAGTGGCAACTGCACTTTTGCATGTGACAATCATTTATGATTGTGTTAGAGAATTCTGCTTCTGTGGTTAAGGGATTTGACTCCAGTTCCTGTTCTGCTCAAGCTCCCTTATGTCTAAATGAACAGACCTGTGCTGAACTCTTTGATATTAATCAGAAATTTCACTGGGCTAATTATGAAAAAATTCAGATTCTCACTGGTTTTACAGAAGGCAATAATGGATTCCCAATCCCAAAAAGAAATAACTTTGGTACATTTTCTTAAAGAAATGAGGTTTTGTGATCACACACCGAAAGTTGAAGACTTGAATGTCTCTCCGTTGATTCATAGGTTTTAACGAGTTTACATGTATATGCCTGCCATTTCTCCCTAATAATTCAGCTTTGCCATTTCAGCCAAATTGACAAATTGTTTTGAAAGTCCAACGCTAAGTTCTGTGAATATTCCATGAATATCAGCCCTTGGAAAGAAGACAATGCCACTTCAGGAGGATGTGTTACTGAACTCAGCAAGCCACGAACACCCATGAATCCACACGGTAAACTGTTATGAACATTAAAAAATCTGAGATGAGAGTCAGGTGTAGCTTGCATTTAGTAAGGACCAGAAAACTCAGTCACAATATTGTAAGGCAACATCAAGCCAGACTCCATTAGCTCTTCCTTTCTGAAAGAACTTGGATTGTTGTTTTTCTTTTTGCACAGCTACATGGAAACAAAAATTTTCTCCTTGTTCAACGCTCACAAGAGGCTACAAGGAAAGACTGGACTGTCTTCAGAACCAGTGCTATCCTGTATAACATAGATTATTGAACATTCTTTGCTGCTCCTCCTTCCTTATCTCTCTCCTCTTCGGTCTTTCTGGTTTTCTAGATAATCTTGGTTTGTTTGTTGGAGAATCATGAGACCTTATTTCAGAAGATGTAGATACTCTCTGGATTAACCTCAAAAGCAGCACAGACTGCTTGATACCTTCCCCCAGAGGTTACAAGAGTCTCCCTTTCTTGAAGCCATCTGTGTAAAATTACACGAGCTACTGATCTTAACAAGAACAGCATTTGTTAAAAACAAGGTGAAAATTCACTGAAAACAAAAGAAATGTGTATTTTACTCTAATTTATCAGTTACCCTTCTGATCAGCTCTATTAGATAAGAAAGTCTCAGCTGAGTTATATTGAGGAAAAAAATGCAGAAGTAATTCGTCAGTGAACAGCTTGCTCCAGTCTCCTGAGAATTCTCGTGTTGCACAGCCAGACTGACAGTGCTGAGGCCAGGAGCTCTCTGAACTGCTTTTCCCCATTACCTACACACTGAAGGCTGTAAACTCATTGCCTCCTCTTTGTGCTCTCAAACTAGCATTAGTAAATGTGGAGTTATGAGATGTAGGTTGTTGGTTTTATTTGATTATTTCTCAGTCCCAGAAATAAAAGCTTCTTTTCAAATTGAAAATATAAAAAAAAATCCTCATGTTTGTTTCTATGAGGATTTTACAGGGAAAAGACATATCAAAAAGATGAGTGCTCTGTCTAATTCTGAAAACAGTAAAGCTAGAATCATTTCCTGGGACTCCTGTGGGAGCAAACCAAGATGGACATTTACCACAATGCTGAAAAGGTTCTCTTCCTCACACTTCTCCAGTTATCATAGCTTGATACACTGCATTCACTCAAGGGTCACGTCACTAAATCATGACCATAAGTTGTATCTGGAGCAGGGCTGCATCTACTCTTGCAGGTTCCAGAGTCTCCACTTCTATTTCTTTCCCACATTCAAAAACCTTCCTTTGGGGTCTGACGGTCTCCTCAGTTGAGCAGAACAGCTGTCAAGGGAGTTTATGTTTGTGAAGAAATGAAAATTAGTAACAGGCTAAAGATTAATTTAATAATCTAGAAACAGATGCCCATGAGGATGTGTAGTATAGTAGAGGAAACAGCAACTTCTATCATGCCCTTCTTTCTTCCAGGAAAAAACACTTCTGTCTTGCTTTTGTACAGCTTTGCCAACTTGTCTTAAGGTAAGTCCAGGTTTTGTCCATTTAGAGACCCCTGTGAACAAAACAAAACTGGAATTTTAGCATTTCAGTCTTTTTAATTGAGTTTTTCTGCTTACAAAACTCCTTAATTTCCATGAAGCTCCACCAGAATATAGTATATGCCTCTTTTCCAAAATGTTTTTTTTTTTTCTTTTTCCATCACCTCTCTTCAGAGTTCCGCATAGCCATTCAGTGAGGTGAAAGAAGGAAGTGAGATGTTGTGAGTCTCATAGGAAGGGTGCCAGGAACTGATGAGCAGTTTTTGCTAATGGTCCTCTGCTTCAGGAGTAGAGAACTTAGCTGTTTTGAGGTCTTTTCTGAACAGGGAGAATATTTCTTACCGTCAAGGGGATCTATTATTTTGCAGTGATTTGGAAATTACTGTATTGTCACTCTCCTTGGGTACATGGGAAAAGGTCATCTGCCTGAAAATAGGTATTTGTACGTACATCAGGAATAGAAAGATTCCTGGGAGACTAAGTTAGGGCTTCTGGCATTATATGCTAACCTTTCCAATTACATTGCTTAGAAAAGCGGGGAGGGGGAGCCAATCTCTGGTGGTAACATATCATACTGTTGCTCCATAAGTTATATGCTAGGTGAGCGACTTACATTTAAGGAGATGTCTGTCTTTGAGGAGAGGATGGGATTTTTCCAGGACATAGAAAAGAAAATGCCTAAGATGGAAAGGGCATGAAAACTGTTTAATATCTCCAGTTTTCTTGTATGTAGTGTGAAAAAGGTCTGCTCTGAATTGCTGTATAGCAAAAGGAGAAGAGAGAAGGAGAAAAGAATAATCCTTTGATTAAAATGTGTTCAGCTAGATCTGATAACATAGCTTATATTAATATCCCAGATGAGGAGTTACACCTTCAAATACAGCTGCTTGTGGCCTTAGACAGACAATAGAAACTCTGTTCACTAACATTAATGATCATGTACATCATTGCTGTGTACTGATTGTGCTCTTATTATATAAGATAACAGTACACCTCTGGTGGCAACATTAGGAGTTGTTGAAATTTGTTCATGTTTAAGGTGTGAACTGAAGGAAGTTTAGAGGTGGCTGCTTTGGGCTGTCATTGTTGCTGAAGTCATTTCAAAAAGACGTTGCAGTGCTGTCCTTAACCAAAGGACTCAGCCTTTTTTTTTTTCTTTTTTTTTTTTGTCAAGGACACCATTGAAATCTGTACTAAAAAACATCAAAACTTCTATCACGCTATCATTCCAATATTTCATCAGTTGGCATCTTGTGTGTTATAAACCAAATGCACTGATGAATTAGAATCTCCACTTGCACAACATCTTATAAGCCTTATAATCGGGAAGAAGAAAAAATATCAGATAACAACTAACTGGTTTTAGCCAGATACCTATTTGGGATTTTTTTGAGCAATACTGCATTTTGAACATCAAAGTTCACTGAGCATGAAGATTAATTTGCTAGTGGGAATGAAGATTGGAGCTGTTTGTATTAAGTGCTTGTCAGGTATGGATCAAGCCTCTAATCACATGCTTTTTTCTATGTGGGTTTCCAGGTGTGGCTTTTATTATGCTCTTCCTCAAAATAGCAAGAACAGAACAGTTTCTGTTATCCACATTAAACTGATTACCTTATAGATCTCATTAGAAGAAATTTTATGCTCAGCAGATCAGCAGCACATTTTCCTAAACCTTTCTGCATGGAAGCAACATGCACACTATGGTAGAGCGTATGTAGTGTCAAAGCAGCCTTCATCTCTCATTTATAAAAAACAAACATTCTTCTTAAGTAGCATGATGATTAGATGAAGAAAATTTATACTATGGCCTCATTATCGTCAGAATTCAGCATGGAAATCTGTGGAAATTCTTGTGGAAGATAATAGAGCATCTTTCAAAGTGTCATCTTTGCCTTTTTTTTTTTTTAGCTATGATAGATGTATATTATTTTGCCAGCTAGAATTATTTCATTTGTTCTTTCCAAGCTGTATCAGCATTTATTTGGCTTCTGCAGATCCTCATTCTATTGGTTCTTTTTACTGATCTTCTCAGAACTATGGTGCTGCATTTTCTCTTGATTTTTCCTTTCTTCAAATACATATTTCCCGTATTTTGAAGATATATCAGGATATATCAATGTGTCTGGCAAAAAAAAAAAAATTGCTTTTACATGTCTGGATTTTATTTTATATTCACGTTTAGATTTTTTTTCACATCTGTTTCTTTTTTTGCAAGTATTCTGAGGGAATCACTTTGCTTACATTTTTTTTTCTTTATAAAAGCACTCAAATTCTGTTCCTATTTATTTCAAATATTTTCATGTTCAGCTATCTGCAAAATAAAATTCATCTGCAGCTCATTCCTGTTTCAGAATAAAAGAGACTGAGGCTTTAGGAGGCAGACAGGAAGTTGTGCCCTTTTGACCCAAAGGACTAAGAGGAAGGTTGGGGAGGATGATGATAAAGAAAAAGCAAAAGAGGAGGCGACTTGTGTGCACAGGTCATAGATCTTCTAAGTTTTAAGTTATCCCATTATTTGAGTAGCAACCTCAGGCAGAATGTGGAAATGTTGTTGTCTACCACGCTGTGCTGACTTTTACTTCCTGTCCCCTAAATCATAACTTGGAGACAGCTATTCCAGCACATTTCATGGAGAGGCTTTCTCAAGCATAGGTTTTGTGATGCTTTCAGGAGGTCCAGTGTGAAATTAGCATTTCTGAACAGAAAATGCTCTTGCACAGTTGTGCCAGTCCAGGAAGTGCACATGGCAGTGGAGGCTTCATCTGCTCAGATACTTGGGACTGTGATTTCTGTATCTCCCTCTTCTTCACTCTTTCTCATTCTTGGTAGTTGTATACTTCTCTATCTTGCAGCTATTTCTTTTCTTTCTTAACATTTTTATATATATATATATTTTTATATCTTCCCAGCTCTCTTGGTAATCTTCGAGTGCCTGTTAGAAAGGAAAACAGGGAAAACCTTATCTTTTTTGCTTTCTGCAGATGAAAATTGAGAGGATGCAGGCAGAGAGACACAGAGAGATGGAGAGAGATGGAAGGAAAGAGTGCTGCTGCTATCAGAGCCTTCTCTGCTTTTCCCCTTCTGCAAGAGATTATCCTTGCAGAGCCCTGCAGGATCCTGGGGACTAGGGACAGGAAGAGGCTCTGAAACTCTGCCTGAAATAGAAAACAGGTAACATAATCCTCCTTTTATCCCACAGGAACCTGAGGATGAATGGGTGTGCCCAGCAAGTGTGACAGCAAGGCAAGAAATTAGAAACAGAGTCCCGTGTAGTTCCCACACAACAAGCTTCACCAGGGGGCTAAAAGAGAAAAATGGGCAGAGACGTTGAGACTGTTTTATACATCTCTTTAGCATGGAGGACAGGGAAAGGCAAGGAGTGGTTCTGGTCCGCTCCTGCATTGCCCAGAAGGTGCAAGACAGTAAGATAAGTCACTCCTGCCACTGCCATTGCTCAAGAGGATAGGATGGGGCAAAAAGACTCTCTGTCAGGGTGTCCTCGTGCTCCTGCTGGCCTGGGACACCTGAGAGCAGAGATCTTTTGAGACCTCAGAACAGACAGAAGGCCCGGCCAGTAGTACAAAACAACAAATACGTAAGAGCCTTTCTTGTAAACTTCGTGAGGTTTTCAAAGTGACACTTGATGCTTTGCCACAGATTTCTCTCGGTGAGACAAATGTCTTATACAGACAAACCATGAGCTGTGCTTGCCTTTAATTAAAACGTCTTCCAAATATATCAGATGATTGAATTTGTGAGCCTTATATTTATTAAAGCAACCTTTCTTTCATCCATTGGATTGAGCGTTATCAGAGCTTACATTCTCAGGCACACACACGAGACAAATTTAAGTTCAGTAGGTGTCCCAAGGCTGTGATGACACTATGGTAAGGTTGAAGTTGGTCCAGTCTCTTCAGAATCATGAAATACGTAGCCAGGTATAATAACCCTACTTCATACTTACATGGATAAATGTACATGAGTTTCTCATAAATTCAGTGAGTTTGTTCTTGTTGATCATATTTGACAGCTTTTACATATACTTGTCTACTTAATGTCTTCCCAATACATATGTCTCTTGGCAATGAATAAAATGTAAAGCTGCCGATAAGCTGAACTGCATGTTTCCACTTAAATTGGCATTCCTTGTTGAGATCTTTTGTTGGTTTCCTTTAGAAATGTCCCAGTATTTTGCCTACCATGTTTGCAGTCTACCTATACTTAATGCTCTTTCATTTCCTTTGTCTACCACAAGATGCTGTTATTCCACAAAGACCCACGGAGAGTGGGAAAAAAAGAGGGAAAAAATGTTAATTTAGGAAGTAAATCTGCTCAGTGTTTTATCCCAACATCCTGTCCTCCTGCTGCTTTTTATATGACCTTTTGCACTGCACAGAACTCATTACTATTGTAAAAAGCATGGTTTTGCTTCTCACGAAATTTCAAGAAACCTGTGATCTGTTTTAAAGTAGACAGGATTCATAAGTGGCAAAAATACGTGTTCTTCCAAATCCTTTTCCTTCAGCATCAGCTCCAGAAGTTTGCTAATTAGACCCACTAAACAAGAACATCCCAGCAATAACACAGTGCAGAAGGAATGGAGAAAACTTCATTATTGCAATTTTATTTACTATTTGACTGCAGGACAGCACAGGAACCTTAACCAGGTCAAGGCTTCATTGCGTCAGGTGCTGTACACAAAAAAAAAAAATAGCAGTTCCTGCTCCAGGAAACGTGAAATTTGTGCATGTATTTATAGCCAAGCCTGTGGCTCCATGGTAACTCATTTAGTGATTACCTCCACATATGCTAGTGTAGGCACCCAGAAACATACTTTGCAGGGTACAAACATCTGTGGTTTCCCTGAGGCTGAAGTCCAGTGTACTTTCCCTGCCACAGAAGAGTAATAGGGCCTCAGAGTAAATGGAGTGGAATAAGGCCCAAAACACTTTGTGTTCTTTAAATGAAAGGCAGTTTATACACACACGTATGTTTACTGAAAGGCCTTTCAAAGAGGCATAATTATGCAGGCATCTCTGTGTAATTCGCCTGGGTCAATGCTAATGTTGGAAAGTACTTATTCTGTGGGTCAGACGAATTACTGCGGTGCTCAGCCCCTGGCCTGTGTGTATGTAATAAATCATTCTGCAGAAGAACTCGACTAACCTGTATCTGTCTTAGCTTTTTTAATTGCAGACCACAAACACTGATAGAACCTAAAATGTTTGCTCAGTCTGGACTGAGTGGGGAAATGGAAGCTCATGCTGCATCTTCTCTTCAGGGAGTACCTTCTGCTCCTTCCAGGGAGGCAAAGTCACCAGAAATACCAAAATCCATACAAAAGCAACAAACTAACTAACTGTCCCAAATGATTCTTTAAAAATAATTTAGGTTTAAAGTAGTCAGGTCTCTGTGTGCACTTTTAGGCCCAGAGGGTCTTTGGGAGTCTGAAAAGTGTCAGGCCGACTGCCAGCCCACAGGTTGAAGCAGCAGGTGGGACAGCACTGCAGCTTCTCCTGTCTCTTCCTACAGAGGACATGGTCCTCCACTGGATGAATTGGGGCACAGAGCTTTAGAGGCTACCACTGGAGATGTGTCAGGTGGGGCCTGATGGCGTGCTGACCCCAGCATCATTTCCTGTGCCCTAGCTTCTGCAAGGACAGCCATGCAGGAAAAGCCACCTGGCCATCCCACAAATGTGCAGTATGAACCCTTTGGTGAGGATCATGTTGCTGCCGCAAGGTCTCTTCCTGCAGACACCCAGATGCAGCAAGGGGGGAGACGTCAACCCGCACCTCCAGAGGCAAGTTGCCTGGGACCTGGGGCAAGTGCTTGGCTGCTGCCTTCCCCCCTCTCCACTGACAGCCACTCCTTGCCTCCTCCAGCACTGGACAATTGCCACTGCGGCAGTGAGACCCTTCCCACCTCTGCAGGAAGGCTGGCTTTTTATTTTGCTGGCACTGCATTAAAGATGGCAGCCGAGGGAATCAGAAGTATCCCATAGGTGGTGCCAGGAGGCCACTGCCTGCCAGCCTGCAGGACCACCTAGGCAGGAGGTCCAGCAGAGTGGAGCCTTCAGGGTCTCCCTCCCAGCCCCAGGCTTTCACCATGATCCTTCTTCTGTCCCCATCTCATTCAGATGTTGTGAAGTGCTGGGGCTTCATGATCTGAAAAGCCTAGTTCAGCTTGGGGTGGTGGGAAGGGGCATACCACACCATGTTTCAGCCTCGCTCTGTTCAACAAGGCCACGAACACCATTTGAGAGGTCCAGTCTCCATCTAGAGCCACAGTGTGGGCCTACAGGCCATAGCCAGCATGCATATCTCTGGCGGTTTTACTGCCTGCCCATAGCTGAGGTGTTGTTATCTTTGCCCTTTGTTGTGGAAATCACATCTTCCACTGAAAGTCACTTTCTTGCTCTGATGGGTGCAGCAAGATGTGACTCCAGTGTGACTAAAAGGTTCAGGAGCCATAAAGCAAACTGAAACAACACCAAATGCCTTTTTTTTTTTTTCCCCTAAGAAATCTCCAGCCCACAGAATCCCAAGGAAGCCTTATTCATTATTTCTACAACAAGATGGTGAGCTGCACTGTGGGCCATGCACGGGATGCAGTGGTTTTCATCTTGCCTGAGGAGAAATACAGCTGCCAGCTCCACATACTGAGGCAGCAAGGCAGTGGGCAAAGCCACACGCAGTGGAAAGCTGGCTGCCCCATTGGGACTGGACTGATGGATGCTCAGAGTAATGGGAACACTCAGAGCTTCACCTGGCTTCCAGCTTGGAAATGTGTAGCGGAAACGGAGACACTCCTCTAGCCGACTGTCCCTTTTTCCTGTGAGCACTTCTGGGCTCCCTGAAGACCTTTTTAAGAGTTCTCAAAGGGCAGTGCCAGGAAGAGTGGAAAATCCTCCAGATGGCAGAGCTCCACCTAGAAAAGGAGCACTCCATCGGTGTCCTCGCAGCCCTACTGCTGCTGATGGTGCCAGTGCCGTCAGCCACCGTGGGGGCCCCTCATGCTGCAGTGGAGCTGGAAGCCAAAGGCAGGAATTCCTGACTCGGTTGTCCTGAATCCAAATATCAGAGATTAAGCATGAAAAACAAATAAATAAATAAGCAGTTAACTCTTTTCAACTGAGTTAATAATGAGTGTTTTCCAGGCTTGTCTCTCTCTGTCTGGCAACAGGAAGCAATGCCCCAGCATACTCTTTGAGATGCTGTTTTCATACGTTGCCTTGGCCTGTCAGGGTCACAGAAACAGCCCAATGCTGGGGCTGCTCAGCCATATCAACACAAGCACTGAGTGCCACTGCTCGAGGCTAGGGTTGATAGAAACCGACATGGGAAAGGCTTGAAAGGGTTACCAGGCTGTGAGAGGGAAGGGTGGGGAGCGGAAGGCGAGGGGGAACCGTGGTACTATTACAATCATCAGATCAAGTCACAGGGTGGAGGAGGATTTTCCAGATCATCTGACCTTAAGGTTGGGGAGTGAAAGGAAGAGGAAGCACATTTGCACAGATCCCCTGTCAGAGCTTCCTCAGGGAGGGGCTCAGGCCTCCTGGCCCTTTGCTACATGCAGGGCAATACGCACACATAGGCACAGCTAAATAAACACAGGAACGAAGTTCAAAGTAGACCCCCAGGAGAAAACCTAATCTATGGGAACCTTTTATTAACACGTTCAGCAGCCCCTCGTATCTTAAACATTAAGTGCTTAACCAGCCATAAATGAAAATATTTACTAGGTACCAGGAATACCTTGCAGTTCTGTAGCACTTTCTAAGGGTTTCCGACCACCTTATAAGCCATTAAGCCTGACTGTGCCTTTGGGTAGGCACTTCAGAGGACTTAAAAGAGTAGGGAAAGTGAGGTACAAAAGGTAAATTAGCTGATGGTCTCACGTGGGGACTCTGGTAGTGCTGGGCAACTCCAAGTTCCCCAACTCTTACTTTGCACCTGATCCATTGAAAACCATGGGCATTTTAAAATTGATTTTAATAGGCTTTGGCTTAACCTCTTCTGCCACAAAGACATCATCATTTGTGTTTTATAGTACATCTCTGTTACAAAAACAGATGCTTGAATCCTCAGCATAGATTTCTGAGTCATATTAAGCATGAGAGGATATCCCTCATATCCCCATTTTACTTTTTGTTTTCCTCAAAAAGTAATCATCAGAAGCAGGAATTCAAAGGTTCATTAACAAACAAATTTCTCTCATGTTTTCCTCCTTCTTCCTTGTTTCTCCTCTTGACCTTTTTTTTTTTCCTCTTCATTTTGTTTTCAAGGTACAGGAAATGTTCGCATGGGCCATTTTAGACTAGACAGAGCATTCAATCAGTGCGACCCTCCCAAAGAGCAGATTTTGAAGAACAATTAGGACATTATAACTGTGAAGAGGCACTCAGATCTGCAGAAATGCTAAGTGATTTTTTTTCCTAACCCGGAATAATTCAACTCCTGTTAAACACTGAAAATAATAATACACAAGGATTTCATCTCCTTGTGATAGGCAAGGATTTCATCTCCTTTATGATAGAAGAACTGCCCCTGCCAAAGTGTCAGATTCTGTTTAAGTGCTCTTTTGTGCATTTTTTTCTGTTGATACACATGATACAGCTATTGGAGTGACTGCAAGCTTTAACTTTTTGCCACAAGGTAGTGTTTAAACAGTGTTTCGTTCTTCACAGGGCAGAAGAAGGAGACCCTTTAGACAGTGATTTATAAACCCTTCAATCTGACATTTTCATATCAGAGAGCCAGCCACAGATTCTGACAGACAGATGAGACAACATGGCAGAACATGAGTGTGTTTTGTCTTCTTTGCTCCCAGTCATCAGCTTTGGTTTAGCCTATTGTATTTCTTCCTCTTACTTCTGAGTATTGGTGATCTAAATTTTATTTTAACAGGGACAGCAGTAAGGCATTTCTGATTAGATTTTATCTCTACCTACTAGAAGAAAAAAAATAAAGTTTGCACAGATAAAAGGACCTAGACGTAACGAGAGCATTAAATGCTTCTGCTGTTTCCATAAAACCCTCTCTTTCAGGGACATCTAAAATCTGTTGCCTTTCGTTTTTAAAGCTGCTTGTGCAAGGGCTTTGCCATCAAGAGGTCTGTCAGTGGCAAAACCCAGCCATCATGTTTGCTGCTGGATTCCTGCAAGCCAGGTTGTGGTGCAGAGGCAGCACTTGAAATGCTGGTGAGGAACCTCTGCCAGATCATCTCTATCTAGCCCTATCCTGCCAAAAGTCACAGGAGTTCTGGACATACGTTCTCTCTGAGACACTCAGAGGTGAAGAGCAGGAAATGGCCTTCCCCTTAGCCTGAACTCACTGAGTGAGCAGGGAATACACAGCACAAAAAGTCAGCCCTATCTCCCCGTTCTTGATAATGTCTGCCGACACCAATGTCATCTCCAAAAATACTGCTCCCTAGATCTAAATGTTTATTATTTTTTGTTTTATTTAGTCTCCCAAATGCTTCTGAATAACCCAAATAATCATGACTGCTAAAATTTAACTTCACTTTCTAACTGCTGAGAAAATTGCAAACCTGCAGACTGGACTTTCAGACTCAGTGTCAGAGTGTCTTCAGCAGCAGTATTGCATTCAGTACCTGCAGTTTGTTGTAAGTGCACACATAGCCAAGGAGCTCCCTTCCATACCAGTTTTGCTCACTTGATTCTCTGCTTGTTGACCAAGACAGCACAGCCACATCATCCCAATGCTCATCTCAGCACCAGTCACCAAGCAAAGTATAGCTCCATGACTCCAGGCAGAATACCCTTCCTGGGGCAGGTCACTGCTTTCTGTCTATGATGGTACATTCCTCTAACATTTGAATTGTAAAATCATAGAATCGTTACTGTTCATCCAGTCCAGCCATCAGCCCACCCCCACCGTGCTCACTGACCACAGCCCTCAGTGCCACATCCACACAGTTCTGAAACACCTCCAGGGATGGTGACTCCCCCCCCTCCCTGGGCAGCCTGTGCCGCTGCAGTGCCACTCTTTCAGTGAAGAAATGTTTCCTAACATCCAACCTGAATGTCCTCTAGCACTACTTGAGGCCACTGCCTCTCATCCTGTTTGCATCCTCTTGGAGTAATGATGTTATTACCAATAGGAGAAAGTCCACAGGAATGGGTCTTAAACCATACTCCTTACTCAAATAAGAGACAGGAACCACTACAGGCTTTGCGGGTGGAAACCAAAGGCAAATTTCATTTCTTCAACTCAGCATTCCTTAAATAACTCTTTGGGAACATGCAGGCAGTCTCAAGCAATAGTAGCCCATTGCCTACTCCAAAGTTTAGTTACAGGAGTGAGAGGAGGAGGAAGACAGACTTTTTAAGGCTGCTACTCCTCCTGCCTGATTGTATGGAAGGAGCCATGAACCCAGTGCTAGGGGCTGTCCATCCACAGCCCCTGCAGTGATGCTACACTCCGCGGCCATCTGGGGTAGGGCACAGTTGAATGAGGCTCTTGCAGGAGGGGTTTGTGATGTGGATGTCCTACTGAGAAAACTGAAAATGAGTGCAAAGCTAAACACAGCTTGGAGTTTCCTCCCTGAGGTCAGAGTCAGCTTCCAAATTTTCAGTCGTGTGTTTTTGCTCAGCCCTGTGTGGACAGAGGAGTCATTTTTGTCTTGTTCCAAGGCTCCCTAGAGAGGCCACAGCTAAGCAACAACAGATTTTTACATTTCAGCAACAATATATTGTGGTCTTTTAAGGAAAAGGAAAAACTGTGTTGGTGTTCACAGCTTGAGCTGCCACTGGAACAACATAGCAATGTCTTTTTCATGTCTTTGCTTGATAATGGGACCAGTGCTCCCAAAGAAGATCAGACAGATGGCACACTGTGCTTCTGAAGCTCGTACAATGTCCATACATGCTGCCTGCAACAAGTGCTCCTTCACCAGCTTTGGTTTCTGTGCATGTGGTCTCTTCTTTCTGCCATTTCATGAGCCTTTTAGTGCAACACAAGCAGAAATTTGAGGCAAAACCCCAGATCAGGTTTTAGAAGTATTTTGCTTGCAACACCAGAATCTGCTGCCTACTGCCAGCTGAGTGGACGCTGTTTGCAGGGCTTACGTTCTGTAATGACTTGAAAAAATGATTATGATGTTGAACTGATTTTTGCAATGTTTTCTGTTTTCCACCTGATTACCATGTAACCACCCTTACAATAATTAATAGGCAATGTTCAAGAAGCACTGAACTTATGCATAGGAAGTTCTATATAAACATGCAGAAGAATTTCTTTTTAGGGTATGGTTGATGGAGTGCTGGAACAGGCTGCCCAGAGAGGTTGTGGAGTCTCCTTCGACAGAGATGTTCAAGACCCTTTTGGACAACTACTTGTGTGACGTATTGTTGGGAACCTGCTTTAGCAGAGGGTTGGGATCAATGATCTCTTGAGGTCCCCGCCCTTCCAGTAGAGGGGGCCATGTGAGACAGTGATGCACAATCAGCTATGCCTATCAAAGATCTGGAAATCTGAGGTTAGCATAAAAAACTTCAGTATCTGTTTGTGTGGAATTTCTGTCTGGGAAAAGAAACTCCTTGGGAAAATCCAACTGTATGAATCCTCATTCTTCCTAACTTTTCTGTTCTTCAAGAACTGCTCGAGATGTCCCAGCAGAGATGGGACAGCACACCAGTAGTGGGATTTATTTAGCCTGTCACACTAATGAAGTGCACTGGTCTCTGCAATGTTATTATTTTAGCTTGTGACTTTCTTTAAAAAGCCTCTCTTTGTGTCTTCAATCTTTTATTTCTCTCTCTTTTTACTTTTTATTTTTTCCCAAACAGATATTCTGATACTGACACAGGAGAGTGAATTATTCCATAGCAGGAGACAATAACGAACAAATTGATCAACATTTCTTTGAGAGATGAGGAAACAAGGTAGGGAGATAGGGGAGCAAGTGCTAAATATCTAATCAACCAAATTAACTAGCAGGATAAACTTTGGGGAATGCTTTATGTGTTATATTACCATGAAATTAAACATCAGTATGATCTGATGGTGTTACATTAAATTCCACTTAATTTCCTGTAAGCTCTCATGCTGAAAGTGCAGGTGAAAACTGATCCTATTGATCTCTTTTGCTCTCCTCATGTTAGCAACGTGAGCTTCATCTGGACTTGCACTCTCTGAGGCAATGATTTGCTCCTGTAAATGGCATCACTGAGGCAACTTCACGTTTTCCTGCTGCCTTCTGGGGCACATGTAGAATGCCATCTGAGCAAAGGTAGGCTGTGGATGACACACAGCACGATGCTAGCTTTTTGGTTGTCCCTTTCTTTTCGTGTTGCTAAAAGCCATGATGATGACTAATATTTTCCCCAGTGCAGAAGCAAGTAACTTTTTAAAGTGGTTAAAAAACAAAGATTGATCAGTGTGAAATTAGTTCTGCAGGTTTAAACAGCATCATGTTGCTGCTGTGTATCAGTCTTCTGTCACTAATGCTGTATTCATCTAAGGACCATATCTTACAGTCTCGTTCAAGAGTAACTTGCCATGAAGAGTAAGTAAAAGCAATCAGTAAGTTTAGGCAGATAGGGGAGGTTACACTGACATGAATTGCATTGTTGGGCTGTAGTTAATTTTGTTCTTAAACGCTTGTAGATCTTATGAAAATCTCAGCTGTTCGTTAGTTACTGCAGCACTGAAGAATTAACATTTCACATTCCTGTCATTAAAGGGAACTTCAGGCAGTTTCTTTCCACTCTCAAGCTCCACAAAGTTTGTTGTCCTCCTTCAGCTCTCTCATTTCCTGTGGTTTCTATGGTGCACCATCAGCACCAGACTTGAAATGAGCATAACCTGGGGAAAGGAAGGAGCGTGGCAGCTCAGGAGCTAAACAGAGAGCTATGGTAAAGATAGGCTGAGGCCATGTCAGCTCCTACTTGCTGATGCTAATTTGTAATTTTCATGAATGCCATGATCAAATAAATTTAGAAAAACACAATCCAGATTGCTGGGGCAGAGAAACACTGAACACAGGGCTGCTAACATCCTGTTACTGGCCCTGAGCCACTGCCAGCTGCAACGTTTTTATGCTGGAGAGATGAAATTGCTGCTCCTGAATGCACTCAAATATTTAAACAACCAGTGCAATATAAAGCCGAGGATATAAGGACATTAGAAATAAAACAGCCCTTTGGCAATAAATCTTGTTGAAAGAACAACAGCTTAATGAATCCTATGTAACTTTTAGCAGAGCTAAGACCTAATGCTGACCTCTGCCAATATATTTGTGCATGGATTCAGTAGCAATCCCAACAGTTTGGGGTCTTGGTTCTCCTTTCACTCGTCTGTTACTGATACAGCACATCTCTGACATGACTGTTCCCCTCCAGACAAGACCTGACAAATAAAAATCATCTTTTATTAATACAAGTAATAGCTACTAATAAATGGCATTTACAGTACATTGCACTTTCTCTTGAAAACTCCGAGCACTTCATAAATATGAGGAACTGAGCTTTTAATACTTCAGAGAGGCGGTATATTATTTTACTTATTCAGAAATATACAAGTAGTAGCAGAGAAAGTGTCACATTTGATGCTACGGCTGAAAGAGCCTTAAGAAGCCCGCTAGCCCCTTGGGTGCCTTTGTCACAAAAACACCCAGCAGAAAATGAGAAAACTGCACGCGCCATAAAAAGGGCAGTCACACGGCGTGGAGTCAGTAGCATTACCTATGAAATGCTAACCCATTTCAGATTCAGAGAATTTTTATGAAACCTGTTCACGTGAAGTGTTCCTGTGGGGCGTTTTGAGTCAGATTCAACCTGCTAAATGGAGGGAAAGAGTGCTAACTCACATCAAGGGCAAGGTCACAGCCGCACTATTATTAGCAAATGTGGCAAACAACCGGGCTATCTAAGGTTCAACCAGAGGGATGCCGACAGCGGCCGACTTCAGACCTCCCACCCGTGTGCCCCAGCAGCCTCCCGCTGACTCGATGCTCCTTAAGGCAGCAAAGAGCTCCTCACATAAAGGCACTTTATGGCACCGCCACGCTCAATGGGCCCCCTCTTCTGCACTGCGAGGGCGGAGGGAGCGTGGCTGATACGAGCAGGGTCTGTGCCTTCTCAGCGCCTTGTGACGGGAACTGCAGCAGTATGTTGCCTAGTAATGGTCTTTCTAGGGACTCGAAAAGCTTTATACATTTTTAATGCTCCAAATTCATTTTCTGATAGCTTTAATACAGGTTTATGATTTCAGTCAGTGAAACAATAGCTGGTGTATATTCCCAGTAATTCTGGTCCTGCTACATTTTTTTGTGTCATTTTTGGTACTATCTCAGTTTTGTCGGAGACCTCTTATTTAACAAGAGTTGCAGTAACAGTTTTACTGGTTTCAGCTTAGTGGGTTGGGTTGGAGCAGGAGGGGCAATCCAGGTCTCACACAAATCGGTTTTAGAGTGAGTTTAGCTCCCTGAGCTCTCTGGGTCTGTTCCTCCTTTACACTGGGAAAACATAGGATAAGGATCAGGCTGTCAGCATTCATAACTTCTCTTCCCAAGGATTCATGCAGCAGACTGCGACACAGGCAGTGAATATATCCATTCTACTTGGCTTCCAGGCATTCATTTCCTGTAACATAATTTTTAAGGAGTCTCTGGCAATTCAGTGGAAAGAGACTTTTTTTTCTTTCTAATCTCTCTTAAAGACCTATAGCCACTTTTAATTACCACAGTTTAATTTTTAAAGACAAAAAGTCTAGCAGACTTGCTGAGCTGCTTAAGTGTCTCGTTAATCACCCCTGGTTAGCACAGCTGCTATGTCAGCCACATACTCAGTGAAAGAGAGGGCAGCAGAGGCAGCGACCACACATTTACCCATCTGTGTCCCTTTATGGCATGTTTGTACCTGTGCTTTCCTGCTTTTTTTACCCATTTATTCCATTTTCAATTGCATCATGGACATGTTTGTACCACCAAGTCTGCATGACTGAGACATCCATTGCTCTACTGGTAGCATGTCAGGACTCGAGGTCACCATCACAGCCAGGCACTGGTTATGCTGCTAGGGACAGCCATCCTGGTCATGGGGCTGACCCAGCCATCTCGTGTTCTCAATGGGAAGCTGAACAGGGGGTCGAGTCAGTGAGGCTAGACACTGTGCCAGAACTCAGGGCAAGAGGAGGCAGAGGGAAAATAGGTTTCATCCTCACAACAGCAAGCTGTGATACAGGCAAGGACACTGGGAAAGTGCTGCATGTCCACGGCAGCACAGGTTTGCTGCTGCCTCCCACAATCCAGTGGGTGCCCAGCTGCCTTAACATACAAACATCCTCTGATCACCAGGGATGTAACACCACCGTTCCCCAAAGAGGGGCAGGGAGAATATCCTGACACATATGGTAAATCGCTCATGGAGAGAGTTGCTGTCTGGTGGATTCTGATGTCTGAAGAGAGCTGCAGGGCAGTGAGAGTATGTACAGGGTTCCCTTTCTGTAGTGTTTTTCCTGCACTTTAAACATCTACCTTTCTCCTTAAGAAAACTTGACAGAGGGAAATTTCTGTATGTTTCAGGCAGTAGTTCACTTCTACGAGGGCTTCCTGAGGAGTTCATGATTCACAGTTGTTTACCTGGTGTGCATAAATGAGCATGTGTCACTTGGGTCATGTTTGGATAGAGAGAACAAAATAAATAACAGTACGATGTCTCAGGCAGCTTTTGCTCTCCAAGACACAATGAGGCTGTTTACTGCTGGATCATTGTTTTCTGTGAACTCAGTTGTAAAATCTCCTACTGCCACCATCAGGACATCAAAATACAGAATACTTTTTTATACAGAGGACAGCATCCAAGCCAAATAAATCAGTACATCCAAAAACAACATGACTAGAGTATAAATCTTTGGGATGTACACAACAATATGTGCTGAACTGGAAATTATAATTGTTTGTTTCTCCAGAGAGACATCTGTAAGGAAAAGGGGGGTTTTTGGTTTTTTGTTTTTTTCTGTAACTTGTGTAATAGTTATGTAGTAGATAAACTGTCCAAACAAAATAAGCAGCATTGCACATACCCACAAATGTGAATTAAGAGACATCTAATAATAACACTATGAGGGCACTAGGAATATTTTTGCACATACTTCAGTACAATATTTATGGCTGAATGAAAACTGCCCTCTTTCCTTATAGACGACTGCTATCTTTCTGAATTCTCTGTCAGCTTTCGTGTGTAACCTGGAGAACTAAATTCTTAAAACACTCTTTCTGCCATTGTAGTCTGCAAATGCAGTCACAATTTTCTGTGAAATACTCAACTACTTAATACCAAATATAGCCATCCGGTACTGTGATATCTACAGAATATCACTTAGCTGCCATCAGGAAGACTTGGTTATGGCAAGACTGGGCGGGATCTCCTTCTAATGGGATTTATGTTAGTGGAGAATTTGGTCTTTTCTATATAGCTTTGTAGCAGCATTGTATCGTCCAAGTAAACAATTACTAATACATCAATAAATAATAGATATTTCTGAGCACATTGTCATGCAATATATCAGATTGCTTTTCCAACCATAAATCTATTGTTTACTTTTATTTGCTAATAAATAATGATTCATTTCAGGTGAACGTGTTTTCTATGGGTTAGATTAAAGTTATATCAAGCTGTCATGATGTGGAATATCAACAACACAACAAAAACCACAAAACCATGACACAACCTTAAATCAAACTGTCTTCCTTGAAGAAAGCAAGCTCCCCTTCTTCACTACCAGTAGTGCTCTATCTACTGTTGTGGTTGCTCAGACCCAGTGCTCAGCTGTCATTGCCATGGCTAAGGTGCCCAGAACATATATGTGAACATCCTTTTTTAAGGCACACTAATAGTAACTAGGTATTTACTGTTATGTGCTGTGTGCATACCTGTGTCCTCATTGCTCTGTGACATCATGTATGATCTAAGGATTCACCTGCAACTTTTCTGTTTTAAACAACAACAACAAAAAATCTCTGTAACCAAGCACTGAAGAATTTGTAAGAACTTCTAACACTCTGAACCAAGAGGGCTCAATCTTTGACAGCAAGTTGTTACGGTATATGTTTATCCTTTGCCAGTTGTATGTTAAATAACTTCCCATAATTGCCAGTAATTCATCTAGAAGTGGAAAATAATGGGATGAGGTTATCGGGGGAGCAAATAGTCATTCTTTACAGTCATTGATGGAAAGAGTTTTTAGAATGGTTGAGAGCTTCTCTACAGCTCAGTAAAGAAAAGGATTTGGCCCTGAAAAATATACAGTAGAGACCACAGGGAAGTCTGTGGAGGAAAAGGCCATGAGAAAAAAGAAGAGATGTGGAGAGAATACATGCAGCCTGTGGATCTGAGCTGCACAGCAGGCAGTGTGTCATAGGAAAGATGGTGATATCTTCTGGATGGCATCTGGGATACTGGGGTAACACCCTAGATCAGCAGGGAGGCTGGAGGAAGAGGGAAGTACAGTGTATAGGGAACTGGAGGTCTGGGTCTAAGGTTGGTAGAGATCTTCCTGCCTAGGAATGATGCTGGAAGTTTTCTAGGAGAGCAATCTCCTGTAACTGAATTTTAACGGTGGAAGATATTTGACCACAGGACCTAAAAACACAGCAGCAGCTTCACAGCCTTTGTAGAGTGACTGATTCAGATAGATAATCAAGGCGTCATATCAGCTAGGTAAACATTACTGCAGACTACTAAGGTCTGGCTGACTGCTAGGAGGAGGAGGATGCACAGCTGATGACCTTCCGCTGAAAATAACTCATGTCCTGGGCATACATTTATAGGTTTTCAAGAAAAATGCCTCCAATTGTCTGAGTTTCCACGGAGGTCTGTGGGGGGAAATGTGGTCCTTCAGGATCAGCCTCTAAAGCATTTACCATACCGTTTTACATAGAGCTAGCAGGTCAGATTACATCCAGATGGGGAAATGGCATGGCTGTGTAATTCCTTCAGCTGACTCTCCCCACTGCAGAATCAGCCTTCCTGCGCTCTGCTAGCTGGAACGGACGACTGCCTTAATTGCATTGCCGTATTGCCACTCACTTGTACTTGAAATAGCCACATCCTGTTAAGTAAGTAGAAGCAGGAGGAATAGATTTGTGTGAGGTGGAACAAGGAAGGCCTAGTAGTGTCTCTCATTTGAATTACTGTGCATCTATGGACATATGAGCTCTTGCAGATGATTTTCCTCTAGTTAGGTAGAAATGGTTTATAACGGTCTCTTCCGTGATGCCCAAAGAGGTCAAAGTGTCACAGCCCTCACTTTAGTACAGGCACTAGTAGTTACTTACTTTCACCTACTGAGCAGCATTTCTTCTAGGTGCAGTAGCAGGGTTACGCATAGCTTTTTGTTATCCTCCTATCTGTGACTAGTCTCTGAGGGCAAACGTTTTGTGGATGTCTGATGAAAAGCCAGACACACCTGCCGGCCCACACCAGCACATGGATCATAGAAGCATAGAAGCATAGAATATCCTGAATTGGAAGGGACCCATAAGGATCATCAAGTCCAACTCCTGGCTCCACACAAGACCACCCAAAAATCAGATCACATATCTGATCATGTTGTCCAGACACATCTTGAACTCCATAAAGTTTGGTTCCATGCCCCTTCCCTGGGGAGCCTGTTGCACTGCCCAACCACCCTCCTGGTGAAGAACCTTTCCATGATATGGTATCACCTGTTACTAGCCTTTCAACAAAGAGCTAGAAGAAGCCAACTAGAAAGCTGTATTCCCCACACAGCAAAGAAGCAGAGCCATAAGAGGGTGTTTGTGACCCTCTAGGGATGCCCTGTGCAGGAAATGTACCTGAGTAATCAAAGCACTGGGAGTCCCACTCTCAGCACTGGGATCACCCTGAGTATTGCAGAATGTCTTGTTATGTCTATTCTTCACACTGAGAGCAATTCAGAGAAGTCTGAAACAAAAGCCAAGTGGGAACAACAGCATTTGCCTTCTGCTTTCCAGAACCAGAGGCAAAAAATGATTCCTTCATGAATTAATGCACTGGTTATGTTGATGGTTCCCTCTGCTCTCTTTCTGCATTTCAGCTATGTTTGTATACTGTATTACAATTACATACAAATGGATTTTATAGGGACAGATTCCATTCCTGAATATTTAAATAGTCAGACTGGGGTGCTATATCTTCTTGAACAGATATGAGATTCTTTGTTTCCATACAAAGGCACTGAAAGGGAGTGGGGGAATGCAAAGGGGAATGTGGAAAGATGAGGAAAAAGCCACCTGGAAAGGGCAAAGGGAAATGGAGAGCACTCCATACACAAGCCTACTTTGGCTCATGAATTTAACATGTGTGTAATGTTTCTTACAAGAAGTCATGTGAGCAATTTAAACTAGCCCCTAGGCAAGCCTAATCTGAACAAGCTGCTCTGAGACAAGCTACAAATTGCAGGGCTTAATAAAGAGGATAGGCCAGAATGAGAAAAGCACAGGATAGCACAGGATGGGGAAAGGACTAGTAATAATATCATAACATGAAACAAAGTCTCCATAAGCAGGTCTTAAAAACATGCTATGTCAAGTTAGTAGAGACTGAAAATGAGATGCTGGATGAAAACTCTCCAGTTCAGTGTGTAAATTGTGCAAATTACTCTGATACTCATTTCATATCTGTGGAGAGTAACAGTTCTGTTAGCTGTGTTGCACCACTGCTGTCTTGCACTGTGTCCCTGCCATTAGGTGTCACCAGTCCACAGCAGTAGATTCCTGAGGATATAACTCTAGAAAGTCCCTCCTAATATTGCAAAAGTGGGATTTCTTTCTGAAAGGTTCCCTGGCAACTCCTACAAAAGCATCTTCCTGGGTAGCAGGCTAAGCTTCTGCTCCAGACAGAAACAGTGCTGGATGAGCCTGGGCAGAGCCCAAAAGTTTGGTTTAGTTGCTCATAATGTTGAGGTTCAACTACTGGATACATTCAGCCGCAACACATTAGGGGCTGGGCCTTTGGGGTGCCTCAGTGGCCCTGCTCCTTTGTTCATCCTCCATTCATGGACAGGATTAAACCAGCCAGTGTGTGGTGCAGTTGAGCTTCACGTTGCCCGGGTGTATCAGACAGGCCAGAGTTACTCCACCTGCAGGTTCACAGAGCCCAAAGTGAAGATGAGAGTAGCACTATGAGCTTTGTTTTGCGGGTAAAATGCAGCTCTAATCGTGCTCTCTCTTCTCTGTGTGATGTACAACAATGCTGTGTGGTTTCCCCACAGGGACAGACAATGTTACAGAGAATACTTAGTACTAGACCAATTTTGGGACAAACAAAACAGATTTTGGAAACTACAGCAATATTTCTTAACTGGTCCCCATTCTGGGGCTGGCCAGTAATCTGCCCCAAAACAACCCTGTAACTCAGAATTTTTCACCATGAATGCAAAATAGTGACTGTAACATCCTCACCAACTGCATCAGACTAGCATAAACTCAGTTTCTAACAAAGCCTCCAGCAAGCCCTGCACAATGCTCATTCATGATGCTGTTGTTTGGCCCTCCTGCCTGGGGCTGTGTGAGCCCCTGCACCCAGCTGAGCAGGGTGAAGGCCAGCCCAGAGTGGGGAACACCCCACCAGTAGGCCCAACACCTTCAAAACACCAGGATTCACAGGAAATCTGTGGTAGAAGCTTCCTTATAGCTGTTGTTTGCTTAGTAACACAGACAAGCAGCTAAAAGCAAAACGTGAGTCACAACATGGAGCTAAAAATATTAACACTCTTCGCTGACGGTGCACCCTCTGTCACGCTAACTGTGGCCATGGTGGCCTGAGGCTATGCCATCAGCTTCCTCTTCCCAGTGCTAGGAGTACTCTGCTGGTCTGGCCAAGTTTGAAAGCCTCGTGGCAGCAGTCTTCTCATCCTGCCCACCACCTGCCTCCTGCCATGGGAGGAAGCTGAAGTGACTACTGTCCTCTTGACGTCCTCTTGTTTCTTCAATGAACTGTATCAAAACAGGATGCAGAGACCCTACAATGTGTACAGTCTACACGCTCTTGAGTGGTCAGGTGCTGGGATGAGCAGCGCAGGGAGATGGTAGAGTCACCGTCCCTGGAGGTGTTAAAGAAACATTTAATGTGGTACTAAGGGACATGGTTTATTGGGTTATATTAGCAGTAGGTGGACAGTTGGATTGGATGATCTTGAAAGTCTTTTCCATCCTTGGTGATTCTACGACTCTCTCCCCATAAGGCTTTGTAGTCAAAATTGGCACAGCAAGACAAAGGGAGAAGAGTCTGCCATCTTGCAAAAATTTGGAAATGAGGCACAAATCACAAGTCCCACTGGGAGCCCGGGGCTGAGCATGGATGTGAATACCGTTCTCCAGAATAGAGCCGGCAACTGGGACAAGACCTGCTCTGAGCATCTCCAATCACTTCCAGCCATTGCCAAGTCCCAGTGAGCATCGTCCTCACAGTCTGCTAGGGGCAGCACTGAAGATGTAGCTCATGAAGGGCAACTAGGAGCAATCCAAGCCAAGGGCCTCAGCATGTTCTGCCTGTGTAAGGAGAAAAGCATAAGGAAGATGGAAGTGTGGAACAACTTTTCCCCTAGAGTAGTGCCCCGGGTTATAGAAATTTGTAGTTTATAGATTTCAGGAGTTGGTAATTGCATCCACTTACAGATGTTTTAGAAGCCCTGTTAGATCACTGTTTGACTCTTTTGAGCCTGTTTGTACTCGTAGTGCCCACGGCATCCTGTGACAATGAGTTTCATAGTCCTCTTGGCTGCATTTGATTCATAGACGTATAATTGCATGAAAAAAATGCATTTTTTTCTTGCCTGCTTGCCAAAGATTTCATTGGGTTGCTTCCTCATTCTCATTTTATGAGGAGTGATAAATAACCATTCCCAGTTCATCTTCCCAGACCACTAGTGATTTTATAGACATCTATATTAAAAAATGTTTAAAAATGCATTCCCTGAGCTTTTATCAATGTCCTCACATAAACCCACAACCTGTTTCATATTACTTAGGTTGAAGTCTGCCGTGGCTATTCTCCAGATACGTATTTTAGCAACAAAAGTAAGTATGTCCAGCCAAGCCTTGTGCATTGTCCTGTGTATTTGTCTGGCAATACTGCTCCCTCCTTTTTACTGCTTAGTAGAAAGCATTTATTTAAAAAAAAACAAAAACTGGATGAATACTCCCCTCACCAGACTCTCTCAGGTACTCAGAGTACCTGTGCACAGGGATTTGAGACAGGGAATTGCCAACTCATTGTTACCTTGGAATAGGCACAGGGCACAATTATACACTAAATGGCAGAATGAAGTTAATGCTTGCTGTATCTGCTCACTTGTGCTGAATTTTGAGTGCAAGGCAGTGTGAAAGGATGTATGTGGGATTTCTTTTTGATAAGACATACATTCTGGGCCCCAGAGGAAATAGGGACTACTCAGTACCTCTGTGCTTGCTTATTTGCCCACTTCTAGGAGGTATTTGGTGAATGTTTAGCTTCCCTCTGGCAGCCCACACGCTGGTGTAAAACTTACCTTGCTGGCTAATGGGAAGCAGGAGAGGGGAAAGTGCCAGGCCAGAGGGCTGGGGTGTGTGCTGCATTCTTACCACATCCAAAATCCTTCAGTGCTGTTTGCTCTCCTGGTTTGTAGAAGGTATGGGTGCAGGAAAGTCTATCTATCTGCTAGCCCTGACACTACTCAAATCCCTTGGTTCTCTCAAAGGTATGGAGGGGACACCAGCCCAGAAACCAGTGCCTGAAACCAGATACTGACACACAGATGGGCTTCCTGGCAGCCAGAGACGTGCAGAAGGCAGGAACATTCAAAACAAATGCATCTGAGTATGTGTTCTGATGAGGTCTCTCAAATTTATTATTTCCCCTTAGTGAGGCCACGTGAGCCAAATGACAGGAGCTCCTGCCAAAAGGAGCCATCTATCCTTTTTCTTCAGTCCAAGCCATGCAGTGCCTGCCCAAGCGTCCTGAGGAGGACAGGAGTTCCACCAGTTACAAGCAGTGTTTCCTAACATGCCTGAGGGCTTTCCTGCACCTCCATGGTTTTCTTGTACAGCCAAAATTTTCAGCTCTGATCTCTACAGCTTTCTTGAACATTTATCTGCTAAAGATGGTCCCAGACAACTCGGTAATGACCTTCCTTTAGGTCGTGCACTGAGGACAATGAAAAATCATCTTAGTCAGCCTTCAGCCATCTGAACTTAATCAGCCTGAGGCAGTAATGATGCAGTGCCAAGGTTTCCCCTTGGGTGAGGGATGTGTCCCATCTATGTTAGCAGGGAAGCCAAGGGAGAGAGGGTGAAAGGTCTGCAGTTCATAGCTCCAAACAGCTCTGCACAAACACTCTCAAGCCCATTCTTCTGGGTGCATGGCCTTTCCCCAGGAAGTCTTACTTCACAAGGTTGGAGCTATCCCTGTACTACAGGCATCTTTAGTGGACCAATCTCACTTTGCTGAGATTTTGAATGGTGGACCAACACTTCTGCTAGGAGCACCACAGCTATGGAAAGGTGGATGGATGATGTGCTTCATGGGTTTTTAGAGAAGAGATTGCCACACAAAGAGCAGATTTATTCGTGCTGCATGTTATGCAGTAAGCTGGGGAACAGACAGGAAGCACTTCTGCCATGTGAAACAACTGTGAGAAAAATATGGAAGTTGCTGTTGGTGTTGTGAAATTATATGAGACTGCCTGCGGTAATTGCCACCAGTTGTTTTTAGGTTTGGGGCATCCCTATTCCAGACAAAGAGAGAAGTCTGCTGGCACATCTATTTAGGGAGTCTTCTCTTTATGATAAGAATGCTGCGCAGGCTATGGTAGTGCTCCTGCCATGAAGCTGAGAGCTCGAAGGATTAGGCATAGCAGAGATGCCTAATGAAGAACACTGAGGACAGCAGTTCATCATGGCTAAGTAAATAAACTGTGGGACTTGTAAAACAACAGCCTAAATAAGGAGAGGCAAAGGCATACCTGGGTTTGAGAAATATGTAGAATAATAAAATAATGGAAGTGACAGCATTGGTAGACAGGGAAAGGGCAACAGATGTCATCTACCTGGACTTCTGCAAAGCCTTTGACACAGTCCCTTACCACATCCTTCTCTCTAAATCGGAGAGGTATGGATTTAAGGGATGGACTGCTGGATGGATTAAGAACTGATTGGTTGGTCGCAGCCAAAGGGTTGTGATCAACAGCTCTATGTCTGGGTGGAGGTTGGTCCCAAGTGGTGTCTCCCAAGGGTCAGCCTTGGGACCCGTGCTCTTCAGCATCTTTTTCAATGACACAGATGGTGGAATTGAATGCCCCTTCAGCAAGTTTGTGGATGAAACCAAGCCGAGCGACACAGTTGATACACTGGAGTGAAAGGAAGCCATCCAAAGGGACCTGGACAGGCTGGAGAAGTGGACTCGTGTGAACCTAATGAGGTTCAAAAACGCTAAGTGCAAGGTGTTGCACTTGGGTTTGGGCAGTCACAGGTATTTATACAGACTGGGGGAAGAACTCCTGGGGAGTAGCCCTACAGAGAAGAACCTGGTCCTGGACGTGAGTCAGCAGTGCATGCTTGCTGCCTGGAGGGCCAACTAAATTCTGGGTTGCATTAAAAAAGGGGTGGCCAGCAGAGAGAGGGAGGTGACTGTCCCCTCTACTCAGTTCTTGTGATGCCCCATCTGGAGTACAGGAGGAATTGTTTTAAACTAAGACAGGGGAGATTTAGCTTAGATGTTAAGAGTAAATTTTTCACTCAGAGGGTGGTAATGCACTGGAAAAGGTTGCCCAGAGAGGTTGTGGATGCCCCATCCCTGGAGGCATTCAAGGCCAGGCTGAATGTGGCTCTGGGCAGCCTGGTCTAGCAGTTGGCAAACTTGCCCACGGCAGGAGGGTTGAAACTACATGATCTTTGAGGTCCTCTTCAACCCAGGCCGTTCTATGATTCTATAAAAATATGAATAAAGCAATTGCTGTAGGAAGAAATGTCTTTGCAGTACTTCACAGAGAAGTGATGGAAGACTCACCATTCAGTGATTTTGAAGACTTTCTCCTTGTCTCTTCTGACTAATCTTCGGTTTTCTTTCTCTCTCTCTCTCTTTTTTTTTTTTTTTTTCCCTTCTATAACAAAATATTATGTAATTAAACCTCTTTCATTGTTTACTGTGGAAACTATGAACACAGAATAACTCCATTTTCACAGCTTGGCCTCTAGAAATGGAAGCCAGCATTGCTGGCAGGCAAAGCCCAACTCAAGGGTCACATAGACGAATTCTGATTAAAAAATAAATAAATAAAAGTGTAATTCTTCTGTGTCAGACAGAAAGTCTTAGAAATCTTGAGGGACTGATTACACCACGTAAGCAAGTATAGTAATATAAACATCGCTCTTTCACAATGTCTAAGTCTTCAGATCGCACTCAAAGTCTACACATAAAGAGGGGACAGAAGTGTAAAATCAAATGGTTTATAAAAATTTCCATTACTTGATGCTGTGTTAATAGGAGAATTCTGCAGAAAATTTGAATGCAGTAAACCAGGCAGAAGTAAATGAGCCCTCTGCAACCCCATAAATATATGAGGTACAGAGAGATACTGTCACACTGACCAGAAAGAAGAAATCATGTGATTACATTTTCCTTCCAAAACCCTAATGGAGGCTTTTGCTATTAAGTAAATATTTCTTCTCTGCTCTACTTTTAAATAAAGGTATCTGTGGAAGAGATGGACAAGACTTCTGGTTTTTGCAAAAGCCTTATGGTACTTTCTTGCACAATTACTTAATTTCTGCTTATGTTCATGCTCTGGTTTGCATTTCTGCTCTGAAATTGGATATAAGGGACAAATATCTAGATAATTACATGCAAAATAATTGTATGTCTTACTGAGGAATCAAAAAGGCTCAAAGAAGCAAATTCAGCTAAAAAGAAGAAGGATGAGCAGGAAATCTAACCTACAGATGTGGACCACTGGCCTGACAATGAGCTCAAGAGCCTAGTTTCTGTGTGTTACACTGAAGTCATTGCTTCACGTGGAAGCATGAGGATACTGATGTATGTCTGTGCACACTGGTGGGAGCCAGCATCAGATCCTGGCACAATCAAATAGCATTCCTATCCCTAAAACAACACTTTGAGTTTATCCAGAGATCAGTTTGCTCTGATGTCCAGGGAAAAGGTCACTTAACGCAGAATCCTATAAAAACAGACATGAAACCACCTCTTGGAAACCTCCAGATACTAAATAACAGAACTGAAAACCCCGTTTGTGATCATGGAGTTTACTCTGCAAGAAGATAGCATCTGGGTTCCGTTCAAGCAAAACACTTATGAACATGCTTCATGTTAAATATATATACTATCCCTTTTGTTCCAGTGGAGATTCTCAGACATTTAAGATTTAGTATGAGCTTGTTTCCTTGGTACCTCAAGGCATAGGATGATCCAATCACCCAGAAGCAGATGCTTTTAAAATGAACAACAGGAAAGATTATGAAGCCCATAGTAGCTATAGATTCATGGAAAACACAGATGATTTCTTCACATCCTACAGTTCTGTCTGTACATTAACTTAAGCTGTGCGTGTTCATTACAGTTCTGAGATAGAGAGGGTTGCTGCAACCACTATTGGTAAGCATGAATAACATGGCTGGAAAGAGGAAGTGTTGCCATCCAAGAGATTTCAAAATCTTTTCCAAGGAAAATCTTTGAAAAACAAACAGCAAAATGCTGAGCAGGTTCAAATTAACAGAAGAGATAACTGTGCATCATATGGATTTTTGATGGGCACTTTCACGATTACGGCATGATGGCACACTGAGGATGCCAAACTGTATGCAGATAAGTAACACCCTCTGGAGAGAAAAATACACTTCACACTTTGAGGCGGTAAAAATGAATTGTGTGTAGAAACGCAAATACAAGCTCTCCAAATGTCGATGTTAAAGTTGGTTACTTAATAGTATATATCAAAATTCTGGGTTAATGTCTTCAAATATGCGTCATGGTCTTTGGATGCTTAAGTTCTGAAATAGAATGAGTCATATAGCATTATATAGAATTCTATATACCTTAAACCATAATAAATAATAAACCATAATAGAATTCGATATACCTTAAACACAGCATCCAAAAGCTGAAGCTCCTCACCATGGTGGTGTCAGCTGTGTGCATGTCTAGCAACATGGAAGGTTTAAAAAAAGACTGTGCAAAAGCATTTAACAACCAGAAAAAAAAGTAGGAAGTGAAAAAATTACTAAACAGATTACTTCTGTATGAAAGGAAGGATGAGGGAAATTATATTTAACAGACCATCTGAAATGTGGAAATACAGCTGTATGAAATGGCTGAAGGCTTCTGTGGTGATAACAGGACTGAGAAATGTTCTTTTGTCAGGACAAAAAAAAAAAAAAAAAATTCCACCAGAAATAAAGTAGGCCCTCTAGGCCTTCTACAGCTGCTCAAAAATAAAACATTGCTTTAAAATATTTTCCACCTGTCCCAGGAACCTGGATCCACTATTGTCCATCCATGTAAAAAAAAAATACAAAGTTCTCTGCAAACCATTATGCTTGAATATTAATAACTCAATATGTTAAGAGCTACTGGAGAAAAAGTGGACAATTAATTTACCCGTATATAAGCTAACAGGGAAAGAGGCCAGGCTAGTCTGGAGGAGTCATAAAACTTCAGTATGAATTGGGATTGCATGCCTGAAGTTGGCCTGGGTGGTTTTTAATTGGTGGGTAGCGCAGCACTGCACCTGGCTTAGATTAGTGTTGCTGTGCTGACCTGAACAGGGCTGCAGCAACATACACCACCTGCAGACCCAGATCTGCATAAAGAGACTGGAAAATGTACACAAAAGGGCCAAATCACCCACTCCTCAGTGGCACGTTGTGTTTGCAGACCCCACATCACGCTCTGTGGGAGCCAACTGCTCCTGGAGGCTGGGGACACCCTACTGCCATTGTCACCAGTGGGTGCAGCCCCACAGCGCCTCATGATCCATGCAGAGGTGGTGGCAGGTGGTAAGTTAATGAGCAATGTGAGCATTAGGCTTTGAAAATACTGAATTTTACAGCCTCAGAGGAAGCCCTTTCACTGCATATCGTGTGATGTTAGGAGAGGATAAAGTGCCCTTCAGATATGCTTATTGTTCAGCATTCACTACAGAATAAACTCAGATTGCCAGTTTAAGTTGCATATTCTCTTTCAGACTTGTAAAAATAGGTGGAAAAATCCCACCCATGTATACACTTAACTTCTGCCTTTCATGGCATTTTCTTCATCTCTTCTGCCCTTGTGATTATATACCATTTTTGGAATCAGAAGAAATAAAAGCCAAATAGTTTTATCAAAAACAGCAGGCCGTTACTTAACGGGTTACTTGTTTCTTGCTTTAAATGTACTGACATGTATGAAGAAATACAGAGCAACCACAACTGTCTGACCATTGCAAAATTCAGAAATTTTGGTAACAACAGACAAACCTTTCCTGACTGACACCTATACAACACAATGCAACAGTACCCAACGTGGTGGAGCTCTTTCTGGCTCTCTTCCTTCTCCTGGCCCTTGCAGAGCATTTATAGAAGTCTTTTTTACTCTGCTTCAGCTGATCTCCCTACTTATTGATTAGGTTCTTTCTGAGTGGTAATGCAATTAGCATGTTTTCAGCAGCTCATTACGCTTATGTGCCTCCTAGAACAATTGCCAGCACTTATTTTCAACCAGGCTTAAAACAGGAACTTATTGCTCTTGTTTTCAAGTGTAAAAGGTGCTCCCTTGGAGTAACCAACAGCATAAAACTCCCTAGTTCTCATTAACCTGCATTTCCTCATTACTGATGACACAAAGCAGTTTCCAACATTTGCAAACAATTATTTTGGCTTTCCAAAGATCTTCTTGACAAAGGCTCATTGAAAAGTTTGGCAGAGTTAAGCACACATACAAGACACGTATTTAAACATACACATGCATACAAAACACTGAGGATAGAAAAGTCAGAGTTCCAAGTGCCCAGGGTTTCAGCATGCCTCAACAATGTGCTCCAGCGAGGTGCAGCTAACATGCTGGGGCAGAAGACCCCCTCCACTGCCCCCTCCATCAGCAAGGTGCAAGGTTTACTTCCCAGCCTGCTCATGTGTCACTGGTTTGGCCAAGCTTTCCCCACAGCCATGAGACCAATGCTGTGGCTCTCACTGAATGTTTGGTAAGGTGAAAATGGGCCAACCTCGTAAAACCCTGCACAACGCCCTTCCTTTTACCTCTGCCCATGCATCAAGGAGATTGGCTCACCCAGACTGTAGAAGCTGCACTTGTAGAGCAGCTTGTCTCTTGTGTAGCCTTGTACGTGCCCTGTGTAATGTGAACACAGGAACACCAACTAAGCAGGTCTGGAAGTGCTTGCAGGACTTTTTTATGCCTGCAAAGCATTGTCAGCATATTTCTGTTTGGAAGGAATTGCTCTTCTAATCTGTTATTGCTTTATGACAGCTGAAATTGCCTGACTTGATGCCAACATATATGAGCTACTAAATGGTTCTTAGATATTATTTTATGGTCCATTCCTAGCTTTTCAATTAACAAATAAGCAGCCTTATAAATAAAACATTTTTTTTTTTCTGTTTGCAATGACATATGTGGATTTTAAGAAAGGGAAGCAGGCACGGAAGAATATTCAAACATTGCAAAACAAAGATCAGTTTTTGTTCCTTCTGCAATACACGCAAGCAGGCCTGCTGAGACTCCTGCTGGGTTCATCTTGGTCTGTCTGCATGTATCTTCTGCAGCAGGTTTGTGCAACGCTCCTGGGTGCCTGGGGAAGGTGCTCCACATCGCAGTCCCTCTTTCCTTGCATGTTGCTCACACTGTCCTCTCAAGGCTGCACCCAGCTGAGGCTGCGAGGTGCTCCAGGAGGCCCACAGACTTCGTCCTGCTGTGCACCACATTTTGGGGGTTACTCTCTGCAGCCTGCATTTCACACCCACGGTTTCTGTAATGTCCTGCTAGGGGCAATCACCCTGCATTGCCAAACTGGGTGTCAGAACAAATCTTCACTTTTACCAGGTTTATGTCTGAAAAGCAGACTCACTGTTCATGTGCAATAGGTCAATATTCACACACTCACAAGAGGCATTTCTTATTTAGGTTTGCAAATGCCTTGGTGCTTGGCAGTTTCTCTTAAATCAAGGACACCAGACAACACTATCTATCTGGGCTGTATCAGTATAAAAAACTTGCAAAATTAGTAATTTTCTAGGCCCCGTCCTCTTTACAATTAGTACTTTACATACAATTATAATACTTCTGACTTAATACTTCTACTATTATGCATTCTCAGGGGAAGGGCCTTTAGCTGTATAAAGGTCTTTTTCACCTGCAGCCACAATTTTTATTATTATAGTGAAGACAATCCATCTTCAGCTAAGGGTAGATGGACCGGGAGTTTCCTTGACAAGTTGGCTACATTCTCAAAACATGTTGATTAATGTCCTCCTCAAAGTCCTACATTCTCCAGGATGTCATTAGTTAAAGGATACTAAATGTCTTAATGATAAACATCTTTACTTACTAATACATTTTAGCTCAGTTTTTAGAGTCAGTCTCTAACACGATGGAGGTAATTCCACTGGTGAAACCCCTAACTCATGTGCTAGCTGCACAGACCTGCTCTGCACACAGCTCCTGCCACGTGGGCTTTGGTGTGGCTGTTGTATTTCAGCTTCCTTTCAGAAAAAAGGTGAATGCTTTTTGGAGCCTTAATTGGACCTCTGTTCAGCTGTTTGAGCTGTTTAAACATGAAAGTACATTCCCACCTTCTAGTTAGACAAGCAGCTGAGTGGGCTGCACCACAAACCAGGCAGGCCACCCAGTCCTGAAAGAGGTGTGCAGCGAGGGCTGTGCATATCTGTTTCCTGAAATGGTGGTACTATTTCAGGGTGAGGTTTTTTTTCAGCAAAGAATTGGTTTTGACAGTAAGAAAAATTAAATTGAAAATAAAAATTCTGTACCTCCCCGTCGGGGAATCGAACCCCGGTCTCCCGCGTGACAGGCGGGGATACTTACCACTATACTAACGAGGAACTGTACGGGGGCTGGTTTCGCAGTTACTCCTACATACGTTTCCCGTGCGCTGTGCTTCGCTATCATTGGTTCAGCTCCGCTTCCCGGAGTACCCCGCCCTCCTCCCTCTTTCTCCCGCGATGCACCATGGGAATCGTAGTTCTCCGCGCGCCGTCGAAGCCCTCCCCACCGAGCTCCGAACCACGCTTCCCGGAGCCCCGCGCGCCTCCCTGCCCGCCCTGTGGGCGGGGCGGCGACGGCGTCGTGCCCCGCGACTGCCGCTCGGCACGCAGAACGCGTGCGAGCGATGGCGGCGTCGGACCCGAGCTCGTTCGCGTCGCCCTCCTGCTGCCTCACGCGCCACCTCCACCTGCGCTGCCGCGTGGACTTCGGCGCGCACGCGCTGCGTGGCACGGCGGCTTTCACCACGCACGCCGAGCGGGATGCGCTGCGTTGCCTGGTAACGCCGGGCGCGCGGGAGCGACCGCCGCCGCGCTGCGTTGCGTTGCGTTGAGCTGCGGGTGGGCCCGGCGGGAGGTGCTGCTCACCTTCTCAGCCCCGCTCGCCCCCTTCACCGCACACCTGGCCCTTCCCCCCCTGCCGCCGCCGAGGGGCTGCAGTGTTTTCCCCTTAAAATGGCGAAGGAGTGGGAACGAGCCGCCCCTTTCCGCCTGAGGGGTGTAAACGCCTCCCCACTTGAGGCACACTCGTGTTTGGGGTACTCGGAAGGCCGTGTCGGTTCTTAACGCCGTTCGCTTCGTTCCAGGTTTTGGATACGAAAGACCTGCAGGTATTTAAAGTGACCGCCAACGGCCGGGATGCGAAGTTTGCTTTTGGAGAAAAGCACAGCTTCAAGGGGACCCCGCTGGAGATCACGCTCCCCTTCGAGATGAGCAGGTAGGCCCTGTGCCCACCCATACACTTCCCAAAATACACTGCATAAGCTGCTCATGGGGTCTTTGGGTAAAGCTTGCAACGGGATGTGTTAGGCATGGTCCTCCTTGGGAGGCAAAATAAAGCAGTGATAGGAAAGTGAAGAGTTCCAGCTGAAAGCGTTGCTGTTCAGCAAGCGTATGTGCCTGACGATAATGCAGGTTGCTTTTTCTTTTGCTGTCAAGTATGCACTTTGGAATGCTGGTTGTAAATTAGATCTGCATACCCACTCAGCTTATCTGGTGTCCAACAGCTCTGATTAACTGCAGTTTGTGCTGAGTTATGTTTGATTTGTTAATACCCAAGAGCAGTGTGTATAGCCTGGAACTTTCAGGCAGTAGAAGCAAGTACTTCTGCATACAGTAATTACTAATTATAACAATTTTCTTCTTAAGGATCCCTTTTGCAGGGTATAACATTAAGTGCTTATTTACGGGATGCACAAATCCTTCATTAAGGCATGTACATGCTTATATAGACTTTCTATGCTTTTTTTTTTCCTTGTTGCATTGAGTTTTTTATATTCACATGTATGATGTTACATAGATGGGGGGAAACTGTGAACTTAGCTGGCTTAAGAAGTCTAAAGAGCAAGTCTTCATTCTCCGCAAGCTATAGAAAAAGAGAATGGAAGTGTCTTGTGATGTTAAAATTGAAATAAAACAAATGACTTCTGCGATCATAATTGGAAAGGAGGATTGTTTGTTCTTACTGTTCTCAGCACTTCTGAAACAATGTGGCAGACTACTTTTCAGAAAGCTCTGTAGAGGAATTTCATAGGTGATTGCAAGTCCTGTCAAAACTATCTGACAATGTTATTTATTGCACAGGGGACAAGAAGCAATTATTGAAATTTCCTTTGAAAGCTCTCCAAAGTCTTCAGCTCTCCAGTGGTTTACTCCAGAGCAAACTTCCGGGAAGAAACACCCATTTCTCTTCAGCCAGTGCCAGGTGAAGTTGACTGATGTTTCTTAGTTGGCTGTTAAGTATTACTGTAATTCCCTCTAAACAGGGGAGGAAGTCGAATAGGGGAAAGTACAGCAGTCTGTAACTGTGTGTATCAAAGGCTCTAAACAAAAACACTGTAATCAGCATATTGCTGAGACTTTATTATATGTTTGCAGTTTAGTAAGTCCAGAACTGCTTTACATGAAGAACATGCAGTCATAGAGTGGTAGGGTTGGAAGGAGCCCCTGGATGTCAGGGGTCCAAGCCCCCAGCTCAAACAGAAGCATTCAGAACAGCTTGCCCCATCCTTTGCAACCAATGCATGTGGTTATGAAGTCTTACCTAACATTATTTCCTTAAAAAATCCTTAATTATGAAAACAGCTGTAAGCTACGAATGACCTGGTATTGGTTTGCGGTTAATTAATCTCTGTGGAAGCTATATAGATTTCTAATATAATATATTAATGTATTTCCAGTCCTTTGTGAAAGGACATAGTTAAATTTTAGCTGACTTTTTTTCTTCTCCAGGCTAACCATTGCAGAGCCATTCTTCCTTGCCAAGACACACCTGCTGTGAAACTAACATACTATGCTGAGGTAGGTGAGGCTAAGACACATGTCTAAGTAAAGACAAACACTACAATGTGTGATTTGTTTTAATTTACTTATTTATGGCAGCTGACAAAAAAAAAAAACCCTCAGTGGCCTGAAATAAAAACAGAGAATATTGACTTTTAACTTACCGTAAGAGGCAAAAACTACACCTCTTCACTGTGACACTTCTCTAGCTTTACTGTTTTATTTATGTATTTATGATCTCTTTCATAATTCACATATATCCTTATTTCTAAAAGGAAAAAAAGTGTTGGCGTAGGAAAATAAAATCTTAAATCTGAGAGTAAGACAACAATAAGCACTGCAAAGTGGAACAGTGCTTGGATGCATTTCTGTATGCCTTAAGTAATGTGTGCTGGTACATAGCTGTAATACCTTTGTGGTGTTGGCATAAATAATCCAATTGCTTTAAAGGAGCACATCTGTGTTGTGGTGATCAGTAGTCCAAAGAAAGTTAAACTTGTTGAAGATTGTCCTTTTGGTTAATTCAGTATTGCCAGCCCCTGAAGCAACATTTTCCTACTTGGAGAGGAAAGTTCTCCTATAGGATGTATCTGGGCTAGTCTCTTAGCTGCTTCTAGTATATAACACTGTATGCCAGCTGAGTTCCTCATGGTTGCATGCTCTTCTTTCAGATATCTGTTCCCAAAGAGTTGGTGGCTCTTATGAGTGCCAGTCGTGATGGAGAGATGCCTGACCCACAGGATGGCAGTCGGAAGATTTACCGATTCAGACAGAATGTGAGTGCTGCAGGCTAGTAAAGGGGTGTCTGAGGTCTTACTGCTTTTATGGAAACATCTCCAACTAATTAAAGATTACTGTTTCGGTATGTACTGCAGCTAGTTTAATGGTTCCACTGCTCCCAACATGGCAGTCTCAATTTATTCTCCTGGCTTTTTGTTCTCACAGCCTTTTAGGCTACAGTCCTGGTGTTTGTGGTGAGCGTGGTTCATAATTGTTGAACAGGCAGGAAAAGAAATTAAGCAAGAGAAATGTAATAAGCTGATCTGGATGACACTGGGTCCATGTAAGTGGGTGGAGGGAGGAACATGAGTGGCAGGAGAGAGGAGCGAACCTCCAAACTGCAGCAGCTGTTGGATTGATTTGGCTGCTGTGTGAAACCTCAGAGAGAAGACAGGAGAGGAAAACAAATATTGACCTCATCTGTGAGCTCTTCAGCACCATGCTGTACCTGCTCTGTAGAGCCAAAAATACTTTCTACTCCTCATCTAGCATATGAAGCTTCTGTGTTTGTTGTATATTATCTAGAAGTACACTGCTGATAAGTTGGGTGGACCTGCATGGTACGTAACATTGCCAGATGCATCAAATTCTTGGATATGTATATATGTTGAGGTTACCTAGAACTACTAGCTCACATTAACTAAGGTAATTCTTTTCTAATGTTCTCCATTAGGTTCCCATACCTTCCTACTTAATTGCTTTAGTGGTTGGAGATTTAGAAAGCAGGTGAGTGATTTTGGACTAAGTATAAATATTAAGAATGGTTAAGAACAAAATAATCACAGGTTTTATTTTTCTGTTGTTATTTTTAAGGTTTTCTTAAGTTGCTTAATAAAATTTCTAGTTTTTAAAAGTCTGAGAGGCTCAGTGAACTTATGAGTAAGTAAACTTTCTCTTCATCCTGGTACTGAATTTCCTTGTTCTACAGTACTGCACCGTACTGAATTTATTACTGCCTTCTTAAGTGTTTGTCTCAGACAGCATGTATCTTGAGTCACTCTTGCATCACTTATCTGTTCAATATGTTTTTTTCTTAAGATAAACTGTGAAGATTTTAGAGTTGATTAGAACCACTGAGGGCATTTTTTAGCTCAAGGAAAAGTATATATATGTTTTTCTCTGGTAACAAATAAGCCTGATGATGTATGAAAGGCAGAAAATGAAGGCTTCAGCCTCTTTGCTTACCTGGACAAGGATGTGTTAATCAAACCAGTAATAGTGCCTGTGCATTAGGACTTTATAGCATTTTAAAATCTGTAAATGCATTGCCTATTTGTTTGTTCTGAATAGTAGATGACTGTTGCTTATTTTGTTTTCTGAAGCCAGTTATAGTGTCACTTTAGCACTGGAGAGAAAAAGGTGAGGGAGATTCTGTAATGAGTTTTTTGAACATCATGGGTTACCTATGAGCATGTTAAATGTGTGCTTTCTGTGTTAGTTTCCCATAGGATGTTTTCCAGTTCATAGTGTCTTACTGACGTTTTCGCTTCCAACAGAAAGATTGGTCCAAGGACACAGGTGTGGGCTGAAAAGGAGCTAGTGGATAAATCAGCCTATGAATTTGCTGAGGTAGGTGATTAACAAAAACATCTTATAAACTCAGTGTTTTACACAGCTTTGTAAAAGAAATGTGATGTAGCTTACAGTTCTGTTCATCTGTAGCCCTGCTTTCTCCTTGTCCCACCCCAGAAATGCTGCTGTTCTAGCACAGCACAGCACTACTGCTAAACATAAGTGTTGCTGCACAGTGTTTTGCTCATTTTGCACGTGGGACATCCCAAGGTGAAAGGGCATGAAGTGTGGGATCAGTAGCTTGTAACTACTCTAGTGTTTGTAGTCAGAAATCGTATCATAAACTAATGTGAATTCTTCTTTCAGACTGAAGCTATGCTGCAAACAGCTGAAGATTTAGCAGGACCCTATGTATGGGGACAGTATGATTTGTTAGTCTTACCACCTTCTTTTCCTTATGGTGGAATGGAGAATCCTTGTCTTACTTTTGTTACTCCAACCCTATTGGTAAGTGTAACGCTGGTAAAAGTCAGCCTTTCCTTAGAGTTCACTCATCCATCTTGTGATGGAGGTTTATCTGCAGGTGGTATTAATCTTCTGTCCAAGAAGATCTGTGTGGTATGTTTTGAGTTTTACCTGAAATGACAGTTGCCTTTTTTTCTCCTTTTGTAGGCAGGTGATCGATCTCTATCAAATGTAAGTACAAAATAAGCTCATGCCTTCAATTAGAATGTAGTCTCACTGGGGGAATTAAAAGTTAACACAGTGATTCAAAAAAGTCTTACACAATTCATTTTAGTTCTGAATAAATCATAGAATAACCTTTTTGCTTTACCTATTACTGCCTTAATACATAAAGGACTGAAGTCAGCTACTCAGTGGCTTTTTTCATGTCCTTTGTTATACAGTAACATGGATATATTTTAACTGTAAATATGTTTAAAAATGACAACTGAGTTGCTTTGTTCTGAATTGTTTGTAGGGAACTTCTTCAGTACATTTGCATGTGAGTTAGAACTTGCATTGTGTACAAATTACTTTTAAGTGGAAATCATGAGTACAACTTGAATAAATGCTAGTTTTGTTCAGTAGGTTGAGCACTCTGGATTCTGTTTTATCTCCTAAGTCTCTCTACTAGACTGACAGAGTGCTTTGAAAAACAAATATGATTCCTTATACGTTGGTTGTCCCAAGAGCACTGAAGTATTAGACATGGGTACTTTTTAATGTATCATGCATCATTATCCTTCTAGGAGGCAACTGTTTTCTTCTCGTTTGCTACTTCAGGACCTCCAGCCCTGCAGCAGTCAAACAAATGTGGGGAAGTAATATTAGTCCATTACTTGACGTGTGTTCAGTGTTCTGTAATGTGATTTCACAAACAAGTACCTACACAGTACTATCAGAAGAATTATTTTTGTTGATCAGTGTAGCTCTATGATTTGCAAGCTACAAATTCAAAACTATTTTTGCTGAAGGTTTGACTGGATAGTGTTAGTCCTCCAAGTGATGCTTATATGGAAAAGCTTACAGATCTGTGACTATCTGTCGCCCTTGGGAATGGGAATGTAGTGCAGTAATCCTGCTAGGATTTTTTCTTTTTGTTGAGATTCAGTTGTTTTCAGGTAAGTCTAAATGATAAATCTGTCGTTATTTTCTGTTTTAGGTTATTGCTCATGAAATCTCTCACAGTTGGACAGGAAACTTGGTAACAAACAAAACATGGGAGCATTTTTGGTAGGTATGACAATCAGTACAGTGCAAAACATACATTAAGAATCTGCAAAGAGATCATTTTTGCCATCCTACCAGTTCTGACGTTGTCAATGTGTTTCCAGGCTGAATGAGGGACATACTGTATATCTGGAACGCAGGATTGGTGGTCGGTTGTTTGGTGAGCAGTTCAGGCACTTCAAAGCCTTAGGAGGTTGGAGGGAACTGCAGAATACGGTAAATATCTTCAGAGTTTTGGTAACTTTGTTCAGGTGTATACCTAGATAGGTTGCTCTGAAAGTAAGGCCATGAAACTAGAAGAGATACCACGAGCACAGTAACGCTATTGGATAGAGCACATTCTCAGCTACAAAGTGCCACTGTTAATGTAGTCACCACCATTAGCTGTGCATTTTTGCCAACAGCAAACAGGAGCCTGCACTCCACACTCTTGAAAATCTGCACCAGTAGTTGTGACCAACTGTCACTGCTGCTGAAACACACCACCCGCTGCCTCACTGTGCTCACATCCACTGTTTGGTCTCCTTGCATGTTCAGCAAGCATTGATAAATGTCAACAAGTGCAATTGCCCTGCATGAAGGAATTCAGTTCCACGCCTTTGGTTCAGGTGCCATTTTACCAGACTGCCCCTGTGCTGCCATCTGTTGCGTGGCAGCAAAATGTAATGGAATGTCAGGAGGATTCAACCTCTACTGCCATACCACCAACATCTGCCTCTGATGTTGTGGGCCAGTATGACAAAACAGGAGGCATTACTTTCAGAGTGGCCATTGTAAATTAAGCTGATTCCACAGTTTCTGGAAGTAAGACTTATCCAGATGTCAGTTTCCTCTAACATTTTCTTACTAGAGGATTCTAAGGTATTCGTTGTGGGTTTTTTTTCCTGTTTGCTGAATTATACTTGAACATTTTGCAAATCTATTACTACCTTGGAGCGTTGTTAAATTATGTTAGATTAGGTGGCATAGGTAGACTTCAGCTTTCAGATTTCCAGTCTGTGTTCTTGCTGTTTGGTAATGCAGTTACCTCTTTTATTATGGTTTCTTTTGTTGTTGTTGTTCTGTTTTTATCTTTCATGTCACCTATTTAAAACAAGTAATTTGTTAATAAAGAGATATATAATCCCTAGGTTCTCATGACTGCAACGTGTGTGGCAGTAGTTAAATACTTAGGAATAATAGGAGCATGAAGTAATTGATCCTAACATCTTTTTGTTTGCTATGTGGTTGGACACTGATAAAGCAAAAGAGAAAAACTACACAGATTCAAAACTGAAGAAAAAGATTGAGAGTGATTTGGAATGAGGCTGTCTCTATTTTTGGGTGGATGATATCTTTATAAATGATATTTTCAAGAATGTTGTTCTTTCTGTATGAATATATTTTTCTACATCTTTGCAACAGGTAAATACTCTTGGAGATAAGAATCCCATAACTAACCTCGTCCCTAATCTGAACGAAGTAGATCCCGATGTTGCCTATTCATCTGTTCCCTATGAGAAAGGCTTTGCTTTGCTTTTTTACCTTGAACAACTTCTTGGAGGACCAGGTAAGTGTTAGTTAGGCTTCATGTATAATTCTTTCCCATGTTAATTTCTAACACTGAAACGGTTGTTTGTTTTTAACTGTTAGATGTCTTCATTGGCTTCTTGAAGGCTTATATTCAGCAGTTTGCTTATAAGAGCATAGTAACCGATGACTGGAAGACGTTCTTGTACTCCTACTTCAAGGATAAGGTTGGGTAGTATTTAAAACCTTTTGATTATGTGAAGCTGTGACACAACTCAGGAATTGTCTTCTTTAAGGAGCAGTTATTTTCTCCTTTTTATCTCAAGATCATAACATTATGCAGTCTGGAATCTTAGAAAGATGGGTTTGCATTAAGGTATTTGGGTTGGTCTTTTTTCTGCAAGCATTCTCTTTCTGGAATGTTTTGCTTAGTAGTTGGAGGTATTTTAAAAAAAAAAAGTTTGAAATTGGTTTCATAGAGTATACCTTTTCTCTAGAAATGACTCTTAAAATTCACTAAGAATTTATGTTGTTCATAGGTAGATGTTCTTGATAAAGTTGACTGGAACTCTTGGCTACATGCTCCAGGAATGCCACCAGTGAAACCTACGTAAGATAGATTTTGTTGCAGTATGACTATTCCTTCTCTAGCTGATGATTTCCCAAATGATAAGAAAGCAGTATGTAAACAGGGTGAAAGTTTGCCCTCAAACCTTTCATTAGAAAATGGCCTTGCACTTTGTAAAAACTGATTATGTTTTATATGGGAGAAAAAAGCGGTAGTCGAATTTTTTTTTGTTGTTGGTGGTGAAAATTTCATTTTGCTTTGAAAGTTGTCAGGAAAGGCATCTTTCTCTTTTTTTATTCTTTGATAGTTTGTGGTGTAATATACAGATAATAAAGCATCATGTGCTCAAAAAATGATCATTTTAGGAGTGTAGGGATCGATAGATCCATAGGTCACTTATGCACAGAATGCTTATAACTAGAGCAAAAATTCATGTTATGGTAATAGAACACTTGTAAATTGTATTCCAATATTGATTTGAAGCCTACGATGAAAAAAAAAAAAAGTGGAACCATTAACAAATAATCCCTAAGCATCCTGTAAAAACCTTGCAAAAATTTGTTTCCTAGGTGTGATCCTTTCTTTATAATCTTTGACAGGTATGATATGACACTAACAAATGCCTGCGTTGCCTTGAGCCAAAGATGGATCAAAGTGAGTAGCTGAAGAATTTAACTGAGGTCTCTGTATGTTGAAACAGTTTTCCTTATACAGAGTGAACCATTCTCTTCTGAAATCTGTTATTTGCTTAGAAGGAATGTGTTTATGATATTGCTGGCAGGGGTTTTGTGTTTTGCATACTAGCCTTTCATCATGGAGCCTGTGGACTTGCTATGGCTTCTGTATGTGAAGTGCAGTACATTTTTAATAAGGCATGCAGCCAGCTCTGTGTGGCATGTATATGTAGATGTAAATGCCAGATGTAAATGATCAAACAAAAGGTTACTCCTATTTATGTTCAGGAATACCTATTAGAAACTTAAGTAATTATTTGCTTTTAGGCAAAAGAGAGTGATCTGGGTTCATTCAGCTCAGCAGACCTGAAGGGAATATCATCTCATCAGTTGATTGAGTTCCTGGCACTTTTGCTCCTGGAGGTAAATGCTTGGTTCTCCAGCTGGTTGGGGATGTATGGGCTATTATGGATTGAAAGGTAAAGAGAATGTTAGAAGTTGCTTGAATTTGTCTGTGCTGAAGTTTATGACCTACAAATAAGCTATAAAAGCTGGTAATGAAACAGAATGAAAGTACTTCAAGATATGAAGTTGCTGTTAGTACTGGATGTGGCAATTTCCTAACAATTATTCATTGTCCATTCCCTAATGCTCTGAAAAGGTGAAAGGAGCAGATGTATTGGCTAATGTCTTTAAATCCCATGGAACTCAAGTCCTCTAGAATGATCCTGTTTATTTTTGAAGTATGTGGATTGAGGTGGGCCCTGGCTTATTCTGACTGTGCAATTGCTTTTTTCAGGCTCCTCTTCCATTGTCACATGTCAAACGAATGCAGCAAGTGTATGACTTCAATGCCATAAGCAATTCTGAAATACGATTCAGGTTTGTTCTAGTATGGATACTTTTTCTGGCCTTAAATACTTTTGTAAAACAGATTGTCCTGCTTCATAAGTGGTTTGAGCCATGCTGTTTGATTGAACTGATGTGGTTGTTACTGTAAATATGGTCTAGTAGAGGAAGAAGAGAGGAGCTGTGCCTTATTCTCATCTGTCAGGCTAGCAAAGGAACCTGATGACCTTATCATCTATTTTGGAGTGGTATTGACCAATACAATCTCAAGTCTCTCTGTGACTCTGAGATGCTTGAAAAGTCTTTCTGGTATTCAACCAGGAACAGATCTTCTAGATCGACCTAATGAGTTCTAGTTCTTCTGCTGATGTGACAGAAACTTTTACAGATTACACTGTGAAAAACACACACTGGCACTTCTTAACACCTGCTATTACAGAGCTTTTGTCTCTTAAAGTAAGTGTAAATATCAAGGGAAGTATCTAAACAAGTAGGGAGAGGCCTTTAGCTGTGTGATTCAATCCTTACTTCTGTGTGGTACCTACACACTGTTAAAACAGGTCACTTGTTTTAAAACAATGTATTTTTGAGTACATAATCTTTTTCAAATATCATGATGACTTACATATTTTGCCACTGTTACATACTGCATACATTTGCAGTAGATATGGTTATTCAACCTTACCTCCAACTTAAAGGTCTTTGTTCCTTATTATTAAGGAATCTAATCATTTTTAAGCATACAGTGTTTCTCTCGTTTCCTGCAATATCATTTTCCCATCCTTAAAACCAGTATATGCCAGCAGGTGGCGAGGCTTTGTTAGTGATTTTCTTTATTTTGTTATTTTTTCCATAACTAGGTCACACATGCCAAGAGCTGTGTAACTCACCTCAGTGACGCAAGCAGGTGCTGCAGTAATAGAAAAACATAGCCTCAGGGAAAAACATCACACATCTTGGGGAAACTTTGAAGCATTTCTTTCATATAACGTGGAAAAGTCTGCTTCTGTAACATTCCATTTGAACATTGTTTTGTGTTGAAGTTATTCCGGAGTTCCATCCCCATGAGCACTGCTGCTTGGGGCATTTATGGGAGCGGAATCGTAAGCTGACTGACTGCAGCAAGTGGAAGCTTCATTTATTTATTCCTTCCAGATGGCTGCGCCTCTGCATCCAGTCCAAGTGGGAAGATGCGATTCCTCTGGCTCTGAAAATGGCAACAGAACAGGGCAGGATGAAGTTTACTCGACCCTTGTTCAGGTAGAAGTAGTCTCCAGACTGCAGAAGCTCACGCTGTTGGCGTTTTTAGTATAACAGAATAAGTAATTCTAGCTATTGTGTATGTGTTGCATTATGCTTTATAGTGATTTATAGTGATGTAGTTTGGAATTGTCTATATGCTGCAAACAAGATGGTCTTCAGAGTCACTTTCAGCTTTCTGGCTTTTTGTAATAGGTGGAAGTTTAGTCTCCCAGTATGTCTCTAAATGTGAAGCTGTCAAGAGAAAAGTGAAACCTTGAGAAAGTATCCATTGATCTGATGTGTTGCTTTGGTTTATTTCATAGATTCATTTTCATAACCGTGTAAAACAGTTTTTTTTATTTTTATTTTTTATTTTTTAGGGACCTTTACAATTTTGACAAGTCCCAAGATCTTGCTGTCAAGACATTCCTGGAGCATAGAGCCTCTATGCACCCGGTCACATCAATGCTCGTGGGCAAAGACTTGAAACAGGATCAGTGACAGATGTGTTGATTCCTTGGAAACTTTCTTACTGCTGAGAAAAGACTGATTCTGCAAACAGTTCATATGCATGCTTGATTATGCCATAAAATGTTCTGCTGCTTTGGTACTAATTTAGCTCCAAATCAACTTCCAGATCAAATTCTTTGTTTTGCACCTCCATGTAATACTGCAGAAATAGCTGTATCTCTGCAGTAAGGAGAAGGATTTTCTTGCAGGCAATTGGTGGAACACAAAAAATGTTCTGAGATGTGGTCATTTGTCAGTCATGGAATTGAAAATCAGGGCAAGGGCGTGGCTCTTTGTGCACAGCTTTCTTTTTTGTAGCAGTTTGCAATTAAAATTTGAAGTACCTGACAACTGAAAAATAAATCTTTTTATTGCTCACTTATCTGTATATTGATCTGTATCAAAATAATAGTTGTCTTTCTTGAAAACTGCAACAATGTTTGCCAGCTTCCAGTAAATAAGACACATAAAGATAACACTGCTCATTACAGACCTGCTAGTCTTGCTTTGGCTCCTGACAGAATTATGGAGAAGGTTATTCTGGGTGTTGTGGAGAAGTACCTGAAAGACAGTGCAGTCATTGGTCGACAGTCAGTGTGAGTTCATGAGGGAAAAGTCTTATCTAATGAAATTAATCTCCTTTTATGGTCCTAGCTGACCAAGGGAAGCCAATTGATGTGGTCTTTTTGCACTTCAGTGAATCACTTAAGTTTCTGACAGAATCCTTCTGGACAAAATGTCCAGTGTACAGGTAGACAAAAATATAACGTGGTGAGTGAACATTTGGCTGATAGGTTGGGCTCAAAGGGTCCTAGTAAAGGCTGGTGACCAGACTAGTGAAGTTTTGCAAGACTCCGTTTTAGGGATGGTACTTGTAATGTTTTTGTCAATGATGTGGGTTAGGAGATCACCAGTCGTGAATTTTAACAAGAGCAAGTGCTGGGTTCTGCATTTGGGATGGGGCAACCTAGGCTATGCATGCAGACTGGGAGAGGCTGGGGAACAGCCCCATGCAGAATACTGGGGCTTCTAGTTGACACTAAGTTGAACATGAGCCAGCAGTGTGCCCTGACGCCCCAAACACAATATAAGAAGGGCATAAAGTTATTAAAGAGTGCCCAAAGGAGGGCTACGAAGGTGGCAAATGGTCTAAGGACAAGAAGAGGAGTAGCTGAGGTCCTCTGATTTGTTCAGCCCGGCTTGATTCTGCACGGAGATAAGGCTAAAAACAGAAAGAGCGTTGCTCCCAATTATTTTACCCCGGCTGTTAGTTTAGGTGAAGCCGTTGTGAATACTGCCATCTACGGGTAACTTTTTGAAGTGAATTTGAGGAGAACTTTTCCTGGAAATTATCAGCAGAATTTCAATCTGTTGACATAGAGATGACCCAATATCAAGCAGTACCAGAGAGTGGGAAAGTGCTATCCTAAAGGAGGAGGGAGAGTGAATATAAATCATGGCAAATGGTCTGTATTTATTAGTTGCATTTAGAACGGAAATGGAGACTCATTCAATTTTATTTCTGAGTTTTAATTAGTACAGGCTTTAAGCAGATGGAGCTATGTATTTCACCAGGAGATTCACCTTTTCCTGTAGCAGCTCCAACATAAATTAAGGACTGAATGTATCTTGTTATATTTTACTAAATCGTGGTACTCTGGGTTCTTCCATTCAGATCTAACGTACGTATGTCTGTTAACTAAAATGGGCTTAACTTTTTTTAATTGCTGTTCTGTCAGATATCTTTTAACAAACACATTAAAGTACTGCCTTTTTTGGAACCAGAATAGCATTAATTGAATAGCGAAGAACCTACCTAAACTGTTAAGGCTGTCCTGCATTGAGGACTTGGTGGGGCATTCAGTTCTTTTGTTGCTACCCCTCTGAGTAATAATTTGTAGTGGGAAACTTCACTAAAAGGACTGAAAAGAATTTTTCTCTCTTTCAGATTACTCAGTTCCTTCCATTCACTCCAAAATCTAATCAGTATCCTGTTACAGTTGTGCCTGAATGAATGGAGAGTTTCTCAGACAAGGTTTTGATAGAAAGAGGGGATATCTGGTACTGGTTCAAGCTATTCCATTGCAATAAAACCCTTAACTTTCCTTGTCTTTCATTTCGGGATAACTTTTTTGGCCAAAAAAGTCCATATCCCATGTAGTGCAGTTAGCAGTCCGTGCTGCCATCTGATCTTGTCTTTTTGCTACCAGAGCTGTGAAAAAGGCAGTGGTGGATCTGGCTTTCAGTAGTGTCCTGCTCTGCTTGGGTAATGACTCCTACATAGTGCCTTCCACCAATCTGTGTGGGCACAGTCATTGCTAAACGTTGTTTTAGTACCATTCTAATCAGTATTTCTGCACATTTTTCTTCTTTGCATCTGTCTGCAGAAGAAATTTGGCACAGCAGCACTGGTCCTGGAGTTGTGCAGGTGTGGGTTGTTATTTGTTGGGACCATTCTAACAGTATCATCCCAAGCACGTGTGAAAGGGTAATGGAGGGAAGTTCATCAATCTTCTCCTCATCTGCAATGGAAGATTGTGTCCTAAAACTTCAGCACGGGAGTGAGCTGTGTCTTACACTGCTCGCCTTCACCTGTTCTGGATAGAGAGGTAAGGGTGTAGTCCAATCTCCTTTCAATCCCAGCAGCCATGACCAATCTGTCATGGGGTGAATACCTTCCAGCTCCGTCCCTCATGGAGGTTTTCATTCATGCAACCCAATGCCACGTGACAGCTCTGTTCACTCTCATTAAATCCTTAAGTGTTCAGAACAGCTGCATTTCTTCTTACTCTGATTTATTTATTTTTAATACATAAACTCCAGCTCCTGAATTTTCACCTTCATGTTCCTGATCTTCGGCCAAAAGAAAACAACAACAAAGAAACCCAGTCTGTGGCAATATCTTTCTTTTCCTTTTCCAGGAAAAGGGCGTGCTCCCTCAATTTGGTTTGATTGGATAAAGTTAGCTGAATACATCGATCTCACTTATTTACAAAGGTGAGGATCTCTGGGGGAGGATTTTTGCCTTTATCTGATCAGGACACTGCAGTCCAGTTAGACACTGCTCTCCAGGCTGCTGTACATGAATGTCAGGCTGCTTCACACTGCAGCTGCTCTCCGGTGAGGAATAATCTGTGGAGGAAGCATGCCAAGATACACAGTGCATGTCCGAGGAGAATGGCTGGCAGTGCCATGCCCACACAGCACCAACACGGTTGGATGGCTGGGAAAGGAAGCTGTGAGGCGGTACATGAAGAACAAACCTGATAATGGTGGATTTACATCAGCAGAAGAAGTAAAGTTTTATGTTCGGAGGTGTAAGGGTCTCGGCTTGCTGGATCTTGATGATACAGTGGAGGATGCCCTGGAGGACAATGAGTTTGTTGAAGTTGGTAAGTAAAACCTTGGGTGATTGTGACAGGATGAATGCATCAGTGCTCGAGTCAGCAGCTTTTAGTTCACCTAAAGTTGTATCTGAGACAGTGTCAAAGATTTGTATGGAGAAACAGCCAAATCCAGCCTTCGTTAGTAAGAAATATCTATGCTTTGCCAGTTACAGGACTCTGTGTGCAATCATTGTGTATTGTGTTTGTCAATGGTTGTGTCATGGAGCATGTGTCCAACCATTGGGCTGTCCTGTTTGCACCTTTGGAGTATGTAAAATAAATTATGTGAATGCTAATTATTTTCCTAGAGGCATACAAACACGCTTGGTGCTGATCACTGCAAATTATATAACCTAATGTTCTGTACTGTAATAAACAACGTATTCGTCTATACGTAGGAGATGGTTAAAGCCTGTTCCTATTCATTTTGCAGTTGTAGAAGGAGATATAATGTCTCCAGACTTCATACCATCTCAGCCAGAAGGAGTTCATTTGTATCCTTTTTTGAATCTTCTTTGAACATTTTATATTTCCAGATATATAACATTCTAGATTTCCACATTCCTTAAATGTTCCTTCATTCTTAAGACACTTTGCCAGCTCTAATGAAATAGACACTACTGCATGGGTCATCCCTTTTGCTCTTTATTTTCCTTTACAGAACTTCCAGATACAGCAAATATCGAGAACCAGAGCAGGTAGGAATGACCAAGGACTGCACAGCTCACCAGTGATCTGTATTTATTAGAGCTTGTCGAGAGTTCAGCCACTGAAACATTCATGACATTGGCAGCTGTAGGAATCTGTATTATAATTTATTTATTACATCTTTGTCACAATGTTCTCGTCTTATGGATGAGAGTGTGCACGAGCTTCCTGTCGTTGCTGAGCTCTGCCTGTTTGTTTTGTTTTGTTACTCCAATCATTAAGCGATGTTATGTGTATTTGTAACCCAGACTAAATAGTGGTTTCTTGGTGTAGTACATCTCTTTAGACGGCAACAGCTTAACAACGCAGGACTTGGTCAACTTAGGAAAAGGGCTCTACAAGATAAAGGTAAAGATTCTGAACAAATGTGGCTTTTCTACGATTAGAATCCATGAGGATACACAAAGTAATGCTCAAAATTTGCATTTTCTAGCTCACCCCTGAAGCTGAAGCTAAAGTCAAGCAATCCCGAGAAGTGATTGAAAGGATTGTAAAGGAACAGAGAGGTGAATAGTTTTACCTCTAACTATTAATTGTTTTTGTCAGTCACTTTGAAAACTTTCTCTCCTTAACCAGAAATGTATGGCTTTTGCAGTTGTTTATGGAATCACCACAGGGTTTGGGAAGTTTGCCAGAACTGTCATTCCAAACAGCAAACTGATGTAAGTTACGTATGCAGCTTTCTTCCTCCTTTCCTTTGAGGAAAGAAAGAAGACAGAGTGCTGTAGAGAAGCATGTTGCGTGCTGCATGCTTATTCTTCTGTGTCTAGATAAGAGAAATTTTCTTTTGTGCAAAACAAAAATCGTCTTTGAAAGAGTTTCATACCTAACTCTTTTTCTCTTTGTAGGGAGCTTCAAGTGAACTTGGTTCGCTCACATTCAGCAGGTAATGGGAAACTGCTCGGTGTTTTCCCTTTCTGTGCAGTTGATAGCAGGTCAGTAACTGAGCCCATTGCTGTTTCAGGTGTGGGGAAACCTTTAACCCCAGAGAGGTCCCGCATGCTGCTGGCACTGAGGATCAATGTTCTAGCAAAAGGCTACAGTGGAATATCACTAGAAACCCTTCAGCAAGTTATTGAAGCATTTAATGGTAAAAAGATGCTTACAGAAAGTTCACATTGTTTGTTTTTGTTGTTATGTTTATGTTTTCTGTTTTAGTGCTCGTGTATGTTTCTTTTATATCAACTGTTTCTTTAAAGGATGGTCTCAATGAGTCAAACTGTGAGTGTTGCTCTCTTGCTCTCTTGACTTGGTAGTTGTGAGGCCAGGACTCGGTCCCCTACAAGATCATGGGTAGAGGTTTTGTTGAAGAACTTGGGTGTGAACAGAAATGTCAGGAAAGGTCGAGGCTGGGCCTCTGAGCACTCAGCTGATCAGCTCAAGATTAAGCTTCTGGCAGAAGCAGGAGCTGAACCTGGATAATTTAGATCCTGATCCACAACCAGCTTTAATACCTTGTGAGGCATTCTAGAATGGCAATTATGACCAAGAAGCATCTCCTCTTCCCATGCAGGACAGGGGCTCTTAGTGAGAGGATTCTGTGCTGTATGTGAGTTCGACTTCCCTTCTTTTCAGCAAAATCTGTAGAATGGAAGATTGCTCTAATGCTGTGACACGTCTGTGACAGCAGAGCCATGTATATATTTGTGAGACCTGAAGAATACAAGGCTTTGTGCTGCTTAGCACTTCAAAAGGAAAGAAATAGGCTGGTCTCTTCCCTCCTTTTCCCTTGATTTCCTGAGTCTCTTCACAGAATCATAGGATCATTAAGGTTGGAAAAGACCTCTAAGATCATCAAGTCCAACCATGAACACCACCATGCCCATTAAACCATGTCCTAAACAATCATGGAAACATTAAGCCTGAAAAAGACTTCCAACATCATTAAACCCATGCATTCATTGTGCAGAGGCAAGGAAAAAAAGCTTTGGAGAAGGTTTCTAGGAGTTACTCATGTTTAGTGGAGTGAGAAATGAACTTCGAGCTTTCACTGGTGATAAGCCTGTGTTGGGGATCTGAGAACAGGGGCATTATGATTGTGCCATGTGCTTATAGTTGCAGTCACCACTAACCATGGTCCTCTCACTCCTTACAGAGCTGAATTCAAAAGGGAACCAAGTTCTTTATAAACTGCAGCTAGTCTGGGAGCAGGCACAAACCCTGTCTGCAAGAGTAGTAGTCCTACTTGTGCCATTGACCATAGCTATTAATTACAGAGCATTTCTGTGACCACCTTCTTCCTGGCTTCACTGTTTTCCATGGAGTATATCAAGGGGGAGCTCTAACAGGAGCTGTATTTGTTTTATTTCTAGCTTCCTGCCTGCCTTATATCCCTGAGAAGGGAACAGTTGGAGCCAGCGGAGACTTGGCCCCCCTCTCTCATCTTGCACTGGGATTAACAGGAGAGGGAAAGATGTGGTCCCCAAAGAGTGGCTGGGCTGATGCTAAATATGTAAGATTTAAGAGTTTTGGATTTTGTGTATGGGTTTGAATTAGGACTTGGTTGTTTGTAGCAGCTCATCCTCTACCTTGAGGAAGGTGGATCCATGAGAATGAGAAAACTGACCCACATGTCCCTGAGCAGAAGTGAATGCCCAGCATGTTTCTAAGTCCAAAAGAAATACCATGCTATGTTATCACAATCTGAGATACTACAGTGACATCAGTTAGAGGTGGGCAGGATGCGATGCCAGCTATGAAAGAGCTATTACTACATCTTCAACTCCATCAACATCAATACTGTTCCAACAAACCCAAGGTCAGTTCAAATCTTAGGAGTTACAATTCAAAAGGAGTAACTGAAGATTTATTGAAGCAGGAATTTATCAGTGACGTTTCTACTGCATTTGTAATGGATTTAAGCAGATACACAGATTGGGACATTCAATTTTAGGAAGATTAACAAGGTTCGTGGGGAAACTTTATAGCACCCTTCTTTTCAGCAAGATGCTTTATAGTGGAATTATTTTTTAATTATTTAATTGTAATCCTATCACTAATACATCAGCAGATTGATCTGGTATTGAGCATCTCCAACTCTGGATTCTCCAGTGTCTTTCATGGTAGTTTGCTCTTTCAAACGTATTAGTCCTACCCATAAATATTTGAATGCTAGATTTATTCGTGGATTGATAACCTACCATTGCAGTAGGCTGGAGAAGTAGTGAGAACTCCATGGGTTGGGGAGACAGGGAGCAGGGAGGCCAGCTTGTCCCAGACCTCCCATTTTCAGATGTTAGAAGGACCTTGGCTGATTCTTTTGTGAACCCATGTCAGACAAAGCTTTCATCACAAGGTGTTTCCAGCCTTCTCTCCTGTTACTCATTCCCACCAGATAATACGTGGTAGATGCTAATGGGCTCTGGCAATATCTTATAGTAGTGTTCCTACTGCCTTCTTTTAATCATACTGGGAAATGAGGTGGTAGTTTAGAAGCTCCAAAATGCTGTCCCTTATATAGCCCGGAAGAAAAATTAGTCTAAATTGGCTGTAATATAAAGCTTTTTTTCTTCCTTCATTTGAGGATTTTTTAAATTTCATTTTAATGTACAGAAACAGTTAAGATTTTCAAGTTTGGGGTATAGAATTACTGAAAAAAATATATATATATATTTTTCTCTTTTCACTGAACTCCTTCACAGGTCCTTGAAGCCCATGGCCTGAAACCAATTACCTTGAAACCAAAAGAGGTAATAAAGAGTAATGTCAGCTGATTAAAAACAAGATTGGTAGTTGCCTTATGTTTGCAATTGACGCCTGAGATGAGCTAACAGTCATTTTAGATCACGCTTCAGAAAGGTATTTGAAGTCAGCCGTGGGGAGGGATGTCAGAGACTCCATTCTCCAGCAGAGCTTATGGCAGCATTGCCATTACAACTCCTGTTTGTGTGGGATTCCATACAACTGCAGCTAAGCAGAAGCTGTGACTGTAAGGCTTCTGGCCAGCAAACAGATACATCCCATCCTGTCTCCTGCCCCCATTTCAGTGCCAGTAAAAGAATCCAGTCCTTTTGCAAGCAGTAACTGGTATGGATCTGTATTTCCAGTGCTACTGAAAATCAGTGGAAGTTACTGCAGTAGCAATCCCATGAGTCTCCAGGTCAGTGGAAGGTGGCACCAATGAGAACAGGATTCTTTTTGATGGAAACCATGGTAATGCAAATAGTAATAGTAGGTTTATTCCTTGCAGCACCAGTGCAGATCTGTCCTTCTGGCTGCCAACCAGCAGTTCACTTTGCTTGACTCTCAAGTCACCCTGCTTGACTTGAAAGGCTTGAAAGCCCCAAACCTGATGTTTAAATTGTCTCTGTGATGACTGGATAGGGACAGCCATCTTCCAGAATCATCAGCCTGGAATGGCTTAGAAGCCCTCTGAAGGCACCTCGTGGCCCTTTGACCAAAGCAAGAGCTCATGTGACAGGCCTGAACCAGACAGCTTACTTCTAGGTGGTTAAAATCAAGTGAGATTAATCTCTGGAGTCTTCTGGTATGGGGGCCTCAGAAACCATAAAATAACAGGAACAGTAGCAGCAGGAAGCCAAATCCAGTATCTCCTACAGGCAAACACAAAACTCTCCTGTTTGTTTAGAACAAAGCTGTACTTAGCTTTAACTGCAAGACTCAGCAAATCTTCTAAAGCAGTTAAAACTTCTGTTTCAACTCTCCATTTCCTGGTTAGGATTGTTCTTGCACACCCCATGATCCTAAGTTCCTTGTTTTGATGACTTAAGATATTTTATTATTATTAAATTCCACTTCCAAAGCACTTGGAAAAGACTTTTCTTTTTGAGTTTGAAGTAACATGAACTAAATCTCTTTCTTGGAACTGCTGGAATTCAAAGGGCATCTATAATGATTTAGTGGGGTCATGAACATTGGCGGTTAACGTAGCAAAGACACTTGGTCAAGCTGTGCTTATTATTTTCTTCAGGACAATCCAGGGAGCTCAACAAATGTCTTTAAATAACTTATGTGAGAAAGAGAATAGTCATAGAGATGGGAAATGATCACAGCATGTGGACTTGGTTAACATCTGTTCTCTCTTTGAAGGGTCTGGCTCTCATCAATGGGACACAAATGATCACCTCGCTGGGCTGTGAAGCAGTTGAAAGAGCCAGCGCCATTGCTAGGCAAGCAGACATAGTTGCTGCCCTTACACTTGAAGTCCTGAAGGGTACAACTAAGGCCTTTGATAGCGGTGGGTACTGGGCTTTTCTCTATTTGCTGGCAGCCATTGGAGGGAGTCAAAGCCAAACAGTCTCATTTGTTTTGCTAGACATCCACACTGTGCGCCCACACCGAGGGCAGGCCGAAGTGGCATTTCGATTCAGATCCCTTCTGGATTCTGACCATCATCCATCAGAAATAGCAGGTAAATAATGTCAGCCTTCACCATGCCAGGTTGCACGGGGTAGGCTGGGTCTTCCAACTGGAGCGCATTGCTTTTGTGTGAGGAATATTTGTTTTTTGTTCCCTTGTTCTTCCTAGAGAGCCACCGTTTTTGTGACCGAGTTCAGGACGCATACACAATGCGCTGCTGCCCTCAGGTAAAAATTGACTTTTATTTCCTTTCCTACCAATAGAAAAAATGATCTCAGAGTTCCTACCTCAGAAACATTGTCACCTATGCATTTTGTCTGACTTCATTAGAGGAAGAGGTTTTATTTTTCTTCTCCCTCACTTGAAAGTTTCTATTAATAGTGATGTGTAATTTGCTGATCCCCTACACATGCCTGTGTTTGGATCTGAAACAGGCCCAGTACTGGAAGCAGGGGGAAGGTGCTGCTTTCCCAATCTGTTGCACAGTATTTCTTTTGCACTGATGCTAAAAACTTGAATTGGGGAAAGGTGTTTCTAGAAGGAACCAGAGTGACAAACTATTTGTGTATCTGTACTCTCAAACATACTGGATGAACTGAGTTTTAACATGTGTAAAACTATTACATCAGTGGAATTAACAAAAGTTAGCCAATTGATGAGAGTTCTCATTTTCTGTGGGGGATTTTTAAAGTAACTGTCCCCTAATAACACATCACCAATGAAATATCTTACCTTCCGTTTAGGATAAACAAACACAAACTGCTAAAGAGTGACGTATTTAGTACTACTTCCATCATAACAAAAAGCCAAGTCTTAGGGGTTTAGGATGGGTAGTGTCCCACAGAGGCACTGCCTCTGATTTTAGGAGTAAATCCAAGGTTGTCTTTATGTGTGGATGTAGAGACTGGGACTATGGGGAAGAGAGTTCCTGCAACTGGGTCAGCACCATGAAGGTGTACTAAGTGCAGACGCTCAGCACAGATGTATTTTCTTCTAGGTCCATGGAGTAGTAAATGATACAATTGCTTTTGTGAAGGACATCATGACAACTGAAATCAACAGTGCCACGGACAACCCTGTATCTTCATATGATTCTATTTCTTTGTGCAATTTTGTCTGTCCTTTTTTATCCTTTTTCTTTTTCCTAAGTAATTATTTGCATAAAAGAAAGTCCTATAGACTTCAGTTAATAGCTGCCACTAGTTGCCATCAGTGCGTGCAAGCATGTGTTGAAGCAAGGAAACCGCCTGTGATTTAGTACACATTAAAGTTGTACAAGACAATGCTTTATATGCTTAGGTTGAATATGTAGAATAGTGTAGCTTAGCCACCAAATGGACTTAGATGGATGGTGACTTGTCATATGAAACTGGTGGTACAGCATTAGCAAGACCTGCATTCCGGGGTAAGATCTGTGTGCCACCGAGGAAGGCAGACAAAATGTGTGTGATCAGTAAGCCTCTTCATGGTTCAGTGAGGCTGGGTTCTCCTCAGCACTATAAAAATGCTCTAACATCCCACTGTGAGCTGCCAAACATTGCTGCTTGTTACATGTCTAAAACTCTACCTGCCTCAGAGAGAATCTACCAAGTAGCTGTGCTAGGATCCAAGCTCTTGTTTCTGTACAACCCTAGTAATTCCACTCCCTAACTGAACACCTCGCTCCATCCAGTCCATTTGAAAAAAACACGTCAAAACCGTGTCTACAGGTTTGGAGAACTGAGACTGGGCTTTCATTTTCTGAAAAGTGAGTATGGAGATGCCAACAATAGATTTGCAAATAAAAGCCTACAAGTGCAAGTATTCACTCAGATAAGGAAGGTGGCATTTCTTTCTTGTAAGCTCTATTCATTTATGTTTGTGCCTTAACTTCTCCTTCAAGATGGTGTTTGCTGAAAGAGCAGAGACCATTTCTGGAGGAAATTTTCACGGAGAATATCCTGCAAAGGTAATTAAGCATACAGAGAGAAAAAAGACATCTTTGTTTCTGTTTAATTTTCCTGTCGTCTGATTGAATTAGGAGATCTTTTATAGGCTTTGGACTACTTGGCAATCGGTGTGCATGAACTCGCTGCAATTAGTGAAAGAAGAATTGAGAGGCTCTGCAACCCCTCGCTCAGCGAACTGCCGGCATTTTTAGTCACTGAAGGAGGTCTGAACTCTGGCTTCATGATTGCACACTGCACAGCAGCTGCCCTGGGTGAGTGCTTAAGCAGTATCAACAGGGCAAACCAAAGACCAGTTTGTACTGAGGCAGCTGTAATTTTATAGTTGCTATCAAGGGATCCACTCCTGTTTTCCTTCTCTTTTCCACATGCTTTGAGCTGGCTGGGTGTGATGACTGAGCACTCAGTGCAGTTGCAGTTATTTCAGCGCAAGGCTCTTTGTTGCCTGTTGCCCCATGAGCACACTTACTGCTCTAGGTGGACTTTGGGAGTGCTTGCATCTTGATGGGCTTGGCAGACAGCACTGATGTTGCCAACACATGAGCTCCAGCTGAAATTGGTGAGAGCTGTGCAACCAGCAGCCCGCACATCGGCTCAAATAGGGCTTTAAAACTAATAGTAAACTCTGCAGGTAACACATACACATGTCCAAGCCTCACTGCAAAACCTAGAGCCTCTGTCTGAGTAGAGATGGTCTCTGAATTGGAGCACCTTTATGCCCAGTTTCTCACAGAGATGTCACTTGTCTCTAAGCTGGACTGAAGCACTTGGTGTCTCCATCTGACGGCCAGGTGCCCACAGCAATATTGAACTCTACAGCCTGCAGGAGACTGGATTTCCCAGGGCTGGCTATTGGAGGACCATGCCAAAAATAAGCTCTGGTATATTTTTCCTCTAGTACTCATGACTAAAGCAACAACAAACATGCCGGCCTCTGGAACGTTACAGTTCATAGGGAGCCCACGTGAAGACAAACATGTTGTGAGCAGAGGGTAAATTGCAAGTAGGAGATGCAAACAACCAGGAACAGAGGACATTGGATCAATGAGTAGATAAATACCTTGCAGAAAACAAGTCACTGAGCTACATCCAAAGACCAGTATTGGTGACTTTTTTTCAAAGGCAATGGTAGTTTTCAAGATGTTCTTTACAAAGTACTCAGCTTTAACACTGACACATTCTCCAAAGAGAAGCAAAGGTTAGATTCTCCTGCAGCCTTTGGTGGTGGATGGGTCCTTTTCTCCAGACTGGCCATTGCTTCTGGTGTCATTATCTGTTCTGCCCTACATTCCTTGCATGGGGTTTTTGCAGTTTCAGAGAACAAAGCCTTGTGCCACCCCTCCTCTGTGGATTCTCTGTCTACCAGCGCTGCTACGGAGGACCACGTGTCCATGGGAGGGTGGTCTGCAAGAAAAGCATTGAGAGTCATTGAGCATGTGGAACAAGGTAACATTAAAATACTGATTTCCAGACAGATCTTATGCATATAACCACATTACGATATTAGTGCCATTATTTTCAGATGCTGTTGGAAAAAAAAAAAAAAAAAGTCTTAATTCTTTAGAAATAACTACTTTAAAATGTTTTATATTGCGATTTCTAGTTCTGGCCATAGAGCTGCTCTCTGCCTGCCAGGGCATTGAATTCCTACGCCCCCTGAGGACGACCACCCCATTGGAGAAGGTCTATGACCTCGTGCGCTCGGTGGTGAGGTAAGATCAGATAAACACCTCAGGTGGGGGTCACCCACTGCTTTGGAGGCCTGCTGCTGGCAGTGCCGGTGGTTAATGTTTGGCCAACGTGCTCCATGGGTCTCGTTACAGGCCTTGGATGAGGGACCGCTTCATGGCCCCAGACATCGAAGCTGCTCACAGGCTGCTGGTGGAGCAGAAGGTGAGTGCTGGTTGCTGGCAGGTCAGGGGGGCCTGGCTGTAGGGGCAGCTGCAGCTCCACTCCAGGCATGCTCTGTCACATGCTGAGCATTAACCTGGCCACAAGACATGACGCAACTTTTTCATCTCACATCCTTTCACCTCATCTCCCCAGTGCTGTATCTTTCTCCAGCCCCTCTCAACTGCATCCACATACTCTTCCCTGCCCCTCGCTTTGGCTGCCTTACTGTTTCTGCTGATTACCTGCAGGTCTGTAATTCTCGCCTACATCCCACTGACTTTCCCACAGGGTTTCCTGAAGTTGTGTGTTGATATCTGACCAAGTATGCAATTTTTTATTTTAATTTTTTTTGCTTCTGACTGTTTCACTCTCTGATTTCACAGGTGTGGGAAGTAGCTGAACCTTACATTGAAAAATACAGGAGAGAACACATTCCTGAATCCAGACCTGGTTCACCAACAGCCTTCTCCCTGGGAGTGCTGGAAAGGAAAACGCACAATGGCCACAACCACAGGCACCGCAATGAACTGTAAACATTGCTCTCCTCAGGTACAGAGCAGACCTAGAGCCTGCCCTGGGTGTGGCTGTTTCACCAAAACTCATCATGGTTTCTTCAGGTGACCCAAAGGAACCGTTTGTCTCACTCAGGAGCACGTAGCAGGAGTAAAGAAATGGCTCCCTAGTTGCTTCCCATGGGAAAGACAGCTTGGTCATGATAGTATGGGTTTTACTAAACATCCTGAGCATTCAAACACAAAACATTCAGACTCCTGCTGAAATCAGTGGATGTTAAACTCAGTGCCTTCTGTATTGTTGTCAGCTCTTTGCTTGTAGTCTCTGTATCTCTGTCAATGATATTGTACAGCCAAGACATAATTCCCACTTTTCTCTCTCTCTTTTTTTTTTTTCTTTTCCTTTGGGTAACTGCTGCAGTACCCTTCTTTTTGCTATGAGCAAAATTATCTCAGCACTTAACCCTTCTCCCCCTTCTCCCCTTTGTTCCTCCAGCACTGTGCACATCTTATGTGAAGTATACAGATCCTTGTATAACAAAAGCATTTTGGAGACAGGCGTTTTGCAAATCAAAAGAGCTCTGTGCACAAGAACACACTATGATTACTGCTCCAGAACAAATATGTTGCATACTGATTACAGACTACATTTAATGCAGCTTTCCAAGACCTATGGGTTCACGCCTGCAATAAATGCAGAGAGGTTTCACATATGGCTACAGCAGTGTGTTTTCCTGTCATGATGAAAGGCATAAAAAACTGAGGCTTAGCTTAGAAATAAGCAGCCCAGGTGGCAAAGAGACCTGCAAAGGGTACAGACTGTATCTGGGAGAGGAGGAGGTGTGGGAGTCGTGGATGTGAACCAGCACTGGAGACCTGCACTTCCACTACTTACTGGGCATCCTCCTGGCTGCTGGCAGCCCTGTTCCATTTTGAATCTTGTGTTGTAATGTGCTCCGTGTTACAGCACAGACCTTTGGCACAGGCTTTATGTGTTTTGCAAGGGAAGAGTCAGTACTTAGGCTTCCCATCATAGCACAGTGACGACATTTAAGGGCCAGTTAAAAACCAGTGACCTTGGCAGTACTGGCCGGATGATCACAGGCAGTGTGGGCTGGAAACCTGACAAGGCCATCAGCTATGCTGCAAGGGGCAGCCAAAACATTGGTATGGGTTCACCCATATGTGTCTTTGGGGCCTACAGTGGGAAGTATGCCCTGAGGATGGGGAACACACACCCTGGGCCAGCCATCAGGGAGACTTTGAACCCAGCTAGGAGAAAACACAAGTTGTGGAGGGTCCTACCCCTGCCCTACAGAGAGCCAGGTGATTTTTGTCCCACCACTCCGAGTTACAAACATGAGCGTGGTGATGGGCTCACAGCGCAGCAGCTGAGCAGACTGGGAATTAGGACAACTCTGTGGTATGTGAGGTCCCTCCTCTGGCCTCTCTCTCTCCCATGTGCCAAATCTGTCTCCACCCTTTCAGCTACAGACTCTGCAACACACTTATCTCAACCTCCTGCTGAAGTTCTTCCATCTCACAGCCAGCCAGCTATTAATTAAAGCCAGCTGTGATGATGACCCTACAACACACAAGCCCAGTTGTTACACAACAATCTGCTTGTTATAACACCCTCAGTATCAAGGTATGGCTAAATAATGCAGTTTCTCCAACAGCAAAACCAGCAACCCTTAACAGTTCCCCACTGGTTGCTGCTATAACCTCACATGTGGGAAACAGCACTCAAGCAGCATGAATGCAAGGAAAACCAAATGTGAACAATGACACATGGCTTACGTTTTGTACGTTAACAGATGACCCCAAGGCTCAGGGAGATCAGAAGGGCATGATAAAGCTCCTACCAGAATGAGACTACTGTCACTCATTGAGGATCTGGTTTCCCATAGCTCTGTCCACAGACTAGATCAGGTGCTATTGTTGATAGTATATTTTTGATGCAAAGCTCTTCATGCTTATCAAGTATAGTTTAATGATTTTATTTCTTAAAAAAAGATAAGTGCTTTTGCTTCTGTGGTCTCCATCCAGTGGAAAAACTGAAGAAAAGCCTCAGACAGTGTGCACAATTACCCTCTCTATCCAAGAATCTCTTCTTAAAACACTGTAACAGCTTAAACTCCACAGCTGTATCATCCAGTGACTGCTGTACCACTTTGTATTTTCCTCTCCCTTTTTCTTATGCCTGCTGTGAGATCCTAACAGCTGAGCTGCAACATCCTGCCACCTTTTAAGAGATACCTTGTCGGTTACCACTGATTTTCAAGTCTGCAGAAATCAAGAGACTTGATTTCTCAGAACAGTAAGACGCTGTGCTTCCTACCAGGTCTGTGGTCCCTGGTTTCTGCTGAGAACCAGCAGACATGGGAGCTACGGAAGTTTCTTCAGGGTGTTATGGCCTCCCAGTGCTGCCAAAACCATTCCAAACATGCATGCCTGAGACCCTGGCCCTAGGCTACAGGTTACAAAACACTGCTCTTCCCCATTAATCTTACCTGGACCCAAACTTCTTTCTTCATTCAGAAGTCATTTCTTTGTGTGTGTTTTTGTTCTTCAAATATAATGATTTCCCAGATTAAAATGTATAGGAAGTTATCTTCATTCAAATAGATATGATTGAAATTTTGCTTGATAAAGTTTATTTGAATAAAAGGAGTGGTAGGATGAGCAGTGAAACAATTAACTAGTAAATACAAATCTGATGTGTCTGTTGCTTTGAAATAATCCATGCAAATTATTGTCTTCTTTCAGTAACTGCTCATTATCCCACAGCTCTCATTTTTATAGACAACTTTTCCTTTAACTATAACATAGTCAATCAATGGTTGATGTCCCCCAAACTGGTATATCAAGTGCTCCCACCTAAAAAGACAGCAAGATGTTTAAGAATATCCATATTTGCATAAAAGCAGGTCACACAGCTAGTATTTCTGGCAATTAAAAAGCATTTGCTTTAACTGCGGGAAAGCACTATGCCATGTTGATGACAATTCAGAATTCCATGTTTACATGTTGATCACTTGTTGCACGAATACAATGAAATAATGTACAAGAGTACAGCACAGTAGAATTCCTTCCACAAAATAAACAAATTTACAAATAATTTGTAATTGGGCAATTGCTACTTATAATATTAACCCTACAAGTCTCAGGCCTTATCCTCCACTGAAGTGATTAAGGAGAATGAAAGTGGATCTCAAATGTTAGCAGTGTCCCCTTCTACAGATGAAAGTAACACATTAACCTCTCCACTCTCCATGACGTGGTGAAAACCTAAGTCCCTTATGTTAAATCAGGTTACAAACAACAATGGAAGAACATACCTTGATGAATTTATAATAACAAGATCCCCCTGCTTGCCAATCTCTATGGAACCATGTGTGACTGATTTTCCCAAAGCATAAGCTGCATTAATGGTGGCAGCTGCTAGGGCTTCATTCATTGACATCTTCATGTTTACACAGGCCAGATGCATCACCATAGGCTAAGGGGAAAATTAAGTAGAAAATGGAGTTACTAATACACAAATAAAACTGTTTATGTCTCAAATCCCAAAGCATTTTCCTCCCGCCTCAAGCAACAAAAGGAGTTGTCCTGCATGATGTAGATCTTGCTGATTCCAAAATGAGAGATGCGAAATCAGGAATTTGCAAGCCTGTTTTCTTAGCCTCTTAGTGCATTTGAAAAATCAATCCCCTTCAAGTTTCAAGAATTTCTGGCAAATAGTACCAACCCACATAAACAGACAGGATCAAATGTCCAAGCTGGGCACACAGCTCTCTTTGTGGATATGAGAACGTTTGAGGCATGTAAGATCTATACACAAGTTGCACTAGCAGAAGATTTTGTAATTTCATGTTGTTCTAAGTATTAGGAATAGCTTACCATTGAATAACAGTATGCATTAGGATTAAAATCACTGCCAAGGGCAACAATAACTCCTTCATCTAACATTTTTCTAGCTTGAGGTTGCTTCAATCTAGAGGGAAAAAGATGCTTGTCAGTACCATTCACATAGTTATTACATGATAAATTACAAAAGCAAAAGTCACCACTCAGTTTGGCTAATTTCATGTGTTCAGCTACATCAATCCCTTTGGAGATGAAAGGCCAAATTCTCCTTTTGGCTACCAATCACCTTATAAATAGTATAAAAATGGAAACTGTGATCCACTGATTCTGCAGTAACAGCATGTGACAGCAGCCACTACCAAGCACCAGGCCACTGAAATGCTGGTATTTATCCAAGCCTCAGCCACTTCAGGATTTACAAGGTGAAAATCTTCATTTCCCAAAAAAGTAATTTTCTGGTGTCTATAGCTTCAAAGACAGGCTTGAAAACATGAGCAGTGACATGGCCAATGCAATAGTCCGTCTTCTCCCAGTTCTGTTGGTAATTCAGAACAGGAACTTGAAGCTGAGAATTTAATTTGTATATGTTAGGGGATTTATCTGACTTAGCAATGTTAATGCTAACAATTGCTATGGTAAGCTGTTTCATAAAAGCCCATTCCCCAATGACATCTATATAAATATCTCACTGGGGTGGTGTAACTTTGAGGTAGCACAGGAATTCAGCTTCATCCATCTGACCTCCAACCATTCACTTACATTATGAATGTGATGCCCCTGTCACTTGGCAGTTAGAAAGTACCTCAAAGTACCTCAACCAACTGAGTAACCACCAGCTAGTGCTGTGCTTGATGCCCTGTCCCTGAAGACTTTCAAGGTGAGGCTGGACAAGGCCCTGGGCAACCTGATCTGTCTGTGGTGTCCCTGTTCACTGTCAGGGAGTTGGAATAGATGACCCCGACGATCCCTTCCAACTCTAAGGATTCTATGAGATTTAGCCATAGCTGCTGCAAAGCCAACAGCACCATAAATCATACCCAGATGCAAACCAGTCTAAGGATAAAAATGAAAACACAGAGCATAAGCTGCTCCAGAAGAAGTTTTAAAAGCACTGGAGCTAACAGAATAGAGCTAAAAAGCAAGAACTCAGTGGAGTGTTTGTCTCTGATATATGACAATCCTCTTGCTATACGAGACTCCTAGCAGATTTATGAGAATATACCACGCATTCCATACTTGAGATAGTGGATAGATACAAGCTTACACTTAGGCATTACCAGAGTCTAGAACCAGGAACCTTGGTGCTATTTTGTTAGTTTTCCTCGAATCTAGTGGCCTTACCTTAGCATGTAGGCAGTGGTTGGCAAAAGTACAGCTGCACACTTAGCTCTTGCCATTGCTGCAATACCTTCATCACTAATTTCTTCTAGGTGGCTGATAGCCTGGGCTCCCAGTTCAGCTCCAAGCTGAGAGAATAGTCAACATTACTCACTGTTAAGAGTTAACTCAGTAAAACCATGTTGTCATCAAGTGACTGGATTAGACAACTCATCATTAATGTAAAATTTACTAAAAGAAAGATCATAAAGAATGCCTGAAAGAACCAACGAAATACAGATAGGATACTTTCTAATTTGCTGCATGAAAAGCTAATCGAAGAAAGGTATGAAGAACAGACTGGAAGTACACCTTCAGTGGCATTCCTATTGGATGAACTTGCAAACTATGGGACTGCTATGGATAAAATCATTACCAACTCGTGCCCACAACATAAGAAGTAGATTGACAAAACTGACTCTAGTTGCTGAGCAAGTAGTGTGACTGCTTCTTTCTGTAGTGAAGCAACAAAAAAGCTTTTTATAATTTAAAAAAAAAAAAAAGATTTAAAAAAAATTTTAAAGAAGTTTTTTTTAAAATACAGAGGAGAATAACTTTCCCACAGGAAAGAATAAATCTTTAAATGATGGGAAAACATTGAATCAGACAGACTTTCTTTAATAAAATAGTCTTGAGCCTACCCTTGACTAAACCAGCCCTCTGAGTGTGCTCACTGCACATCTTGCTATGGCTAGACATACACTGAAAGAGAAAGCATTTTCCAAGTTGCATATAGACTCTGATTTTGTCATCCTTGTGTTCACATGTATCCACTAGGTTTCCCCTCCATATCACATGTGGAAGATAAGCAAAGTCAATGCTTGATAAGGCAGTGCATGTTAGGCACAGAGGTCAATGCTTCCCTTCATGTCCTTAACTCCAAAATTGCACAACGGATGCTCTTTCCTACTATCTATGAACGATCAACTTCACAAAGTCTTAAAAAAGAAACAACCCTTGGCTGTGAAAATGGCAATTCATTCAAAGATTTAAGTGTCACAAAAGTAAAGCAAAACCAAAAAAAGGCTTCACTGTACGTTAAGAAAGAAGTACCTCAGCAGATTTCATCGGATGGAGTTCATCACCATGGAAGTTAATCTGTAACCCTGCATCTTTTCCAGCTTGAAGAATTCTCCTGGTACATTCCAGATCAAAAACTCCCTTCTCACAGAACACATCTATATTGTCAACATGAATTTCACCACTTTGCTTGAGTTCTTTCAGTTTAGGGAGATGGTTATTGATAATGTCATCCGTGGCTTCAGTAGCAGTTTTCCCTCTAATGGAAAGAAAATGTTACAGAGCCATAAGAATAACAACTTCGAAGCTTGGCAAACATTCAAACCCTATATGCAACTACTAAATTATTTAGCAAATGATGCAAATACAAATCACTCAACCTTCAAATTAAAAAATAAAAGCACTGTAACTTACGTGCGCCCAAACATGACTTACTTTCCATTTAAAGAATATTAAGACAATATTACAATTTATTTTTATAAGGCTGTTTTCTTTGGATACTAACCACGACACAGGACATTTAAGAACCAATACTTCTGCTTTCCTACTCATATATTCTGAACTACTTATATTGTATCCTAAAATAAAACTATTTTAAATGTGCAAATGATTATTTAAACATTTAAATGACATTCATGCAATATTTTAATGCAAATATCAAAGCTCAAAAGGGACGTGTAGCACAAATCATTATTTTAAATTTACCTCTCCTCCTTTGATGATACCATTCAGAGTGATAGCTAGATAACCATTTTTGAATCAGAGAGGGTACCTGAGATGAGATCTGACAGTGTCAGAATCACTTATGAACCCACTATTACACAAAGATAACCCAGGAGAGATGACTAAACGCCTCTGAAATAATGAACAATCCCAAAATTAAGGTTAGTATTCTGCAATTTTAAGATCTAGAGATAAGCAACATACTGCAGTTAAATGTCTGTGACATCTTAATCCTCATTTCAGGCTGCATAAATCGTGACGAGCTTCATATGTGGGTGAGTTTTCAGTTTTACAGTGGCAGTAAAGTCAAGAAGTCACATTCTGTTCTGATTTATGAACACGGTTGCACAGTTACAAAGCAGAGTAAAACCTGGCACACTGCCCTTCCTTTGTTCACCTCTTACTGAAACAGTTGGGTTTGCTTGGGTTCACATCAAGCGTTCTTCCTTTTCTACTTTAGGCTCAGCAGTCTTTGGAGTAATATGAATGTAAAGATTAGGATCAAAGCCATGACAAGACAGAGGGAAACATTAAGTCTTGATCTCACATTCTGGGGAACATAATGCCCAAGAGTTGAAAATAGCAGCTCTTCCAATGCAAGAGACTTCAAAAATTCCTTCCAAAAGATGAAAAATTGCCCAGTGGAGTTTTACTGGTCTAAAAATATATATTATTAGAATCAGATATCCACAAAATCATTAATTTGATTCAAAATGATGACTAGAGGGATGGCAGAAGAGTTATTTCTTTGCTCCCTGCTTTGAGCTTTTTAGGTTCATCTCCTAAACAACTAGTGATGCTCAAAGTTCTAAGGCTGGAAACATCTTTTTACCAGTGTGTGCTGATGGGGAGGAACAAAAAGTGCTATGAGCTGGGGACCCATATTTTTCTCTGGGATGGCTCAGGCTGAAGTAACCTACAATGTTTAGTGCACACTTCAGTAAGCATTGTCTGTTACTGATGCATCGTAGCTTCACAGGATGATTTTGTTTGTAGGAACCTATGTAGCTCATCTGACCCAATCCCTGATGCAAAAACAGGATGAGTTTGAATCATGTATCAGCAGTCCTTTTAGGAGCAGAAAATTTGATTGAATTACCATATACAGAAATAACGAACAGATACACAGAGCAAGTTCTCAACATTTGCTCAAATTTCCAGGTGGGAAGAAAAATGACTAGTGGTGGAGGTGGGCTCCTCTTAAGGCTTAAGACTCCACATACTAACGCTTTACAAATCATACCACATGTAACAACTCTGAAGAGCTGGCACCTTTATCAAATAAACAAACTTTCTAGTGACGCTTCTGCTGTAAGAGGCCAAATTTTCCAGCCAGTAGATTAAGTGCAAGAAGATAGCAAGCAAATGGCTGAGTAGAATTTGCAAAGCTCTTTGCCAGCAGCCCCAACAATGGACTAAGCAGTATTTTCCGTGAGCAAGTATAACTCTGTTTTGTTCCACATTAAATAGAATGATTTTAAGTTGACTCAGTGTTAGCAAATTGGTGCTAACAAACATGCATGACTATGCATGGGTTATTAGACTTTATATCTATCAAAAACTGCCATTAAGTACCTACAGCAAAAGGGAATATTACTTTTTAAGACCTACATAAATGAAGAAGTTTTAAAGTGAAAACATCAAATTGACCTTAATCTTTTGCTTGTGTGACTCACACAAATAAGTTTTATGGACTAAATAACAAAAGAAAACTGACATGAACTTAAGTGACACAGAAGATGCCTGTTTAACTCTTAAAATCCATAAACCCATAATCTTATATGCATCTGAATTGTCTAAAAGAGCACCCTCCAGCCCCAAACCTGTGGGCAGCATGTTCCCTTGAGACCCTCCACTGTTACTGGGGCTGAAGGAAATCAAGAATTGAAAACTTGCGCTCACCAATACATGTTGCCTCCCTCAGCATGTAACTCACCCAAACATTCATGAGCCAGCAGAGGGCCCATGCTCTGAACATTCAGGAACAGCTGCGAAATTCCTCCTGGCCAGAATAAAAACCTGAGGCAGAATCTAAGTTTGATGGGCCACAGAAAATCCAGGTAAAATATTCTGGTCATGAGTGTGTGAATGAAAAAAAAAAAAAAAAAGAGGATTTAAGAAGACCCAAACTGCGTAACACAGAAGTATAGCTTTGAATATACTTTCTTACATTTTAAGAGGGTTAGTCAGAATTTTTTTTCTCAAAATAACAGCCAAATTTCAATGCAAAGCAGTAATAAACAAACAAACAAAAAAAAATAGCAAGAATAATAAGTTACATTACTTTGGCACAGAATGAGCTCCACAGTAGGTTGAAGAAATGCCAATATCTACGGACTGCCTGGCGCGTTCAATCACTTTCAGCATTTTGAGTTCTGTCTCTAAGTTCAAGCCATATCCACTCTTGCACTCAACCAAAGTAGATCCTGCTCTGCGCATGCATTCAAGTCGGTGTTTGAATGTAGTGAACAGCTCTTCTTCTGTGGCCTTCTGGGTGTGTTCCACAGTGAAATGTATTCCTCCTCCAGCCTGGTGGATTTCCATATAGGAAGCACCTGCCAGCTTGGGAAAAAGAGGGAACAAAAACACCCACCACACACATCAAATCAGCCACTGAACATGATTTTTCTATCCCAGGGATTCTGGAAAGTGCCCTGAGGTCTCTTTGCAGTGATAGAGGAAAAACAAATCCCCATTAATTTGTCCTCCCTCCTCCTATCTCTCTCCCCCTCACTTAAGCAAAGAAATGACGTAAAAAGTGGCATAAAAAGAATTATTTTGAAGATTTACTACCTCCTGAGCCTAAGGGGATGACCTACCTCTTAAAGATTCTTTTCTGTGGAAGAACAAGAAAGAAAAAGAAACAAAAAAGACTTAAAAATGAAGATGCTAGGAGAAACTGACACCCCCAGATGGCCTCAGTCAAGGTACAAAGGCACTGCAAAAGCCACAGTCACAGTGCCCTCGCAGACTGTAGTCCTCAGACATCACTCCTCTGTTTGTTGGATTATCTGACAGAAATCATATCGTTTTCTACAGAAGAAATACGGGTGTCACCAGAAAGAAGAAAGAATTATGCATTAAAGAAAAAAAAAAAATGGGGAAGGGGGGTGGAGGAAAGATCCAGCTCAGTGGCTGCACACTGTTACCTTCATTGCAAATTCATGCACCCTATCACCAGCCCACACGGGATGTGTATGTGCATCCACCAGGCCTAAAGGAAACACATACACTGCCATTATTCCACTGTGTGACAGAACCACGGGAGCATGCAAGAGAGTTAAACACAGCCGAAGTCCCCTACAAACCCTTCCGTATGACACCGTTAACACAAAACACACCCACCTGGCAATACGCACTTCCCAGTGCAGTCAATTTTACTTTCAAACGTTGCTCCTGCAAAGCGGCTGCGGATAGCGTCTGCCGGGCCCACGGCTTTTATGTAACCGTCTCTGCAAACGGGAGACAGCGCACAAAGGCCTGAGCGTGATTCCGAGTTAAGCTGGCAGAGCTCCTGAGGCACCTGAGGACGCGCTGCCTCCCCCCCAGCCCTCCTCGCAGCACTCACAGCCCCACTACCAGGCTGGCGTCGTGCAGCACGGCCAGCCCCGCCATGCCCTCCCGCAGCAGGTACTGCTCGCCGTGCCCGCACACCAGCACCAGCTGCCGGGCATTGGCCAGCAGCAGCCGGTACTCGCCCGCCATGGCCACAGGCAGCGTGTCTCCCCTGATGGCACAAATGGTGGCTGGAAAGGAGGGCAGCAGGCTGCCCGGCTCAAAGTCCCTTGGGGAGGAGCGTGACCCCTCCTGCGCAGCCAGGGCTGCCCTGGAGGTGGGCAGCAAAACGATCTCCCAACAGCGGAATGGAGAGTTTCTCAGCTGGGTGTGTTTGTGGGTGTGCTTGGCCTGGGCACATGACAGCCCCATGGGAACGTAACACCCCGCGGTGCTCCAGGTACCCAGGCAAGCTTTACTGGCGCAGACACTGATGCATCTAACTCCATGATCAAAAGGTCTGTTAGACTCTGCTGCCCCCTGCAGAGTTACGGGCAGGAGAGCTGGGGGAGCAAATAGCAAATATGGATTTTCAGTTTTTGACACTCTTCTAGAGCATCCAGCAAAGGTGGTGAATAGTATTGAGATAAAGGCGTGTGAGAAGCAGTGGAGTTCCCTGGGTTGGCTCAGCGCAGAGCAGAGGAGCTGAGGGGAGTCCTGATGGCGGCTGCAGCCCTCACAGGGAGCGGAGGGCAGCGCTGAGCTCTGCTCTGTGTGACAGCGACAGGGCCCGAGGGAACGGCATGGAGCTGTGTCAGGGGAGGGGCAGCTGGGGGTTTGGGACAGGGTCTGCACCACAGGGCAGTGCACACGGCTTCAAGCTGCCAGAGTTCAAGGGGCGTTTAGACAACACTCAGGCTGAGAGTGATTTTTGGGTAGTCCTGTATGGAGCCAGGAGTTGGACTCTATGATCCTTGTGGGTCCCTTCCAACTCAGGAGATACAGTGGGCACAGGGCTCCAGTAATCCCCAACTGGCACATGGAATTTCTTTCTAACCAGGTGGTCCCTCAAATGCCCTTATGGCAGTAGTTTTTCAACACCCTCTTTTTCTTTCAGAAAATGGATCAGTGTATAACACTTTTAACACTGAATTGCATGTACATATCCCTTCACAGCAGAAATAAATGGGTATATTGGCTCAAATACTGCACCACGAATAATGTGTCTCCCACCACAGTATCTTCTCCCACCAGGCATGCAAAAAAATGGAAAGACAGGTGGAATGTGGTGCTGCACTGCTTCCAGGCATTCCTGCTACTTATCTTGGCTTTGCCCAACAGTATCACAGTATATATGAATAAACAGAAATTAAAGAGCAGCCACAGTGTGAGCTCTTGCATCACGCACGTATGTCAAGCATGCAGCACAGCACACTGTCGTGGAGCTCAGCACAGCAATTCACTCCTGCCCAGCTCACACTAGAGCTTCCCAGTTACTCTGAAAAGTGAACACTGTCACAGAGATGCTATCATAGTGATGGCACCACCTACTGATGAAGTGCTAAGATCATTTCACCCAGCTCACCCCAGCCCCACTTCCCTCACAAGCAGAGCAGCAGCTGTCAGTGAGGGAAGCAGTTGGCTGCCAAGGTAAGTTCCAACCTTCTTCTCCCCTAATGCACTGCTGACATTACCAAGGAGAACATGGAAAACGACCCATTCTGCATTGTGTGTTAAACTGTGCATGCTGTGTCATAAACCAGATGATGTTGGTTTCTGTTTCATACTTTGTTTTCACACAAAGAGTTTCAGTTTAACGTTGAAATAACTACCTATTCTTCCAGTGTGTTCTCTGGACATCAATAAAACATCAGTGACCTTTTTAAGGGTGAACGTCCCCACATTAAAATACAAGAACAACACAATTAAACACCTGATTACAAAGTTATGGAAAAGAAAAAAAAAAAAAAAAAAAAAA